>VXBP01008300.1:9751-521148 GCA_013400115.1 Rhinopomastus cyanomelas | reverse complement strand
ACGGCCCCCACAGCCGGTGGGCCCCTGCCGCTGCGGGGACTGGAAGCGACCCCGGCTGCAACTTGCTGCGGGTGCACGGTCCCGCCACATGGCGGCTTTTCTGCCTTAGCACTGCGGCCCTGGACCCGAGAAGCAGTGGCCCAGACGGGAGAAAAAGCTGCAAACGCACTGCGACCCCGGACCGAAGCAGCTCCCGCCACCGCAGCAGCGCGGTGCCACTGCTGCTCCCCTCCGCACAGCGCCCTGACTGGAGAAGCTAGACTGGTGCAGAAATGCCATCACGACCCCCCACCACGGACAGCCTTCAGCACTGGTGAGCTGGGCTACTCCTCTTCCCCCTGGAGCTGAGACAGGAGAGGGAGAGGAAAGGATATCTGGAAGACCCTCTCGGCCACGTGTGGAGTGTGGGGGGTGCGGCCCTGCTGACGCCATGCGGTCGGTCTCCATGTTGGACCCCGCACGCGGCTGGGGTCCTGTGACTGGGCCGCCGCCATTTTGGAAAGTGTGATCAGCAGGAGGAGAGACTGTCATTCCTGCTGCTGAGAAAAGACTGGCAGCGCTTAGGTTTGGGGGAGAGATCCTTCGTGCTTTGCTAAGGAAAAGCAGGAGGACTGGAGAATCCTCAAACCTTGGATGTGAAAGACAGAGACTGGGTCCTTTGAAACGCATGCGGCTGCATAGAGGGATGCAGGTGTGGGCGCTGAGAGACTCAGGCCATCCCAAGAGCATTGAGATGCATGTTTGCTGCACCGAGGGATGCAGGTGTGGGCTCTGAGAAACTCAGGGCATCCCGGACTGACATGCTTTCCTTCCCAGGTCTCTAAATTGGAAGAAGATCCAAGGCCCAAACTGAAGTGGTTTCCCATTCTATTTTCTCAGGTTCTGTGAGGGCATTAATGACACAGTTTGTATGCACTGACTTGCATAACCTTTTCTGTGTATAGTTATAATAAACCTTTCTGGAGTTTCCCTAAGCCATCGATTGTCTGGTGAATTTTATCAGAGATGCCATTGAGACCACATTGCTTTGCTTTCCTTTCTTTGATATTGAATTGTGGTCCTGAACCCACCACTAAATTGGTGCTGAAAACCCGGGAGCAAAGCACTTTGAGTTTCAACCTGCTACATACCTCTACAGCTAGGAGCTATCTTCAGAGAGTGGACAAATCACTGTTTTGGCATTTGGGATAGGGATAGTTTAATGGTCATGAAACGCAACGTTTTGTTATTTTAAATAAAACATACTGCTAAGCTGGAAGACAGAATTAGCTTCAGTTGGACCCTTTTCCTGAAAACAAATGGGATAAAATTCCTGGGCTGAAACACTTGTTCATATTCTCATATCTCATTCGCTTCCATGAAGAAGTACATCTTCCTGTTCAATCATAAGTCCTCAGACTTAAGGGTAAAGGTTAGACCAGCTGGTAGCAACATCTCAGCTACTGACCATCTTGTTGCAAGTTCAATATTTGAAATGGGCAAGGCAAACGGATCCACCAATATAAATTCATAATTCTCTGCATTCTCTGAAATGTTTTCAATCCAGAATTGTTAAAGCGGCTATTGTTCTACTGTAATTTCTCTCAAAAACAAGTGTGGTCTTTCAAAATTGCTGTTTGCCTTGAAAGTAAAACGGCTATAAAAATTTTTTATTTATATATCACAGCCTTCTCTATTTTAATTCATAGCCATCGACACCAGTGCTCACATCTGACTTCAGCAAAGTGGTGGTAAGATTTTTGAAAGGAGTAGGATGACTGCCAACAACAGCAATGTGATAAATTTCTATTCTACAACAAAATACCTTTTCAGGCACAATTTTCATTTACAAAAGAACTTGCAGGGCAGGACTCCAGTGTAGAATCAACGGTAAGAACACAGCTTCCAAAAGTGGTTATAATGAATGTACCTTTTTGTCTAATGCTATTTTTCAGTGGTTTGGAGGTGTTGAAAGAGGTGTACAACTTTTTAGAAGGACAAAGCTGCAGCTTCATCCTGGATACTTAGAGATATTCCCCCAAAGCCTTTGTTTGCCCTAATATTCCATAATGTTAGGCTTTCAGAGTCAATAACGCATTAGTAATCAAGAGATGTATCATTTATTAATTATGCACCATATTAATATTTAATCTTTTGGGTTGCTGAACATATTTCTAAATCTACTTTTTAATTACATTAAAAAAAAATAAATCTTCAAGGCAACCATTAGAAAAGCCATTTTTCTGCACATTATGACTTCAATTACTTTGAAACAGATGTCTGTGAACTCTTTATGATGGCACAGTACTTGGTAAAATGGCCATCTCAGCTCATCCATGCTCTTCACTCGTTTGAAAGCTAATTGAATATTAGAGCAAAGGGAATGTTACAAAGAATTTCCTATGAGCACTAAAGTACTCTGGAATTAGACCTGGAAATGTGGTGTCAACCACCTGCCACAGCCAGCTTGACAGAAGGACAGAAGGCCAGTGACAAACAACCAACTGCCTTTAGCTGGAGCAGAGATTTCTGGTTGAGTGTGGTGAAGCAGGGGTATTGAAGTGCTTTTCTGCCCCTGAGGTTGGGAACTGTGTTGCCCAGACCAAGATTACTTGGTTTGGAGGCGCTAGAGGTGGGGGTCAGGCAGCTGAGTCAGCTCCTTAGAGACACCCAGATGCAGGATCTACCTCAGCCTCACAGCAGATGGTAGGATGGATCAGCGGGGAGCTTGCCTGGAGGTAGGGCTGGATGCCCCTCACATATCTTCCAGGCAGTTCTGCCTAGCAAATCTGAGCTTTTCTACATAGCTTTACATGAACGTATGATGAGTAGTGAGGGCAACACTATGGCAGGCTAGTGCCCCATCAAACTAAGCATGTGCAGAGCCAAAACATGAAGTACTTCATTTCCCCAAAGTGAAAGACTGATAAGGTGGTTCCATTTAAGCGCCATTTTCCCTTGACACTATGTGAACCTGTTAGTGGAAGTGTCAGTTGCTAGCTGCTCTCCGGAAGGTCTTTTATGGTTTTCTTTGTCAAACTGAGTTTTAAATTGTAATAGGGGAAATAATTTCTCCTCCCCTCTTTTTAACTTCTGTTCTCTAGTTGCGAAATATTTCCATAAAAACGATAACCAGTCTCTGTTTATTTGGCTATCAATAAAGAAGTTTGTTTTTGGGAGGAAATGTTCTATATTCATGCAATAATTTGAGAAACTGCCTCTAGAAATAAATCCCTTCAGTCACAAAAGAATAAGCTATGTATGAATAAAAGTGTCATCATTCTGAGCACTGTGTTTATTAAAGTATCCAGATGAATAAGGAAAGGCAAGCAGGGAAGTTAAGATAAATTATCTGCAGGGATGAAGTCAGTCTAGGCAAGGAATACACATTAAATCCCAAAGGACATATTCTTACTAGGAGCAAAATGGCTTTAGTTCATCAAAACTTTGTCTTCTTTATAGTCTATACCAAGAAAGAGAAGATCTGAATGTGTTTAAATTAGGCAAACATACTCCCAAAATAAAAAGCTTTCTGGAGTCTAACTCTGGCTGATGCTCTGCATGTTGTGTATGGCCCCAGCAGCATTTAATAATAAACTTAAAACCAAATTACAACAAAGAAGCCTAGAAGACACTAGAAGAAGTGTCTAATTATTTGAAAATGTTTACATTGGAATGCAGAACTTATAATGATTTCTTCTAATTTAAACCTGTATTCAAAATTTTCTTCAAACAAGTCATAATTAATACTGAAAGATCACCAACAGAAAAAGATTCTTGCTTGTATTCTTGTGTCTATCTACACAAACAACACTCAGAAATGAGAAGGAACAGTTGTATTCCTATTGCTTGCTTGTTACTGAAACATCTTTTAAAAGTGCAGAGTAGGCTGAACCTTTTGGAAGGTATAACTTGTGAAAGCTGGATCATGCTGTAGCCCCTGAAAAGGGACTATATTTGCCGACACCAGGCCTCCTGGGTTCAATTCTCCCAACCCTTGACACTCTTTATTGCTCTCAACAACTTCTCTTTCCTTGCATTTTCCCATGTGAGCCTATTAATTTATGAAGTGTGATGGTGAGTCACTTAATGATGCTGATGACGGGAAGAGTGCCATGGAAGTAGCCAGGCATGATTTCCCCTGGGATGAGGTCAGAATGGGGTACAGGGGATGTTTCTGCCAGTGGGCTGGGGGGAAACCTGTCCCCGTGAGTGATCCTGGCAAGGTGGTGCTCATGGAGAGCATCTTCCCAGAGCCCAGCAAGGAGAGTGGTTCCTTATAACTATTAACTTGTCTTCTCGCTGGTCCTTTTTGTCTCCATGTTAATGCTGTGCCGAGCTGAGAGAGAAAAAAAATATTAATACTTATCCTCCATTACATACCTGATAAAAATGAAAGCTGATTTTCCATTAAGCTTTGCAATAGCCAGTTCTTTGAGTTTTCACAAGACATTAAAGGAATGAAGCATTATCAAAAAGACATTCTGTTACGAAACACCAATCAATGCTGAGAACACGGGTTATAAATTATTCAGATTCTGTTATAAACTACTCTGATCTTAAAAAGCTCCAAGCCCTCATGGTGTGCAGCACTGGCAGCTGGATACAACAGTGTGACTGCCTCACCTGAGAAGTTCCAGCATGATACGCCACACCTTGCAGCATCGGAAGAGATGCAGCACAGAAATGCATGTTTCAATGGATTATAAGGTATAAATCACTGAGTGGCTTCGCCCCCAATAGAACCTGATTGCTCTAACTTGTTGTGTATTCCTCCTTCACCACACATTAATCTTTAATGAAACCATTTCAAAATAAAGTCATAATGTGAGTCATAAATCACAAAACGGTGGTAATAAACCACTTTGGTTTATATTAGCTCTATGCAGATGATACTCAAGCATTCGCACCATTAGCAGGGCATATGTGGGCATTCTGTACACATTTCATCTATTACTTCCATCTTACATTGTGGAAATGTGGGAAGTAAAGCCAGTTCCAATCAACCTCTGGGTCACTATTTATTCTCTTAATTGAATGATTGTATGCTAATGGGTGAAGATTATTAGCACTTTTCTGACAGCTAAAATGTATCTTTCTGTGACTTAGAGTTATAAAAACTATACAGCTGGGTGCAGTTATCATGGAAAATAGAATGAGAAGGGAGGTGGGAGTAGAGAGAATGGAATGGTTAACTGACATGAGGACTAGGTGAAGGTCAGTATTACTGTTCTGTTATGCAGTGCACAGGCCCCTAAAGGGACACATTTTGTTAAAAGAGGACCCGTCTTGTAGATCTGTAACACACAATTTTGGTTGGGCTTTGGTTGGTTTTGTTTTGTTGTGGTTTGATTTTTAATTCTATAATTACTTTTGCAGGGTATGCTGAGGTCTTCTTGTTGGTTTCTTAAGGTCCTTATACTGTGGACCTTAACAGGATACAGAGCAACCAGGAATAAGAAAGAAGAACTAGACTCAGCAAGCTACTGTCTCACACAAGACTAGTAATTAGGGTACCACAAGTCTGAAGACTGAGACAGAACAGCCTTTCATCTCTGCAATGATTTTCTGGACACAGATCTATTTGTATGATGTGTAACAGTCTGGATGTGGCCAGTGATATAAGGCTATCCTGACCACAGTGAGGAATAATAAAAGACTAATATAGACTATCTCCACTCACTGGCAACCTCCGTTCTCTTAAATTTGGTGTGGTACAAAAGCTGACAACATACTTTAACCTTTTGTTCAGTAGAAATGAAGAGTCGGCACTGGAATAAATAAGATAAATTGTAGTTGTTACCTAACACTTTATTAATTCTCAGGTTTCAAGAATTTAAATAATATTTCTCCTTGGCAGCGCTGACAAGCATTTTCTTCTCTCCTTGTTGTTAATCAAGGTCTGATGTCTCTCAAGCATGCAAGAATCCTGGGACCTATTTGTCTTTTAATTGAGCAAAATATAATTTCCAAGTAGAGTTATCCTTCTGTGCTTCATGACCCTGAGTAATACAAAGTTTGCTTTCCTGAGATTCTGAGTGACTTTTGGAATGCTGGAGTATACAACATTAACAATAAGTAAATGTATAATTTATGGGTTTGGAGAGTGACTCACTCTAAAGAATAGCAAAATAATCTAAAATTGAATAGAGTCTGAGACATTATGAAGCTTTTTCCATAGAGGATTAGGTTACATGTATTATTTGGGGAGAAGGATCTTGGAGTTTTTGTGGTTAACAAACTAAAAATAGATCAGCAATGTGCCCTTGTGGTCAAGGAGGCCAATAAGGTGCTGGGATGTATCGAGAGGAGTGTGTCTAGCAGATCAAGGGAAGTAATTCTACTCCTTTACACTGCTTTAGTGAGGCTGCACCTGGAATACTGTGTCCAGTTCTGGTCTCCCCAGCTCGAGAGAGACAGAGAATTAATTGAGATGGTTCAGTGCAGAGCTATGAGGATGACTGGGGGTCTGGAACAACTGCCTTATGAAGAGAGATTGAGACTTTTTGGTTTGGAAAAAAGAAGGCTGCATGGGGATTTAATTACTGCCTATAAATACATGAGGGCTGAGTGTCAAGAGGAAAGGAATACTCTCTTTTCAATTGCGTCGGACAGGAGAAGGGGTAATGGATGCAGGCTTCAACACAGGAAGCTTCACCTCAATATGAGGAAAAACGTCTTTACAGAAAGGGCTATTAACTATTGGAAGAGGTTGCCCAGGGAGGCTGTGGAGTCCACTTCTCTGGAGATGTTTAAGACTGATCTTGATGTGTGTTTGTGTAGTTTGAATTAGGTTTTTTTAGGTAGCTATGCTTTTCAGTATTTCATATCCTGCTTGAGCAGGAGGGTTGGACCTGACGGCCTTTGAATGCCCCTTCCAACCCTGATAAACTATGTAAAATGTGTAAACCATGTCTTAATAAAAGTGTTCTGATAACTTAAGAATGTGTCTAACACAAGTCAGATGTAGAAAACACCTTGTAAGTTGAGCAGTAACTGTGGAGTCGCATGTGTTTAAGGTATTTGAGTAGCCTGCCTGCTTTAATCCAGCTGAGCAGTGCTCATTTTTTCATGTGGAGAGCCCAGGCCATAGGAGTTGGCTGTACCAACATGCCAATTGCCCCTGTGCCTCTGCAGGGCCACCTTTTCTGCTGCTGTGTCTGGCTTCACCAAGAGCTGGCTCCACTGAGGCCATGTCCTCTCCAGGCATAAAGTGCAGCAAGTGAAATCTCTTGGATGGCAGCTCCTCTCAGGCTAACTCTCCAGCCACCCACTGGGTGTGTGCTGGTTAAGTACTCACTTAGAGAACAAAAAAAATAGAAATCATTATAGTGATTTTACAACAAGCATTAAATGCAAAAATTAAAGGAAACAGGCTGCTCAGTGTAGAAGGTTTTCATGCAGTGAAGATAGGGTGGGCAGGGAGATGTGGTTGAAAGGTCCCTAAGGAAGCCATCGAAGTTGCCCTGGAGGCTGGAGAAGAAGTAAATGTGCCAAGGCCATTTGATGAGGGAACTTACCAACCTGACAAGACTTTCCAGCTTCTCCTGGAACCTTGACCTCCCACTTCTGGCTTGTAGTGTTCAACAGGTCTCTTTCTTTCTGTGCTTATTTTAATGTGAGCTCTGACAAAAAGCATAAAAGAGTTACAACAATAAGACTATAGTCTTATAGTCTTATTGCAACAGCCTTATTATGGACATGACAATTATTGTGTCTTCCAGTAGTTGTCTTTTCTAGAGTGTATTGTTCACTCTTATTCTTCTCCCATGATCTTAAGACGATAATTCTCAATAGGAGATCTCTTACCAAAGTGATTCTTCTCCTGCTATGGATCGTTCTATGTGCCACACACCAGCCCAATTCATCTATTTCACCTGTGTCTGAGAAGACAAAAATGCTTCACTGTCTGGAGACTCACCTGTGTGCCCCAATATGCATTTACCATTTTTACAACAGAACTATTCTAATGCAGAAAGTCTGTATGCATTCACTCATATATAAACTAAATATGCCAGGCCTACCTGTGGAGACTAGAGCTCTGCTTTCATGGTATCACCTTCAGGTATCGAGTTTTTGTCACTCATAACTCTAATTGAACATTCCTTTTCAAGAGTCTTAGGTGCTTGTACTAAAATTGACCACTGTGTAAATCTATATCTTCAGCTGTACAGACACCATCGTAGCTTCTGCTAGGCTAGTGTCCTTACTGTTCCTTGTATAAAGGCTTGTTTAAGCCTGCATAGACTATAGAAATTGAAGCAGTAACTTCCCAAAGCACAGTGAGTAGGTTTGTTTGCAATTTTGAGACTGCTCAGCTGGCAGGTCCACTTCATCCCAGCCAATGGCATGAAATAACTTTGCTCTCTGAAGTGGTAGCTCCAGCCCTAGGCTGGTCTCATGGAGCAGCTCTTCTTGTTAGGCACTCTCTCAGGGACATGGATTTTTCTGCATTGTAACAGGGGTATCTAGCTTATGGGATTCTTATAGTGAAAAATAGGAACTAATACACTCAATATGAAAAGAAGGATAGATCGAGACTTGAAAACAGATTGTTTTCATCTTGGGACCATGGTGGAAGAACGAGGCTGCTGAAGTTCCTGATTAATATTAGAAAACTCACTTGCTGTCACTGAACTCAGAAAAGAAAAGACAAACTTAATTTTATTTGTTCACTATCCCTGAGAAAAGAGGTGAGAGGCAAATTCACACCAGGTACTGCACAGGAACACATCCAGGCGGGCTTTAAACATCTCCAGTGGAGGAGACTCCACAACCACCCTGGGCAGCCTGTTCCTGTGCTCTGTCACCCTCACTGTGAAGAAGTTCCTTCTCATACTTATGTGGAACCTCCTATGTTCCAGCTTACAACCATCGCTCCTCATCCTATCACTAGATGACATTGAGAAGAGCCTGGTTCCATCCTCCTGACACCCATCCTTCAAATATTTATACACACTAATGAGGTCACACCTCAGTCTCCTCTTCTCCAAGCTGAAGAGACCCAGCTCTCTCAGCCCCTCCTCATAAGGGAGGTGCTCCACTCCCTTCATCATACTCATTGACCTATGCTGGACTGCCTCCAGCAGCTCCACGTCCCTCTTGAACTGAGGGGCCCCTTCCTCTTTGTCTTCTTGATCTGGAGTTTTTGTTTCAACAGAAAGTTAGTCTCAGGACCGTTGTGAAGTGAACCTACATACTCTTTGGCTTTGAATTAGGCTTGCATAGTGGTATTTTAATTGCATGCTATAAAGTTATCAATTAAATAATAATAACCTTTTTTTGGTGGTGGTCTGGAAACATTAACAAAGTTGTCACTTCCTCCAATGTAAACATTAAATTACTGATTTAATGCTAAAGAGTGAATAAATATTTTACAAAACCGTAAAGCATCTTTGGAACACGGTCAGATTTCTTTCAATGTGTTTTATTTTACCTGCATTTTTGTTAAAGCTCCTTTAAGCAGAACATAATATGAGGTAGAAAATCATTTCAGTGACGACATCCCAGCACAGCTGTAGTTTTGAAGGAGGTTCTTTAAGAACATATATTTTCTCAATATGACAATTTTGAAAATGCTCACAGGAAGGAAATATATTAGCAATTAAATTAGCATGGTTTAGCACAACAAGCAATAAACTGCTTAACACCGAGTTCCTGTGAATTAAAAGCCAGAACAGCACTGGATAAAAGTCAAGGTTATGCTGACACATTTATTTCTCAGTAAATGAGGACTGTTTAGTTTTAATGCATTTGTGGTTAGCAATAGTTTCAAAAGATCAATGTAAATTCATTTTGAACTAGTAAATAATGTCTTAATGAGACTTCTGACAGCATGCTTTCACACCTTATGATTCCTCACCTTTAAAAATGCCCAAAGGTGAACTTATTTTTCCTGGCATTTTACAATAAACAAATAACATCATGCAGTATTTTATGACTTCTGTCTGCAGTGTATTCCGGGGAACTGCAGTTTGGTTTTAACAACTATATAGATGTGGTCGTTCAGTCCACAGTGTGTTACTGTTCTTGTGCTACAGGGGCTGAACTCTGACTCAGGGTTAAAAAAGAAGTTAAATGATCCCTTTTTTAACTCTGTCACATGCAGTAGATGGTACCATGATGCAAACCATCTGCCACACAGAAATTTGCTAATGTTTGTAAAAGAAATCCCCCATTTTAGGACTACAAATGAACTTGATGGTCATGTAGTCCTGTTTGAGTTCTACTGGTATTTACTAGGTGTTGAATCAGACACACAGTGAACCCATTGTGGTAGACATAAGGATTTTATAATACAGGCTTGATATAGCATCATTGTTCACAGAAGTAAGGCCACGAGCATGTCATGTGGGTTCTCCTGGAACTGTTGTCAGACCAGTCTTTCTAAGACAGCATTGCTGAATATGCAGAATTTGAGTCTTGCAATAGGGCATATATTTTTCAGAAGTGTGGCTTCATATCAATCTCTTTGTGAAGCCAGACACTTTAGATGCTAATCCTAGCAGCTCTGCCAGTGATAACAGTGATTTCCGTGGTTCTGTTCACGTGGCTGACAATAGGCATCTGCTTTCTGACCCAAGACATTAGTCGGAGCCAGCACTAGAGGTCTGAAAGAAAAACAGGAAACACAAATCTTGCATAAATTTTAAGAAAGTTCTAAAAATAAGTCTGAAGTTTTTGTATAACACATTTTCAAATCTGACACCTCGCACCTTCCCAGGTCTATAAAGGAGTGCTCTGGCAGTCAGAGATATAGAAATATTCCCTTTGCTAATGATATCCAGCTCTCTTATTCTAGCTCTAATAAAGTGGCAAGGATAATAAAGTGGATCTTGAAACTGTCATGTCTTTGTGACTGCTATCCATCCCTGACCTTGAAGTAACATAATTCAAAGTAAGGGTTTGCTAAATCTTGGCAGGAAAAGTACTCCTTTGGCTCATCTTTTGGTGAAGCAAATTACCATTTCATGAATCTTTCCTCAGGAAAAGCACACGTCCTCAAACCTATTTGACTGCTGATTCCTCCTCCTGAGGAGACAGGTTGGCAGCATGAAACTGAGCTCTTCCCAAAGCACCTGTTCTCATTGAGCCGTAGATGTACTCTGAGAGATTTATACAAAAAATGTGTTTTCCTGAACAAGGCTGTCAGGATGTTACTACAGATATTTTGATAGGATTCTTCTTTGCCTTTAACAGATCTGTGATCGAGCCCCCGTGTCTTAAGGTAATTGACCCCAGAGAAGGCTGATGCTTATGAGCAGAGTGACCCAGAATTAAGGTAGTGAAGGATCCGAACTCTGCACCTTAAATAGTTAATCTCCTGTGATTACCCGTGCCTGATATATATTTTACTTCTTTGTTTTCTAAAAGTAGTAATTTAGAATGACTTCTAATGTAGTTGTTCAACTAACTGTATCGTGGTGGGATTCTTGAACAACTTTGGTAATCTGTTACACTACAAAAGCATCTGAAGACCTTTAGTGGATCTCAGTGGGGCTTTTCTGACTCCACAAGTCTTCTAGATGTTGTTTGCTTTTGGGACTACAGCTTAAGTCATGACTGACCTCTTGTAGAAAAGAATAAACTGGGAAGAAGTCAATAATACATCTGTAACTTGGTGGAATGGAAAAGCCAGTCGAAAGATTGTATAAGTGCAACTGTCTGAAATACAGTTTTGAGAATCAAAGCCTGAGACCAATCCTTCAAGCATGTCACCGTCCAAAAGAAGACAAATGAAAAAAGAAACCTTCCAAAACTGAAAAGAATTATATCAACTAATCAACCTTGTAGGGAGAACTAGAGTCCATAAAACTTTACAAGGAAAATCTCCAAAAGAAGAGAAGAAAGTTTGAAGAAAAGATCAAATATAACTTGTGTCAGTAATTACACTTAAGAAAAACAATTCTCCTTCTTAAAGTGAGAGTATCAAACTAACACCAGGGTGTTACAATAATAATAATAACAATGCACAGCAATTCCAGTCTTGCAGGAGATGCAAAGTGAAACAAGGTAAGCAACGTGGAAATGCAAAGTTACCTTGATTCATTTCATTTGAGGGATTTTCCCCATTTGACCTGTAGCAAGCTTTGTGTGAAGAGAAAAATTAAGCTGTGTTTAAATTATTTTTTCACATTTTTTTTTCCCCAGTGAAAAGTTCACACCTTCTTCAGAAAATAGTTCTTGAGGAAGTGTGCCTTTTGTGGTCTCAGTAAATATTTTTGTCCATTAACCAAATTTTGCAATTTAGATGAAATTGTCCAAGCATGTAACTGAAACAACACAGTGACCTAAGTAGTGTACAGACAGCATAAAAATCAAATTAGATATTTGGCTATCAGCTGATTTAAATAAGCACATAATGCAGCCCAATAAATAGTCCATGCTCCCAAAGTACACAAGAGCAAGCTGTTTTGTTCAAAAGGAGGGTGAACTGCTAAAAGGTCCAAACCAGTTCCTCCCATTGCTTTTGTTGTATTTAGTGTGACCACTGCATTGGGTCTGATGTCATGGTGATGAGGTATGTCCGTTTCCCCAACTTGATGTATCATACGCATGGGGTTTTTTTTTCTATTGGAATGGAAGTAGGCAGGTGCTTGCATGCTCTGCTCAGTAGTCAGGGGTACAGAGAGACTTCTGAGAGAAAAACTTTTGTGCAACAGCAAAAGGTCTTTTTGAGTGGTCTTTGAGGGTTCTGAGTATGCTGTCCATCTTGTCTACAAGAAAAACAAATCACCTGAATTAGACAGTGACCCAAATGCCAGAGTCAAGTAATGCTTTCCGTGGACTTCAGTAGGCTTTCTACCAAGGTCTTTTCCTCCCTTAGCCCTCCAGACCAACTATTGCTTTTAGTTGGTTCTGTATGCTTTATCTGGAGGCATGCACTTGATCCAAGGGGTCATATGTTTTTAACAGCTTCATGACACTTCACCTCTAACCTTGACTTGTAGAGATGTAGGCTTGTGAACCTGCCCCTCACGGTATAACTGGACTGTAGAATTAACAAGACACCAGTGAATTTACTAATGAACTTGCCCAGAAGGTATAGGAAAGGGTCAGTTCTGCACTTTCCCCAAGACAAATTGAACCATAAATTTTACAAGTTTTTGTTGACATTAATTGGGTTACACTTGTGTAAGAAATTCTTCTGTCTTGCTCATTTGTCTTGTGAGGTGATTGCAGTGCCAAATAATCCTGCCATGCCAGTCACTCAGCCATGTGATTTCCAGGCTTAACAATTTCTCTGAGACACCACACACTCAAAGCTCACGGTAGTTTATTGCTCAATAAAAAACAAAAACTTCAGATACTTCACCAGACTGCTGTTCTCAGAGGGTCAAAGTAAAACTCCTATTTAAACAAAATTTTCTCCCAGCCTCCTCCTTTTTTATTAGTCCTTTATTCACCTCTCAAAACCACTGGGCCTTGCACAAAAGGCTCTTTTCAGAGCAGTCACTTCTGTTCAAGATTAAGTGAAGAGATTTATTACATTTATGTAGTGTTAGACAGTGATCATTCCGATGTTAAATTAATGGACGTTTCCTCCCGGGTTCCTTGCCAGTTTCTGTGGTACTGTTAATGTACCTTTTGCTTCAGAATACATGAAATTATCGCCTTGCTAGCTCTGGAGAAAGAGTTGTTTTTTGTCACTGTTGTTAATTCCCAATGGGGTGAGCTGCCGTGCCCAGACGTAGAGAGACCTGAGGGAGATTTGTGCTCAAAGTCCCTCAAAGGCAGAGGTGCTGCTACTGTGCTGTGCTCTGGGGAAATTTTGACATTCCCAGGAGCCACTCCAGTGCAGAAGTGCACAAATCAGTGGGAAGCCCTAGGAAGCTGGGGATAGAAGGGCTGAAGGTACAGACTTTGGACTTGAGTACCTCACTGCTGCACACTGGAACATCACTGCTCCAGTTAATGCCCATTGGGATCCACAGACTCATTCTTCAACGCATTAGAAGGAAGATTCTGGAAGAGAGGAAGGCTACCTCACTCACTGGACTGAGAGATATTTTCAGGAATACATATCCTCTGGGAGGAATACAGAAGGAACAGTAAATGTAATTTTAGCTGTGGATCTTGTGAGCTTCTCCATTATGCAGAGACACAGATGGGAGGTTTCCTCAGTTTGTGTAAGGACAGCATGATGTGACTTCTCCCTTGCACCAAAAGCATGGGAATTCTTGAGGGAGTGGACTGCAAGTAAACGATTGCTACCTTGGTTTGTAGCTTTGTTTGTCTTGGTACAAGATTCTTTGTTAAAGCCAAATTATCCAGTCCAATGTGCCAGACTCATAAATGTGTTTGCTCTTAACTGGAAAAGAATTGACATTCTGCCATCCTTAAAAAAATGTGGATTTCCAAATCTCTGGGATCTCTGAGCTTGTCAGGGCAGAGATCCAACCAGAACATTTTGGTCTGAGAAAAGACGATTGAGTGGTTTACCATCATGTAGGATCTCTGTATAGGATTTCAGCTCCAAAGGGCATATTTAACAGTAAGTTGCCATGACACAATGACTTGCCTTGGAGGTATGGCCATGGTAATTCTAAACTAGCTGGTTATGTCCCTGGAGGGTGTACTTCTAGGCTGAAACAGATTTCTGCTGGGACTGATGTAACCTTGGGTGTGTCAAGGGTTAAGTTTGGTGTCAAACCACGACAGGGAAGCTCATCATGAAGAAACCCTGTCAGAGTGCAGCACTAATGTGGTTTCTGTTACCTGAGCCAGCTGTGGTACATCTGTGTGGCACTGGGCTCTGTGATCAGAACTCTGATCCTGCTGACCAGCTCATGGCTTTTCAGGTTTTTTTGATCCCTTTATTCGTTAAATACTTTAAATACAAATTGATTTTAAGGTTTTACTTCAGTCTTATTGAACAAATTATCTTTTGTCCTGTGGAGCATGTGTGTCTGAAAAGCAGTTGAAGCCCAGGAGCTGTTAACCAGTGATAAGTCATGTGGACAGAAATACATCCTTCAATACTCTGAATTAAGTTGGTATTCTGGCTAGCGAGGCAATGCACTTGGGTGTGTGCTCAAATCTAAATACGTGGTTAAGTCCTATCCATGCCATTGGAATCTAAGCACGTACTTGAAGTTGAACAGAATTGTGGCAAAACTGAGCAGCCTTTGTAGAGTTAATTAATCTGTGCGAGTTACTTTTTATGTATGTGACCCAAAGAGAACTGTACCGCTTCTGTGTGATTTTTAAACGTATCTTGCAGCTAAATCAAGGATCCAGACACAAATGGTAGTACACATTATATGGATTTATGACATTCCCTGGAGGATTCTGGGTCAATAAAGCAGTGAATGGATTACAGAGGCCTCTAAAGTGTTTGCTGGAATTTGCAAGGAATGAATGAATTACTGTTTGTTTTTATGACTGGAAAACATCTTTGTATGGATGATGCAGACCAGGCAGACTGACAGACAAAAAGTGCTTTTGCTGTGTTTTGAACAACCATATTTATCGTATTCAGATCAGAAGCTGAAAAACAAATGGGAAGCAGAATGTCATAGTAGTAAACTGTGAAAATAGACTGGAAAATAACATAGGTTCAGTGTAAAACAAATATTTATTACTCAGCATTTTTACTTTTCCTGCAGTAATTATCAGGCTTCCACCAGGACCAGTGCCTCAGTTACACAAACATGGATATGATGCAAGAAGGTTGTACTGCATTGTAAACCCCATCTGAATGCCTTTACATAGATTTACACAGGTTTACACAGATATAATTTGAAGGTAAGCTTAGATTTTTCAAACAATTAGAAGAACTGTTTCTGTGCCCTAGATTAATTTCCAGCTGGAATAGAAATGTTGTGTGTAGTTACAACCAAAGGCAAGACATAACAAGTAAAATTTAAAATGTGAAAAAAAAAGTTGTTCTGAAGGATGAGAGGCCAAAGGAAGAAAACTTGGATCTGCCCAAGAAGTTCTAAATTTATAGACACCAGCTTTGCTGCACACATGGGCTCCAGAGCACCTGACAGACAGATGCTTTCTCTGTCCTTGCCATGCTGGTCAGGTTGGCTGAAGGGACCTGTCATTGCTTGTCTGAAAGCCCAGTAAGGAGTTTTGGCTTCCTTTATTTCAGAATGGGGTAAGTCAAGTAGGAGAAGGGCCAAGCTGCTCCCTCACTCCTTGCCAGGCTGGTGATGAGGAGGCTGGTGTCACCCTCTGATCACTTGTCTCCACCCTTGCCTGAGGCACAGAGGAAGTTCTTTGCTGGAGCCTGGCTTAGCCATCAAGAGTCACCAGAGAGTGCAGAGCGGTCAGTGAGAGAGAGGTTAGCCCTCTTTGGCCATTTTTCTTTTCTGTGGTGTAGCTCATTCGACCAAAAAAGGACTTAGTTTCTTGCCTTTTATTCAATTCCTGGGCCTGGCAGCACTGAGTCCTTGCATTGATTTGTTCAGCTTGTCTTCAATTCCACCTCTAATTCTAAATTCCATGCCAAATTTATGTTGGAAAGTTTTCAGCAGTGTATGGTTCTTGCTAAACATTCTAAACAGAATTAGTTGCCTTGCAGCTGTCAAAAAGCAGCAGTCTGCTGAGCAGTGATCACATTCAACAACCACAAGATGCATTCAGGGAATTGGTACTGTCAGTGCTTGGTATTAGCACTCGATAGCATAGCTGTAATAATTAATACATAATGATAATGCAAGGGCTAATGAAATTAGTAATGCAATTACTATTAATACTTTGCAAGCTAACCTAATGACTCGCACAGCACCCACTCTGGTGTTGGGGGGTTTTAAAGCATGTGTCTCACCATTCTACAGGGAGACACGACTTTCGTTGCATGTGAAGAATTTGAATATAGGACTAGGGAAAGTAATTCTCTCCTGTACTCAGCGCTGGTGAGGTCTCCCCTTGAGTGGTCAGGGCAGCTTTTGGCCACTCACTTCAAGAAGGAGATTGAGGTGCTGGAGCAGGTCCAGATGAGTAACAAGGCTGGTGAAGGGACTAGAGAGAAAGTCTTACGAGAAGAGGCTGAGGGACCTGAGGTTGTTTAACCTCAATAAGGTTGTTTAACCGTATCACTCTCTTGTAACTACTTGAAGTGAAGTTGTAGACAGGTGGGTTTTGGGCTCTTCCCCCAGGCAACTAGTGACAGGACAAGAGTGCAGGGCCTGAAGCTGTGCCGTGTGAGGTTTAGGTTGGATATTAGGAAGCACTTCATCACAGAAAGGGTGGTTGGACATTGGACTGGACCGCGCAAGGGAGGTGGCAGAGTTCCCATCCCTGGAGGTGTTTAAGGACAGACTGGATGTGGGACTAGTGTCATGGTCTAGGTTGTGGTGATGTTAGGTCATAGGCTGGGCTTGATGATCTTAGAGGTCTTTCTCAGCCTCAATAATTACATGATTCTGTATTTCTGTGAGGAGAGGCAAAAACATAGCTGAGAATAACAACCATAAAAAGTATCAGAGAAGAACTGGAAGATCATCTTTCTGATTTTACCAATATTATTATCAGCAATGTCCACAAATACATGTTCTGGGTCACTTATCTGAATGGAAAGTATCCAAAAGAGAGCCAAATTAAAAGAAAATAGAGACTTTCTACCTTGAATTCAAATAAAGCACAGACAGGAGGCGGCAATGGAAAGTCCATTAAATTTTAATTTGCTAGACATTAAAGTGTGCCACTCACTTGTAATGTTACATGACAAGGAACCCCAAGTGCAAAAATGTATGGCTTACTCTTCTTAATGGTCTTCTTATAAATTTCTGTCTGTGATTATGGTCAGTCCTTTCTTATCATCCATGAAATTTAGGAACCAATTTATTACATCAGCTGAGTGGAAATACCAGATAATACAATGCTACAAAAAAGTAGATTCTGATTTTAAGAAATCAGTGTGTCCTCCGTGGTGTCCTGTGAGAAGAGCTAGATGAGAGAGCACCTAATTACTTTAGCAACATTAAAAGCAACTGCAACATAATGGTGTATAGAACCATTTAATCAAAATGGACACACAACACTCTTGTAATTATATGAAAAGGTCATGGAAATCATCAATTTAGACGAATATAATGTGAAGAATATGAGTTAAAACTTCCAGTAAAGCTATCTCCTGGAGATTATTTGAACCACAAAAAAGTGGTTTGTATTTCCAGTTTAATAGCTGAGGGCACAATGCCATACTGTGTGTTTTGGCTTGTGAGATCTCAAAGCAGAACTTTCTTAATTGGAACTGCTCAGATACACAGCATGGAGCTTCATTTGAAGTAACATACCTGCTGCTGGAAAATATAACTGTCTACCATTTAATTATATAAAAGTTATACTCTGGCTTTTTGATTGGTCCTGTGAATTTCTACACAGAGCTGAAACACCAATTCATCTGTTTTAGCAGAAGCAAAGGAAAAATGAACTGCTTTCCATTTTTTTTTTAGTATGCAGTAATGGATAATTTCCAGATCTGGAATTAAAAAGTGCTCCAGCCTATACCTGGGGGTAGCCTAGTTCCACCAGGTAATATAATCTGTTTTCTTTGCTGCAGTTGAGCAATGATTGACCTTGACATCCTGATTTTGTGCAAGACAATGGAGCAGGAAGAAAATCTGCTGCTGAAAAGTGATTGATGTTTTGAAGCGAAAGTGAAATACACAGCTATGTGACCATTGGAGGAGGGCAAATTAAAGCGTAGACACAGGGGATACTTCTATGACTCACAAAAAGTACTGTGCTCTTAGCAGAGCCTTGTATTGTCTGGGCAAAGGAAGAAGAAAATAATTTGCCCATGCTAACACTGTGTTTTTCTGTTGAGCTTAGGTCTCACGAGAATGGTCTCATTAATGCAACAGTTTTGCTTCTGGAATATGCTTAGATCTCATTCTGGTACCTTTGTACATGTCCAGGGGTAGGGTTGGGCTGGGCTGGCCACTAGATGAATGATGGATGCTCTCTATGAACTCCTTTCACTTTCAAGAAGGGGAAGGGAAAGGGAAAAAACAAGGGAGACTGGTGTTGCAGGGGCAGCCACAGGGGAAGTCCCAGACTTCTCAGCAGCAGATAGGAACCAGATTCAGGAGCTGGGTCTGGAGCTGGATTCAGGACTGCATGCATTTGGATTGAAGGAAGGACAGATTCCTCCTCAGAGGACAGCCACTGAGGAAGAAATATTGACTTCTGTGGTCCCTCATCCAGCTTTATATGAACTTTTTTATTTAAAAGATCATCAGGCACTGGAACAGGCTGCCCAGGGAGGTGGTTGATTCACCATTCCTGTATGTGTTTAGGAGTTGTGTGGGTATGGAGCTTACAGATGTGGTTTCATGGTGGGTTTGGTACAGTTAGATTAATGGTTGTACTTGATGATCTTACAAGTATTTTCCAACCTAAATGATTCTATGATTCTATAACTGTAACTATAATCTGTAATTTTATTTATAAAGTGAAAGGAGGGGAGGAGCTAAATTCAAACATGAGGAGATGAAAAGGCCTACAGATGCAGTTTCATTTTATAAATTAATAACAAAAATATTTTTCCTTTCATTGTATTGATTTGAATTAATTATATGGGGTGCATAGTCAGATCTGCCTCTGTCTGTATTAGGAACGTTGATGTGATGGCTCTATGACCATCACATCAAAGACATCATATCTAAGAACTTTTAAAAGCACAAATCTTAAAAATATGAAAAGCATAGGAAGAGATTTGCCAGTATATCATGTTTAAGTTGTTTGTTATTGCTAAGCATTTCTTTTTTTTAAGGCACGCATTTCAAGCAAGTGAATCAATCTGTCCAGGAATGCCAGAGGTAAGAGTATCAAGCTTACATTTCTCATTTCAAGAGGCAATTGCTGGTGGATTTACAAGAACTCTGAATTAGATAAAACAACTTCACAGCAGGACAGAGAAAACTTGACTGGGTCATGCAGAACAACGATCTACAGTGACAGTCATAGAAGGGGTGATTAGGTCATTTCAGAAAATGAGAAAATGTCATAATTGTCCAGCTGTCAAACGGCTAAACCAAACAGGAATAGCATTCACCCTCTTTCTTACTAACAGGCCAGACCTGAATGCTCCCAAATACGTAATAAGGCAATTAGATGAGCTGCCCTATCCACCCAGCTGCCTCTCCCCTGATACATTTTAGAGAAGAAAAATCGTGGCAGCAGGATCTTTGGTGCCTGCGAAGAGCTCGGAATATCTCCTGTCTCACAGCCACCTATGCTCACAGTCACGCTTAGGGCTCTGTTTGCCCCTGTATCCAATGTCAACAGGGAGCAGTCCCTGTCCCCAAGGCCCAACACTCACCCAACACAGAGGTCAGTCAGACAAAGCCTTGCTGTGCCTCGTCTCTGCAGGGCTCTGATCCTGCAGGAAGGAAGAGCACTAACAGCTGTTAGGGAATGGAAGCAGGAGCTGTGGCCAGAGTGGAAGGGGGCTGTCTTTCCAGGCCCAGGGAAGACACTGTGAGACCAGGTAGGCTGATGCACCTGGGCATACTTGCTGCCACTGCTACCTGGTGCCATGGCTGTGGTTGATGGCTCTGAACTGAGGGACAGGAAGGACAGCAGTCTTACCAGGGTTGTGTGTTTTAGGTTACCAACATCCTTGCCTGCACCGTGTGAGGCTGCTGAGCTGTTGCCACTGGATCTAGGTTCCCTGACCAAGTTGCTAACTGAGTCCCTAGATTTACCCTGGGGACCTGACGCCAGCGAAGATGATAGTGAGGATTCGTTTAGGCTTCTCTGACAGGAGATAACATCACTACAGCCATCATGTGCTACAGAGCAGGATCAGATGCACTCAGATGTCTAGTCTATTGCAGTAGCAGTAAAAAAAAAAAACCACCAAGGTTACTTCTTTCTGCATGTGCACAGGTCTCTCTTTCCCTCTGCCCTTCCTCACTCTCTTACTTTAAGCTAGAAATTTCTGCTAATTTTCACATGTTATGCAAAACACATTTAAGGTCTGACTCTCATTGTCCATGTGTTTCTAGTCACTCACTGGAACAATTCAGCCCCATTGATATCTGGTTTACAGGCTCCCCTCTCCTTTTGCCAGCCTCTCAGCTGGGGCTCTCAGGGCTCTCTATTACCAACACAGAATTATAGAATCATTAGGGATTGGAAGGGACCTTGAAAGATCTTCTAGTCCAATCCCCCCACAACAACAGGATCACCTAGACCAAGTCACACAGGAACACATCCAGGCGGGCCTTGAACATCTCCAGTAAAGGAGACTCCACAACCCCCCTGGGCAGCCTGTTCCAGTGCTCCGTCACCCTCACTGTGAAGAAGTTCCTTCTCAGGTTGATGTGGAACCTCCTATGTTCCAGCTTACAACCATTGCCCCTTGTCCTATCACTACATGACACTGAGAACAGCCCAGCTCCATCCTCCCGACACCCACCCCTCAAATATTTGTAGAAATTAATGAGGTCACCCCTCAGTCTCCTCTTCTACAAACTAAAGAGACCCAGCTCTCTCAGCCTCTCCTCNCACTGCTCTGCCATCATTATCCACCTGGTTATGCCCTCATCAAAGGCTATCAGGTTGGTCAAGCATGACTTTCCCTTTGTGAAGCCATGCTGACTGTCTTTAATGACCCTCCTGTCCTTGATGTGCCTGGAGACAGCTTCTAGATCAAATTGTTCCATCACCTTTCCTGGGATGGAGGTGAGGCTGACCGGTCTATAGTTACCTGGGTCTTCTTTCCTTCCCTTTTTAAAGATTTGCTATCGCAGTATCACAGTAATGATAAGGTTGGAAAAGACCTTAAAGATCATCCAGCCCAACCTAAATCCAAATAAACTCAGTAATCCTAACATCTAACATCTAGATCATCTAGATCATGCCACTCAGCACCTCATCCAGCCTAACCTTGAATACTTCCAGGGATGGTGACTCAATCACCAATGTGGGCAGCCCAGTCCCTAGGCACCTCTCCTGTTCCCCATGACTTGGCAAAGATGATGGACAGTGGCTTAGCAATGACTTCCGCCATCTCCCTTAGTACACACAGGTGCATCCCATCTGGGCCCATGGGTTTGCACACATCCAGTCACATCTCCAGTGAAGGAGACTCCACAACCTCCCTGGGCAGCCTGTTCCTGTGCTCTGTCACCCTCACTGTGAAGAAGATCCTTTGGATATTTATATGGAACCTCCTATGTTTCAGCCTGCACCCATTGCCCGTTGTCCTATCGCCAGATCACATTGAGAAGAGCCTGGCTCCACCCTTCTGACACCAACCCTTCAAATATTTATATACAATAGTAAGGTCACCCCGAGTCTCCTCTTCTGCAAGCTAAAGAGACCCAGCCCCCTCAGCCTTTCCTCATAAGGGAGATGCTTCACTTCCTTCATCATCCTCGTTGCTCTACGCTGGACACCCTCCCGCAGGTCTGGGTCCTTCTTGAACTGAGGGGCCCAGAACTGAACACAATAGCCCAGATGCAGTCTCACTAGTGCAGATTAGAGGGGGGAGAAGAACCTCTCTCAATCTGCTAACCACCCCCCTTGATCCACCCCAGGATGTTGTTTGCCTTCTTGGCCACAAGAGCACATTGCTAGCTCACAGTCATCCTGCTGTGATAGTCCTTCTCCCCATGCATTGTTCCAGACACAAACACTTCCCTGTGAACATGAGCTCTTGAGGTTGCTGTAGCTCTTGGCCCTGGAGTTTTAGATTGTAGGTTGCCAAAGTACAGCTTTTTTCACTGGAGTCAAACATCAGTGAGGCTTCTTACAGAATCCTCCAGTGTGCCAAGCCGCTCTGGCATGCCTCTTGCCTTCCTCTCTAACCAGATTTGAAATTTGCCTTATTTGCCTTGTCACCACTGAGCACTGCCAGTAAAGTCTCAGTAGCAGACCTCCAAGACACCTTGCAACAAGCTGCCACCAACCTCTCATGTCTTCTGCTTCTTGCTTCCCGGGCTGTTCCACTCAGAAGTCCGTGGGGGATTTCTCTGCATCGCCTTGCAGCTCTCTGTTGTGATTCACCTAACCACACTGTGTGGTTTTCTGCCTTTTACTGCTGGAAGATGAACTTGTTCCACATAGGTAAAAGTTGTTTGCAGCCCATGGGAGGGATGTTTAAGTAACAAGACTGTGAGGGCTTGGAAAGCGTACTTGTATGTGGGGTGTGCAGGATACAGAGCCTGCAGAGATTGTGCCAGAGTCATGCACAGTGCAGACTGTCAATCTGGTCCCCACCACCCACTCAATATAGCTTCTGAAAATAACTGTAACCATGCTGAGGTGCCATTTCTAGGATCTATGGGGGAGGCTCCAACACAGAGCTCAGGAGAGAAATATCAGGGGACTTCTGAAAATCAGAAGGCCATTGCTCTAGCTGGGGTTGTATACGTGACCTTGTTTAGTGGCATAACCAAATATTACAGTTGTACATAGACTGGCCAACAAGACAGGCCCAGGGCACAGGTTCAAGGGCTAGCTGGTAGGTTTTTTTCAATTTATTAACTAGTACCAAACTCTTTGGTCAGGCTTGGGTCTGTGCCAGCTAGCACTTTCCCAGAATGAGGTTCAGACATGGTACATGCTACAGTCTCTTCCCAGTCCAAATCTATCCACTCAGAATCACAGAATCATAGAATCATTAGGGATTGGAAAGGACCTCAAGAGGTCATCTAGTCCAATCCCCATGCCACAGCAGGATCACCCAGACCAAGTCACACAGAACATATCCATGCGGGTCTTAAACGTCTCCAGTGAAGGAAACTCCACAGCCTGCCTGGGCAGCCTGTTCCAGTGCTCTGTCATCCTCACTGTGAAGAAGTTCCTTCTCATATTTATGTGGAACCTTCTATGTTCTAGTTGGAAATTACATTTATGGTCATTGAGTCCAAACATTAGCCTAATTCTAGCAAACCCACCTTTAAACCACGTCCTTCAGCTCCATATTTACATGACTTTTAAACATGTCCAGGGATGGCAATCCAACCACCTCCCTGGGCAGCCTATTCTAAATTCTAATAATCCTTTCAACAAGGAAGCTTTTCTTGGTGTCTAACCTGAACTTCTCCTGGTGCAACTTAAGGCACCTCTTGTCCTATCTCTTGGTACTTGTGAGAAGAGACCAACAGCCACCTCTCTATGACCTCCTTTCAGCTAGTGGTAGACATTGATAAGACTGAATGGAGAGGACAAGAGTTAACCATATGGATGTAGAGTATGGTTCCACCTAGCCTGTGAGCCAGAAAGAAATCCTTTTCTCTGTTTTATTTCTTAGTAAGAACCTAGCCAGGCAGGATCAGTCCCTTCTACTTAATGTAATCAGCAAAGAATTATTTAGTAATCTGCTTGCATGACTGAAAGCAATAGTCCTCTTCAAACAAACAGAAACCTCTTAATTTAAAAGAACATTAGTAGGGTTGCAAAGTGGAGCCCTCAGAAATTAGCCATTGCCTGAGATGAGGGTGCTTGTGCAACCTTTGTTTGTAGCCTTCATGTGCTTTCCTTACGACAGTCTTCAGCCATTGCATGCTATTTTTTCCATTGAGCTTATTTCCGTCAGTGCACCGGATGGGCTGCACACAAGTAACGACAAGTTTCGTTCTGTAGTCTGCCTTATGTGTGATTCCAGGCTTTACTTGTTGCACAATGTTCAAAACCTGCTCCGAAGACACGGCTATCTGTTTCCTCATTGCCTTTCCTGTAGTAGACAGCAGTAGCCTGTGCACAGACTCCAAAAACAAGAGTGATTTTTAACCCCTAGTGCCATCCTAAAAGGACAGGGTATAATGTTTTATGGCTGCAGAACATCTAGTAGTTTGGATGTTATGTTTCTAAAAACTTGGGAATTGTTTTTTTCAGTTTACTGAACACTAACAGCCCACATCCAGGAGCATAAGCCATTTGATAGAAGTTATGAGTTTAAATATTTTGGCGAGTCATACCATAAGGCTTTACATTTGGCAACAGAAAATGAGGAATGTGATAAATCCTCAGACCTGACATAACTCAGACACTCTGTGGGAAAGGCTAGAGCAGAATTCATCTACCCCAAAGCAGGAGTGAGTTTTTTTGTTCCTCTGGTCCCCTGACTCATTGGCTCCATACTTTACAGTCTCTGCAGCAAATAAAGCAGATGTGCTTCAGATTTTGTGCTACTTTACCACGCTGTCTTGGTCTCCTCCGCTCATTCAGCAAATCCCAACATGAACATGCCAATTCTGCCTGAACTCTAACCTAAACAAAAACCTAGGTCTTGCATTTTTAGGTAAGGAGCTGGGATGGGAGCCATCCTCATCTATTGGCATTGAGCAACCTGGACTTCTAATTCAATTTTAAACCCAGACTTTTTTGCTCAGATCTAGACATCTCTTACAAAATCAAAGTTAAATAGTCATAATTACAGCAGCCCATAGTTTCAGAATGCTTGAATTTGCAGTATTAATATCATTCCTGGAAGAAGACAAAGTAGAAATGGGTAAATCCCAGTCTTTGTGGACAGAGTGAGGCAGAAGTAACATGACTCGACCTTACTGCTGCCTCTGTGATTTGAGAGCAAAACTGAAGTGCCTGGAGCTGATAAAGAGAGGTCCTCTATTGGAGCTAATACAGTGGCAGGACTAGCAGTCAGAATGGATGAAGGGAGGTGCATTTCACTGAGGCATTCACAGATGTTTATGCACAGCAAGGAAGTAGCTGTCTCTTCCAGTCCTTTGATGGAACTGGACTCTAGTGACTGACCACCTCTCCAAACATGTCCCCTCCACTCTGAGATTTTCCAAGCTGCCACAGATGTCAAAGCTACTATGGCTACTTATGGGAACACAACTGGGCAAACATGGGGACTTTTGAAATGTTGTTCTGTGAATACGAAGAACAAACATGGTAAGGTCTAGGGAGTCACTTGTGCCTCCTGTCCTTGGAAAAATTTTTTTATTCGTTCCAAAAATAAAAAATGCTTTAGACAGCTACCTAAGCAATCCAGACTCAACAAATATCTTTATTATATGAAAATAAAGAAAACTTCCTGCCTGTGGTTGGCTTTCAGCTACCATTATCTGTTTAATAGACACTGAGCTAAGCAAGAAAAGCATAATAATAAAAGGCAGATTTATGTTAGACTTCTTGCATAACATAGGGCAAGCATTTTCTTTTCTCTGGTGACCTTAGAAGTCGCTATACTCTATTAGTTGCTCATTTGTTGGATGCGTTCACTGAGGGGGGAAGCATATGGTTGAAAACAAGATTTCTGCATTGTATATTTGCCATGTAAGAAAAGAAAATAGTGCTTGAGACTTAAAGGGAAACCTAGTATGGGCTGCCTGACTCGACGAGCACTCTCAGATATTAGAAGTGCCTGATATCTACAAGGTCAACTGCTGCTGCTGAACACTGCTTGCCCCTACTCCAAATCTGCCAGGTGGCAACCACTCACCACTGGAATTTGTTTCTGAACGTTACAGAGATCTTGGACTGCCTGCTCTAAAGCAACTGAGGCCAGACAAAGGCAATATCTTTTCACATAGAGCAGAATCCCAAGCCCTGTGAACTTAGCTCCCTCTGTTTGGCGTTACTGATCCGTGAGTCTAAATATGGTACATGGCAGTTTGATGGAAATCATTTCCAGTAAGAGAGGATGTTTCCTCAGCAGTTTTCAAGCTGGCTCTGACTCAGGCATTCTCACGGGAGCCCATTTAACTGGTCATTAGGGAAGCAGCAAAAAGGCATTGAGGAATTTCGTAACAAAGATGTGCATCCTGTATGAAGGCCTCCTGAGAATCCTCCTGGCCATTGGCTCTGTGCATGCATGAGAGACCTTATTAATGCTGCTGAAAAAGTATTGCTGAAATTAATCTATTATTTGTGCATAATTTTAAGATGCTGTATTGTACTTGTTCCAGCAATGTGATGAGCCACTGTGCTTGTAAAATGCTGTGCTCAAAGAAACCATAATTAAATGTTTAAAGTCGATTAACACCCTATATTGCCACACACTAATCGATGGTGGAAGGGTTGCTGTTACTAAATGAGTAACAGGAAGAAACATCCAGAATTTGCTAAGCAAAGCCTTCTCACAAGATAGGACCAGAGTATATATGTCAAGAAGAAGTCTATGTAGGAAAGCAAAAGTTGTGAATCACCCTTATGAAAGCTGTAAGGGACAAAATAAGTATTTCTGCATAAAACAGACTCCTCAGTTTATGCCTTTTTGTGCTTGTATGTCTCAAGGCAAATCTTGTCTAGATTAGCAGTGATGACAAGCTAATAAGGCTTCAATCCTGTAAAGTCCTTGAATATGCAGATTTCTTTAGGTGTCATGCCTGGACCCACTGGCTTTACTAGGATCACTAATGCACTTGACACCGAGCCACATCTTACGCGTTTCATTGGGCTGAAACTAGGATTTGGCAGAAAGGCAGTTGTCACAGCGGGCCAGAACTTTGGTTTCCATTTCAAGTCATCCAGATTGTGGCTGCTCCCAACCCCAAAACATCCCAATGTGGAAGTGGCAGCTGAAGTGACAGACTTCCTATAAAGTGCTTCTGTGAGGTTGGGAAGCCATCTCTCCTTTCTACACATCTCAGGCAATCCAGGGAGAGCAGAATCTGTTGGATGAGCAACCCATAAGGGGATCTTATCATCTAGACCCTGACACTCATGCACAGAAAATGTAAAAGGTCTCCCTTATTGGCCCTTCTTTGAAAGGCTCAGTCTTTAGGCAGGAGTTTTCTTCATTTGGAGACACACTGATTCTTATCAGTACCAGTAAGACTGTTTGTTGAATGTTTACTGCCAAGCCAGACTGAATCACAACCATTTTGTCCTTGCCTGAATAAAGAAGAGATATCATAAATGAGATCATGTTGCCTAAGTTTTGAATCAAATACCTATGGGATTGCAAGCTTGATTCCTGGGCGTGTTGTCCTGGTGCTACATATAGGAGTCGTCACATTAGGGGGAAAAGGAAAGAAGTAGAAAGGCAGAGGGTAAGAAACCCACATAGGACAGAGAGAGAAGGAAGTTTGGGTAGATGTGCATTAAATGCTGTTTAAAAATACAGCCTTCAGGTGCTCTGCACTGAAAAGTGTAGCACACCACAGCTAATGACTCCTTAGGCTTGCTAATCACCTCTATGCTGCTGCCGTCTGCAGTTAGTGCTACGAATTCACAGGCTCCTGTTATTCATCTGAACCTGTCAGATGTCCTGCTTTGTGCTAAGCTCTTGACCTCAATGAATTCTCATGAACAGGAGATCCTTACCCTAACAAATGCGTGCGCGCGCGCGCACACACACACACACACAAAAGATTTCCTTTTTTGGAGCTGATCTAACCGGTGAGACCTCTATTTTAATACATGAATCCTAGACCAGCCTTACCAATGCATAGCTTTTTAGGCAGTCTTATCCAGAGTGCCTTAGCCAAGGTAGCCCTGGAGCTGAATGTAATATATTAAGAACTAGCAAAACAAACTTGATGGTACTTGTTTTGGAAAAAAACCTGCAATGAGATGCATGACTTACACATAATTATTGACCCTGCAGTGTAAATACTGATGATAGGAAGCTTTTAAAATGTACATTATTAAACCGGTACAGTGTTTACAGCTATAGAGAGAGCAGTGGTTGAGCAATTAAATGCATATTTATGAACTCTTCTACACAGATATTATTAATATGAAATTTTTAGTTTTAAGATAATGAAAACTCCCACACTTTTCAGATCCAGCATACTAAATTGTCTATGAGCTGTTATAATCTTTAATTTAAAACTATAGAAATATGACACTCATAACAGCTTCTTTTAGGACCTGTTCCAAGAACCTTGAGTGAATGTAACATCTTTCCACTGACTTCAAACAGCTTAATCTCCTGCTGGCATACCTGCTCACAATTAACACTCTGGCATGTCCATACTAACTCTTCTGGCCCTTGCAGAGGAAGGAAGGGTAGGAGGAGTGTGATGCCAAGAAGGACTCTGTACTTTATTTAACAGCGTTATCCTGATCGCACTCAGCTTCTTTCTCATCCAGTTTTTGCTCTTGGTCATTGATGATGTGTTGTGTGGGTGATGGAGACAAGCCCGTTGTTTTCACGTGTTAGTTGGAGCTGGCTCTAGGCAGAAAAGTGACTGGGTCTACACAATGTATTCTCTAGGTCATGGGGTGGGAGGGGTCATGGCTCCATGTGGCAGTAGGAGTAAATCTGGGGAAGGCTTGCAAGAACAGGATTTGATGAGATATAGGTCCAAAGGGTGGGTCACATCATAAGGAAACAAAGATTAGGAGGAGATAGGCTGCATTTTGCCCTTTTGCCATTGACTTTCTGGAGAAAGGGTCAAAGAGGATCTGAAGAGTCAGAGAAAGGGGAAGAGCTCAATGTCTAGTTCTAACTCTAGCACCTCTCACAAGATACTTGCAACCATATTGCATTCGAAACTTCTATTACCCTATATATTGTGGCAGAAAACTTCTGAACAGAACCTGAAAAACTAGCCCACATAACATCTGAGTTGCCTGTGTTGTGTCAGTGAGGACCAAACAGATATTTGATGCAGGTGATATTTGAAATGCCTGAAATTCCAGTGCTACTCTCACTCATGTATGAAAAAGAGCAGCATGAAAGCTGAGTGGTCTCTATGAATTTCTGCTTGGTTCTGGGATGAGGGGGCATGTGAATGGGGATGCCAGGTGCCTGGAGAGGGGACCAATTGGTGAAGCCACTGGGCTGTGGAACAGGTTGTCCTCTGCTAGACATGTGTGCAGACCTCTGTGTGTGGCTTCTCATCTGGGTGAATCACAGAAGCAGAGCTTGCTGTGTGGGCATAGTCTCAGCAGAGCGTTATTGCTCCCTCCTTTTTTGTTCCTGGGTGGGTTCTGCATGGAAAGCCCAGACGGAGGAATTTCTTTCTTTACACAGAGGGTGTTAATCAACATTTTGGGAAATGCAATTACAGGTTCACAAGCTGTGGAAACCTCTGGGTTTCCCACACTTGGTCAGTATGGTCATTGTCCATGGCTCTGATCTTTCCTTAGCTGCCAGGAACACTTAACCTCTCACAGTGTCTGCATGAGACTGGAAATGTTTTCTGAATGACTAAGGTGCCAGCCCTGGAGGCATTATGTGTATGTTTTGCAACAGCCAGCGCTAGGATTTTCCTAAGAGAATCCTAGTTTTTCTGGGAGGCAAATGCTATTAGTTTTGTTTTAAAAGGCCGTCTTTTCGTTACTGGCTCTCCAGCTGAGCATGTTAGACTCCTGGCACCGCCGCTGTGCTCTGCTGCATTACTCAGCTTTTGTGTTGCCAGACTGAAATGTCAATGCACGTAACTGTCAGCCTCCCAGGAGGAGAAATGTAGAGCACCATTCCCCCCTCCCTAGGTAAGCAGTTTCAGGATACAGCTCAGTCAGTTACGAGAAAGGTTATAGGATATGTTGTCTGAGGTAGAAAGGGGCTGGACTTGCCAATACACAATCCCTTCCCAGTCCTGAGCTCCCTGAATTATGTGGAAAAATAATGTTTTCCCATTATGTGCACTTTCCCCAGTAACAACTGAATTTTATTCCCGTTGCTATTTTACCACATTCCTACAGGCTATGTCCTCACTGCTATGCTCACTGGAAACCCTCATTATCACAAGCCATAATTCATCTACCAGCTCTCAGAGGTCACCACTTCTTGGACATTTCTACCCTGACCTTAAGGCCTTACCTATACAGAAAGGCTGTAGTGCCCTAGACTTACTGGTATAATTAGAGTAGACAAATCTCTACGTTTATCCCACTCTTCCTTGGTGTTGATCCACTCTCTCAGCTATAAGGATGTTTATACAAATCTAGATAATTCTTAGAGAAAGTCGAGTATGTTTGTCCACAACAAGGCATTTTTATTTCAGCATCTCCAACAAGCCTTGTGCTGATGTAACAAGGGCTAATTTTTTACAGAAGTGCATGGCAGGAGCATGTTGATATGTAGGGTCAGATGCATACACAGAGCTACTGTCTACTTACATACGTTGTGATGTGGCAGTACAAACCTAGCACTGTGTGAGAAGGAGGTCATATCATCAACTTAAATGATTGCATGTGTACAGAAACTGTGTTTACACAAGATGTGTGGAGAAAAAGAACTTACTTCTGGCTGTTACCAGGATTGCCTTACAGCAGCACAGTCCAGGGTAGGAAATTATTGGAAGTAAGGTCTGCAAGATGACACGTGAATTTGGTCTGGGAGATGAGGTACTGAAATTATTCACTGTTTAAATAGACAGCTCAAGAGAACAAGCTCCTATAAATTAATGCTTCATGATCTGAAATGCTTTTAGTGTTTCAACTAATTTTGAAGGATTTGGGAGAAAATGGCCCTTGTGTCTGGACAGAAACCTCACACTGACCTCACCCAAGAAATCTTGATGCCTTCTTTCTCTGTTAGAGACCCATATAAAGATGAATCTAAATGAAGTAGCCAGCAAAACTTCAAGCCAAGTAATATCTGCAGCCACAAGCCAATTAGGCGTGCCCTGGAGATTTAATACAGTGTGCTAGACAATGCCAGCATAAAAAGTCTGTAGTGCTTTCTAGTCCATGCGAGGAAACAATTAGCTGAAAACAAGGTAAATAATAAACATGTTCTGTAATAGGTATTTGAACAGATAGTGTTCATACAATTTATCCAGAACACCTCAGTTCAAGCATGAGGTGATACTGTATTATCCAAAGTCCACTGACAGTAAATAATTTTTTCAAAGGGAGGAGGATGTTCGGCAGAGCTTCAGTAGCCAGAAATAGCATGGCTGTGTGCAGCTGTACCCTGCCGTACTGACTCAGGTGCTGATCTTATGGTCTGAACCAGCTGTGCCTACAAGTTTGAGCAGCCATAGGCCTGCTCTGCCAGCTTATTTATCAGCTGGGAAAGTCCCACATGGCCCATTAAATACAGGCTGGCAAGCACTAGCATCATTAATGTGTGCTTTGCTTTATCTTCACTTGGTTCAACTGGTTTCCTAGTTCCTCATGCTCTGCAGTTAAGTTGGTCAATGTAATTTTTGACATGATAAACTGTAGTTAGCATCCATTTTCCTTCTATATTCTACAGTCAGGGATAAACATTTGCTTTGTCTTCCATATACATTCTCAAGCTGTGGGCATGACCCCACTTGAAGTAAAGTCAATAGATTTTTGCTGTTGACTTCAGTGGGATTTAGAATTCATCAACATGTGTAGAAGTTCTTGCATGTCACAGACAGTACGTCAGCCCTGCAAGAAAACAGCTGACATAAGAAATACTATAATTTTGGGCGCATCATCCCCAGACTGCTCTAAAATTACTCCACAAAAAGAACTCTCTGGACAGCCTGTACTCTCCTAGAGCCTGCACAGGGCCAGAGGTAGGATGCCAACAGCAGCAAGCACCAATGCCGAGCATTTAGACTGGGCCCCAGGGACTCTGGGATGAGAGGGACGGCTGTGCCCAGACACATTCATTTGTGCTACCTGCATAAGCAAGCAACGTGCTCTGGTTCTGCAAGGCAGGATTTTGCGTTTTGTAGCTAACCTTTGGTTATACAAGTGATTTCTTACATGGTGCACTGAGCAACACCTAATCATTTTTCCCCCACACAGAGAAGCTAATGATTGTTTAATGTGTCTGGAGCAACGATGCCCCGTACTTGGCTTACAGGTCTCTGAAGCTATCCAGGAAGTTCAGCTGTGCAGTATTAAACAGCTGAGCTTTCCATTTGATTCATTTTGGCCAGCTGGGATTTTTTTCCCCCAACTCTTTTAATTTCCAGGAGTTATTTGTAAAATAAACAGCATCTGATTTTGTAAAACCCCCACATTCATTATTTTGCATCAAACATCTTTCTCATGTATGATTGAAGAGGAAGAGGAAAGTCCTTGAGCCTCTGATAAAAACAAAATAGGTCCCATGTCTTCCACCCTATGGAGAATAATCTTTCCTTATGGAATTTCAGGTTTGTGCACTCAAAAGCACTCAGAGCAGCAGCTCAGTCCTTCCTGGGTGGCAGACAGGGCCCAAAAGCTCTCTTCTGTGCTCTGGCAGGAGGTAAAAGGGAAAGAAATTTATGTTCAAGCAGTAGTGGTGGTGGCCCTGAGATTCCTCATGCAGGCCTCTGCAGCTGTAGCACAGAGATGTGAGTGATGTCAGTCTCTCTTTGGTGGCTTCTTAATCACAGGATATACTGAGCTGATTTAGGGCACTTCTACCAGCTTATTTCAGCTGCAATCTGGACACCATAATATCTTCTGCTGTTCTTTGTATTTCATTCTAAAAGAATTGTTTACATTGGAAAAGACCTTTAAGATAATCTAGTCCAACCATGTACCAAACTGTCCCGAGGCCACCGCTAAGCCTTGTACCTAAGCTCCGGATCTCCATAACTTTTAAACACGTCACAGAATCACAGAATCACAGAAAGTTACAGATTGGAAAGGACCTCAAAGGATCATTTAAGTCCAACCTGCTGGAGCAGGGTAAGCCTACAGCAATTGGTGCACCCAGACTGTGTCAAGATATACTGTCCTACATGGGGCTCAAACCCATGACCCTGGGATTCAGAGTCCCATGCACTACCAACTGAGCCCAGGGATGGTGATTTGAGTCAAATCTTTGTTACTTGGAATTTCAGGTAGTCATGGTGAAGAATAAAAGTTTCAATCAATCCTCTGTTTTCCATGTGGGATTTTTCCTGAAACTTGGAGCCTTGGAGCTACTACATCGCCATTTCAGCTGGATTTGTCTTCAGGCAGGGGCAGCTGTGGGCTCACGCAAGGTAGGACTGCTTTGAATGCTTTGACTTTTCTGTAAGCGAGTCCATTAGTCAAACACATGTTATTGGTAGAATTTTTTATTTAATTTTGGAATTTCAGATTGAGTTTCAGAGATAACATAATGCAGAAAAATGCTTTTAATGATCAGTCTAGAAGGGAGGGGTGACTGCTATTCAAGAGATCAGAGTGGATAATGCAAATGCTCTCAGTGCCTGGGGATGTGGACAAATTAGGGAGAGGCCAGAGGACAGCTACAAGAACAATAAGAAATTTTAAAAACAGAGTCTGTTAGGCAAGAAAGATTAAAGGAAGTAGGGGGCTTAGTCAAGGGCAAAGGTTGGTTAAGGGTATATAAAATCTCTGAAAATTTAAAGGCTCTTATAGAATGGCAATCAATTTTCATCAAGTCCACGTAGGGAAGTACAGAAAGAAATCTGCTGAATCTGAGGAGAATATAATAATCCTATCTTATTAGCAAAATCTATCACATTTTGTTCCTCTTTTCCAAAAAGCATGCTAGTGAAATTGTAGGTTATCTAGGAAAATCAAGAATTTCCTTCCCAAAATGTTTTCAAGACTCCACTAGACAATCTTCTGTCAGAGATGCCTGGTTACACTTAACCTTGTCTCCCTACAGGTGTTTGCACTAGATGAAATTAAGCAACCTTTCTCCATCGTGTTTTAATAACCTGCTCAATGCAGTGTGACCCAGGAAACCAGCATAGCTGAAAATGTACCTTTGTTTGTGGACAGTTGGTTGGAAACATCTGGTCTGTTTTCGATTTTAGGGAATTCATAGACTATTGATGTAACCTGCGTTAATCCTTTTCTGCTATTCAGGCAGCCAGAGAGACCCTTGCTGACTGAGTTACTAAGAAGGACATAGTCTACAAGGACATCTCAAGTGTTCTGACCTCAAGTTTTTCCATGTTTGGGGAAACCAGATGATTTTTTTCCTCCTTGCCAATAGCCAGTTAGTCCTCCTTTCCAGACTTGCTGTTCTTTGTCAGCCCCTCTGGTTTGGATCCTTGTGCATCATCAAAGCAACACTCACATCCTCCTTATTGAATCAGGAGAGCTAGTGAGATTCGAGGGACAGGATGACATGCATAGGTAGTGATTTAGCAAACATGAGGCAAGATGGGAAGATCTGGGCTGTTCAGCGGGGCGGAGAAATAACGCATTCCCCGTATGAAATCTGTCCCTCAGGAGAATGATATGAAAAGCCATTTCCATATCCCCTTGGAGGAGGGACAGGTCTGTCTTTTTCTCCACTCTGGCAGCTTTTCTGTGGGTGCTGGCCCTTCTCTTCTCATGCCTTCTTCTCCAGGTTTTGCTGTAGAGAGAAGTCACTTCTGCGCTGAAACTGCAAGAGCCGACGTTGTCACATGCATCTCCAGTGCTGGTTGTGCTTGGCACAGTATGGGGCAGAGGAAGCACTCCCCCATGACCACCAGAGAATACCAACAAGGGTCTGTGGGAGATGTCAGAGGACATGATATGAGGGAAACTCTCTACTTTGTTGGCAATGAAACATCTTTTCTCTGAATAAAAATGTCCTTGAGAAAGAGAGCAATTTTTAGTTAATAGTGGAAGGTTTTGTGAGAACTTAGCAAGGACAGAAAGCTCTGGAGTCTTATGGTCTGGGATATAATAGAAAAGGATGGTTTCCATGAATACTCAGGGGTATTATTTTGTGCTGCACATGGTTTTTTTTCTGAGCATGGTCCCTTCTTACAATACACAGCTTTTGCTCTACAGAAGCAAGACAAGGCAAAGCTAACCACGTCGGTCATGACTCCGAACACGTGGGAAGCCGCTCTCCAAATATAAAAGTTAAGGAAAATATCTGGTGTTGATAAACACGTTGTTCATACTTAAGGCCACCACTGTTCCTTGGGTGCCCTTTGTTAGTGTAAATAAGCTTCATCTTGGTTTGTGGCAAACCTCAAATATTTGACTTCAGTCTCAGCACGGTTGAGGAGACAGTATACAGAGTTATTCATCAGTTCCTGTGCATGGTTTTCAGCACTGTAACTTATCATACAAAATTGTTCTTGACAATGAAACTTCAAACTCTTCCAAAGAAAACAATAACAGAGGGTTAGAAGATCATCCTCTTGCTCAGAGAAACTTGCTCTTGAAAATTGTTTTGCTAAACATCCAGGTGCTGACCATTCTACCACTCTAAGGAAAATGTTATAATTTTCTCTCTATTGCATCAGTTTTATTAGTTTCAATGATAACAGAGGAGTCTACAACTCTGCTGACTCCACGTGTGCACCCCTGTCCAGGATAAGAGTGAGAAGTGGCTGTGCATGGTTCAAGGTGCCTGAGACACCCTGCTCTCAGGAAGGCAATGAAATTTTAGTCCACATCTCTGCAAGATCTTGCACAGCCTCCTGAATTGAGCGCGCATTTTGACCACCATCATCTGATTTCTGGAAAGACAGGGAACCCCTGGAGTATATGGGAAACTGCACCTTAGGAAAGCTCTGACCAGAGCCAGATGGATCCCAGATTCCTTGGCTCTGAACACTTTGGATTGTGCGAAGAGGGTGGGTACGTTGCTGGAAAAGTACTAAATAGCTCAGCACAGTGGGTTCTTTGTCTTCTTCACTGGTACCTATTAGCATGAAGAAAGCAGAACTTGCAGCACAATTTTACCCTGGTCACAACAGCTTTGGCACACTGGGCAACTCTGTCTCAATGTGACTGCTTAAGAGGACAGAGGTATGTCTGAATGCTTAAGAGGACAGACTATGTTTGAATGGAAAATAATTTAGAAAAATGTGCTGTGGCAGATGTATCTGTGCTCCAAGGGACGTGAATGGCTTCATTCCCAAAGAAGCTTTGGGGTTTAGCTGACATCATACCTGTGTTAACTCCAAATTTAGATAATCCAACTCTTTCTTGTCTGCTATCTGAATTTGGAAGCAAATGAGGTTTGCCAGCATGTTCCTGAGGAGCTGAATGTATTGCATACAGCTGATGCATGCAACAACTGTCAAATACAGCTGCATGCTGCTGCATGCAACCACTCTAACTGTGATGGCTCCAGCAGACTTTAGCTTGGAGTCATTATAATTAAGGTGACTATGTGGACATTCTTATAAACAAAGCATATGTTTCTCTCTTGGGTTACTTCTTCCCATCAGTACTTACACAAATACCAGATACATGGTAATTCCTTCCTGCTTACAGCCTGGTGAGAAGTGCCTTGCATGGAGATTGAATCTTGGTCTTTCTTCTTCCTGACTGGGGCCAAGCCTGACTTTGTCTCTTGGATGATATGCTGGCCTCAGTTGTATGATACTCTGTGTTAAAAGCTTCCTCTTTGGAATCTTTTCAGTCTGGCAGAAATGCTTGAACATGTTCTGTGTTTCAGAAAAAGTGAGAGTGACTGTGTATCCTCATGATTAGTATTTCCAGTAGTGAGTGTGGTGACTCAGAGGACACTCTTTTAAAAGGGGCAGAAATTGTCCCAGTAACACAAAACTACACCCTTTGGCTGCACGGGGAGTTGCCATTTTTGCTGATTCCACATTGTGAATTTTGGCTTTGGCAGAATGTTCATAACAAAGCTGGACTTTTATTCTCTGGGTAAAAGTTCTGTTTGCTCCTTGCTCTAAGCCACACCTTTGTGCTAGTCTGTTCTATGCTTAATTGATAATTCCTTAATTTTCAGTTCCTTAATTTTCTCTTTCCAATGTCTTTTAGCTGCCTCTCCTTGCTAGCAGTGACCCAGGTGGAATTTGCATATCCCAGAGGTTTGCTTTGCCCGTGGGCTGTGGGGTGGTAGATTGCAGGTGGTGGGGGCTGTTCCTGTCATTGCTTGGCTGGGGTGTGTTATTTCCGAGCTCCAGTTTCTTCCCTCCCACATGAATGGGACATACAGTACCGGCTGGGTTTCCCAGAATGAGCCTGGCCAGGAAAATGCAGAAGCCTTGTCTTCAGCTCTGGGTTTTGGCAAAGTCCTCTCCCAGATGCCGAGCTGGTAATGGCAGTGTCTTGTGGCAAGGTGTCTGATTGCAAACCCAAGTGAGCAGCTGGTATCGGGAAAGCAACTGTATTTTTTAAAGAAAGAAAAAAGTGAACAACCACCTTTTTCAGCTGACTGAGGTTAAAGTATTATATCTGGCTCCTTCTCAGTTCTTCAAGCCCTTTATAGGGAATTATGTCCTCATCTATGCTCTGAACACCTCCAGATCTCCATTTTCCCATGAGAGGGATAATGAGCTGCAGCATCTTGGGAAATGGTCTCCTCCCTTCCTTCCTGGCAGGTCTCTGTAGTTCTTCAGCTTTCTGAGGAAATTAGTTGCATCAACAATGACAGCCAGTTACCAAGGATAAAAAACTCTGGGCATGCTGAATGTTTTTTAAAAGACACAAATATGTAGTGCTGAGGGACATGATGAGTGGTGACCCAGCAGTGCCGGGTCAATGGTCGAACTGGATCTTAAATGTCTCTTCCAACTAGGATGATTCTGTGTGACTCTGTGTTAAGGAAATCATGAAGATTGCAAACTGCTCTGTATATGACGTGCTCATTGGTTATTCATGAAGATGACCCCCAAGCTTTGCTTCTCTGAATGGAGTATATGAGCCCCATTTTGCCGTCACCGTTAAACTTGATGACTCTGTGTTGATCTACAGCAGCTTTGAGACTGAGCACAAAGCAGTCTCTGACTGCACAAAGCAGTCTTTAAGAAAAAGACCTTAGAAATCACAGAAAGCAAAGAAACTGCAGGAGTTCCAGGATATTCTGCAACTGTTCTGAGCCTGCTCATCCTTAGCAGTGTAGTTTACTTCTCTGGGATATGCTGTGACAGCATGTGTCCTCAATACAGGCATGACTTTTCAGAGACAGCAAAATCCTAAAACTGGTGAGGCAGAAAGAAACCTGCAGGTTTCCAGTCCTAGAACAGATGTTTTGCCAGGCTGGCAGCATCCATGTCCATGTCTATGTTTTCATGGGGGTCAGAAAACAAGATTTGTAGGGAAAAATGTGATTAACACATTGGGAAGGCAACCAAGATGTTTATAAATTTCAAAAACTTGTAGTTACTTGGAAGAAAATGTAAAATTTCTGGTAACAAAATCTGAGCTACTGAGAGTAAGACTAAAACCTGGTGTTGAATGACAAACAGCTGACACTAAAGGAAAAGCCAAGCATTCAGTGTTACCGTCACTAAGCGTACACCTTTACAGATTTCAGTGACCTGTGGCTCCTGGAATTTTTGAATCAGAAGCTGTATCTTGCTGTGAAATACTATTTGATGAAGCTTTTCTCCTCCAACATTTTTTGATTTGCATTTCTGGTATCCACAACACTTTGAAGAAGTGAGTTCTGCATCTGAGTGAGAAAAACATTTAGATTGTCTTTCTTTACCCTGACGCATTCAGAGGTGATCATGACTACAAACTGAAAACATCACGAGTGAGTAGTTCAAACTCGTAATCCACTGAGGCAGTGTGGACTGGATGATTGGGTAGAGAGGTGCATCATGAACTGGCTGCAAGATAGAAGCCAGATAGTGGCGTTCAATGGGACAGTGTGTGGTTGGAGGCCTGTATCTAGTGGAGTGACCCAGGGGTCCGTGCTGGACCAGTCCTGTTCAATCTATTCATTGATGACTTGGATGAGGGATTGGCATGCACTGTCAGCAAGTTTGCTGATGACACAAAGCTGGGTGGTGTCGCCGACACCCCTGCAGACTGTGCTGCCATTCATCAAGATCTGGACAGGCAGGAGAGTTGGGCAGAGAAAAATGTGATGAGGTGTCACAAGGGTAAGTGCAGAGTCTTACATCTAGGCAAGAACAACCCCAGGTACCAGTATAAGCTGGGGACTGTCCAGTTGGACAGTAGTTTAGGAGAAAGGGACCNTTTGCTTCTCTGAATGGAGTATATGAGCCCCATTTTGCCGTCACCGTTAAACTTGATGACTCTGTGTTGATCTACAGCAGCTTTGAGACTGAGCACAAAGCAGTCTCTGACTGCACAAAGCAGTCTTTAAGAAAAAGACCTTAGAAATCACAGAAAGCAAAGAAACTGCAGGAGTTCCAGGATATTCTGCAACTGTTCTGAGCCTGCTCATCCTTAGCAGTGTAGTTTACTTCTCTGGGATATGCTGTGACAGCATGTGTCCTCAATACAGGCGTGACTTTTCAGAGACAGTAAAATCCTAAAACTGGTGAGGCAGAAAGAAACCTGCAGGTTTCCAGTCCTAGAACAGATGTTTTGCCAGGCTGGCAGCATCCATGTCCATGTCTATGTTTTCATGGGGGTCAGAAAACAAGATTTGTAGGGAAAAATGTGATTAACACATTGGACGAGGGGCAATAGGTGTAAGCTGGAACATAGCAGGTTCCATACAAATATGAGAAGGAACTTCTTCACAGCGAGGGCAACAGCATTGGAACAGGCTGTCCATGGTGGTTGTGGAGTCTCCTTCTCTGGTGACGTTTAAAACCTGCCTGGATGTGTTCCTGTGTGACTTGGTCTAAGTGATCCTGCTGTTGCAGGAGGATTGAACTAGATGATCTTTCGAGGTTCATTGCAATCCCTAATGATTCTATGATCCTATGATTCTAAGAAGCTGGATATTTGGCATGCCATTATGCCAAGTACATCTGATACATGTTTTGGCAAGTTTTGCTATTTCTCATCAAATTCATATTTGAAGTGTGAAGTATATTTTCATTTCCACTTGTTTATAAATCCTTCTTGATCATCTACCTTATTTGGCCTGGAGCAGTGTTTAATACTCTAACCTGATATGCACTCCAGGTTTGTGCACTTGATATCAAGGCTGTGTTGGGGAATTTGTGAGCCTTCATAGCAGCTCTTCACTGCTAGTTTGGTGGCAGTGGTTGGACTAGAATACAGGATTTCCCTCGAGGATAGATAGTTTAAAAATTCAACCACTAAGGTATATCAAATTTCCGTGGTTAGACCTCAGGTACCCTCTACTTTACCCACTACAGTGAGACATCTCTGTGCCTGTCATCCTGCACATGTAACCGCTTCACAGGATGAGCCCAGCAGAGGAAACCACAGGCTGAATGAAGACAAACTGTCATTTCAGGATTCACACGGGAATAGAACTTATCCTCTGTGTTATACAAACTCAGTAATTATGTCTGTCAGTGGGCTGATATTTACATAGATAACGTGCATGTTACCAGCTGATTCAAGCAACTCCTCAGCTTTTCGGTGTGAATATGTTTATAAGCTAATCTTTCTCGTAAGCTTGAATAATGTTCACTGTCACACCAACATATATTTTTCTGATAAAGATGTCCCTAATTGGAAGATAGTTAAGCTGGTGCTTTAAATCCTCCTGTAACCGTCGTAGGAGTGGCATCATGCTGATACTGCTGGGTTGGTTATACCGACAGGATTTTTGCACGGGTTGTGCAAGCAAACACTTTCAACCTTTGGAGAGTAAAGTTTACTGAATGATAAACTGATAAACAAAAATTCCTTTATTCAGACATGCAGTTCAGGTCTCTGGAACTTAGATGGGATTTCACGCCACTCCCATACAATATTTGTCAGGACAGGGAACAGGACAGGCAAGTAGACATAGGACCTTTTCCTGCTAAGAGGGTAAGATTGATGGCCACTGGATCCAGACTGTTGCGCGTCTTCACTGTGGGGAGAGATCAGGCTTTTTCCTCTTTCTCCTTTAGGCCATGGGAAGAAGCAAACACAGGGTTAAACATCATGGCTAAAGAATGCACCTAGCTAAAGATCCTGAATCAAGTGTCATGGTAATCAGATAAGGGAGGAGGCAAGAAGATAACAGAAGCTGAGAAAAGCCTAAGAAAGTTAGAAAGAAAGCTTGAAAAAGCTTATAGGGAAGCCTGAGAAAGCTCTGTATTTTTACTAATAGTTTACTAAACTACTGACAAGTACTAACGAAAAATAGCACATGGAAATTTGCTGGGGTACGCAAGAGACTCTATAAAAGGGAACTCCCTGTAAAATAAGGTGCCTTCAGATAGCTACTCTCTGCAGGTCTTTTTCAATGTGGGGCGTTTCACTACAGACTATGCATATTTTTACTACTTCCCAGGTAGAAGAGAGGCTGACAGAAACAATGTAGGGACTTCTGCAAACTGTTCAATATACCTGTGTTGCTTTCACAGGGGGAATAAGTACTAATAAGAAAATTTTATGAAGGTTAGCAACATGTCAATCTATGATCAAGACATTCCTTTCAGAGAAGTGCTAACTCTGCTTATTAACTGCATATTAAACAAACTGCTGATTCCGACAAGGAACTAAAAAAAGGCAAATCTTGGATATAAGGAAAGCTAAGCAGTGGTAAGCCAATTAACTTCTGAAGAAGTTGCCACGCTTTGCACCCCAGGCACCAGATAGCCAGATTCCCAGGGCCTTTGGGAGAAGTGCAAGCAGCAGGACTTCGCTGCTGCCCACAGTGTTATGCGCACCTTGGCAGTATGGTTTGCCCCAATCTGGTTTCAGCAATACCTCTAGATAACCTATGTAGAATGTGTCTCATCTGACTTCTGATGTTGGGTAATCTGGGTCTGAGTTTTTTGTCTAGAGCAAATGATCCACCTCAGCCAAAGATCTGTTGCAAGGAAGAAACAAGCTGTGTCCTGGAAGAGCCAGCTTCCCTTTAAGAGGAGTATGTGCTGACACAGACACCAACCAGCACTGTAGACATTTCTATTGAATCACTCTTTGAATTTATTTTAAAAAAAAATTCTGATTTATGGTGTATTAGCCCTTCTCTGTCTATAGTCTCCTCAGTTGAGGATACCTCTGTAGGGAGTTGTTGGCACTGAAAATAAGCATAAAATACACTTTACCAAGATAATTATAAATATTTTTTAAATACATGCTAGTTCCAGTATGTGCTTAAGCGAAATGTTTGTGTTAGATGGCACTGGAATTTATCAACTTCTTGTCAACAGTATGGTGTAACTTGGTGGGTACTGCAGCACTATGATGCCTTTCAAACTTGGTCAACTTAATTTAATGTTTTCAAGCTTCTTCCAAATGTATGTTTCCCTTAAACTATAAAGGGAATTAATCATAAAATGGTTTAGGGTGGAAGGGACTTCAGGGATCTTCTAGTTCCAACCTCCCACCCCCGCCATTAGCACAGAAATCTCTCAGTAGACCAGGCTAAACAGATCCGCATCCAATGTGATCTTGAACACTTCCAGGGAGGACATATCCACAACCCTCGACAACCTGTTCCTACTGCCCTCATAGTGAGGCACTTCTTCCTGAGACGTAATTTCAATTTACTCTCTTTTAGTTTGAAACCACTCCCCCTTGTCCTATCACCAGATACCATCATAAAGAAATCCCTGCCCTTAGGACTGTGATGTTATTTTAAATAACAAAATCAAAACCACCAAGTTCAATAACCTCCACATTTATGTATCTTCAACAATAGGAAGTTGCTGCACCAGGTGCAGTATGAACTACCCCTGTTTTTCTTATTAACAGATGGATTATGTCATCTAAGTCTGCCCTGAATTAATCACACACTGAGTTACATCACCTTGGGGAAGCTCTGCACTTAGGAGTTTCTCAGCCCTCTCCAGAAAACTAGAAGAAGCTCAGCATCTATTCCACATCCTTAAAGAAAACTCACTGCGTCTTTTCCCAGATGTTGCAGAAATTAAGTGGAATTTGAGCAGCTGTGTCATTACAGAATCCCCTATGCTTACTGAAGAAACATCCAATAAGGCAAATTGCCGTGTCCTGCACTTGGGTCACAACAATCAATACAACAGTGGGACAGAGGCTGGAAAGCTGCTCAACAGAAAGAGACCTGATGGATCATCAGCTATGAGCCGGAAGTGTGCCTGGGTGGTCAAGAAGGCCAATGGCATCCTGGCTTGTATCAGAAATGCCATAACCAGCAGGAGTATGGAAGTGATCCTGTACTTGGCTGTCTACAGCTACCTGGATGGAAGTTGTAGAGAACTGAATCTTTGTCTTTTCTCACAAGTAACAAGGGATAGGACAAGAGGAAATGGCCTCAAGTTGTACAGGAGAAGTTTAGGTTAGACAACAGGAAAAATTTCTAAAATGAATGGATCATCAGGCATTGGAACAGATTGCCCAAGGAAGTGTTTGAATTGCCATCCGTGGCAATTGTTGTGTACATATGGATATTAAGGATATGGTTTAGCAGTGGTCTTGGTAAAGTAGTGGTTGGACTTGAACTTGATTCCAACTTACATTATTCTGTGATCTTTCCTGAGTGTCATCTCTCTCTTAGAAGCCAGAAGTTTCAACCATTCTGCAGTGCCTTATCTGTGAATATCAGCTAAGAGAAACCTGTGACTCAGAGGAAGTCAACTTGTGTTTTATACACTCAGACCTCTGACAAGAAATAACTTTATTGAGTGTTTCTGTAGTAGAAGTCTGTCTGAACCTACAACATAAGAAAACAGATTGTTCACTCCTATAGCTGTATTCAATATCAGTAATAAGGGGAAGAAATAAAAGAATGCAACTCCTATAAGGCCAGTGTGAACCACTCCAATCAGACTACACTGGCACTGCCTCTATCACTCCTCCCAAAGCTGTCCTGCAAACATGTCTCTGCCCCTTCTGCCGCAAGTCATAGCAAACCACATCAGCATTCTCTCTGTCATAACAGGAATATAATTAATCTATATAAAGTGTAAGCATCAGAATCCCAGTTCTTACTGATTTTGTTTGGCAGATGAGCTCAGATAGATAGTTTTCTACATATGATAGACATTTCCTCTTGTAGTTCACAGATTTCCAAAACTCAAGCTTTTCCAGGCCTACTGATAGCTTCCTGCAAGGAAACCTAACTTTCACCAAAATAAATGCCCAAGGTGGAGTCCATTGCATCAAAATACCCTGCCTGAAATCAGGCGATTTAAACCAATTTTTACTCTGTCAGTAGCTGGAAAGAAAACAGGTAGAGTGGGTGCCTGAGCTCAGTATGAGCTGCTTCTTCTGAAGAACAGTACCCAGGATTTTGTATTGACAGAATTAATCTGTGTTAGACCTGTAGGTGACAGGGACTCACAACTTTCTGCAGCAGATGGTTAGTCTCAAAGAACTGGAGGTTGGACAGTTTGAGATGATCTGGGCAACTAGACGACTGCCAACCTGAGCTTGGTACCAGTGAAGATTATGGACTAGTTCACCCTGAGCATGCTCACACAGCAAGTGCAAGCCAAGGCCAGTCAGCATAAATATATGAAAAACAAGCCTTTCTTGACCAGCCTGATCTCCTTTTGTGAGCAGGTGATGCACCTAGTGGATAAGGGGAAGGCTGTGGATGTTGTTTGCCTAGACTTTAGTAAAAGTTCAACATTCAGTGTTCTATTGTCATTCTGTTGAAGTGTTTGACATTCTGTTGACATTCATGAGATTCTCATGTAGAAGCTGGAGGTTCATGGATTAGAGAGATGTACCCACTGCTAGGTTAAAAACTGGATGGCTGAGCCCAGAAGGTTGTGTTGAATGGAGTTAAATCCAATTGGCATCCAGTTACAAGTGGTGTTCTCCAGGGCTCAGAATGAGGGACAGTCTTATTTAACATCTTTGGCAATGATCTGGATGAGGGGATTGAGTGCACCCTCAGTAAACTTACAAATTACACCTAATTGGGCTAGTGTGTCAATCTGCTTGAGGGTAGGGAAGCTCTGCAGAGAGACCTGGACAGGCTGGACTGATGACATGAGGCAGACTGTATGAGGTTTAACAAGGCTAAGTGCCAGGTCCTTTGACTTTGGTCACAACAACCCCATGCAATACTTGGGAAAGTGCAGCTGGAGAAATACTTGTTGGAAACGGACCTGATTTAAAGCTGGCTGAACATGCTCCTGNGCTGGACTTGATGACCCTGGAGGTCCTTTCCAGCCATGATGATTCTATGATTCTATGAGCCAGCAGTGTGTGCAAGTGATCAAGAAGGCCAATGACATCCTGGCCTACATCAGAAATAGTGTGGCTAGCTGGACTATAGAAGTGATTGTTCCCCTGTACTTAGCACTGGTGAGGCCTCACCTGGAATACTGCATTCAGTTTTGGGTGCCTCAATACAAGTAAAGGGCTTGGAAGACAGGTCTTATGGGAGCAGCTGAGAGAAGTGGGGTGATTTCACCTAGAGAAAAGGAGGTCAAGGCGAGATCTTAATGCCTTTTAAAACTACCTGATGGGAAGTGGTAGAGAGGTGGGGGTCGGTCTCCTCTTTCAAGTCATTAGCTATAAAATGAGACAAAATGATCTGAAGCTACACCAGGGGAGGTTTAGATCTAACATTAGGAAAAATTTCTTCACTGAAAGCGTGGTCAGCCATTGGAAAAGACTGTTATGGAAGGTGATGGAGGAACACCTGAAGGTCTTCAAAAACCATGTAGCTCTAGCACTTGAAAACATGGTTTAGTGAGTGTGGGTTGTCAGTCAGACTTGATGATCATGGAGGTCTCTTCCAACCTTAATATTACTATAATTCTATGATAACGATCCTGTGTTTGCCTAGCTGCACCATTAAGACACAATTTCATTTTTTTCTGAGAAGTCTAAAGTAGTAGCTTTGTACTGGACCTGTGTTTTTTTTCACAGAGCACTTACCATTTTTTCAAATGTGCCTGTTGGATCTGGTGGCAGTTTTGTGAGGGAAACAGCAAAAACTTCCCTATAAAATGTGCAACACCCAACCCAGTGATGACCAACCTTTTATGTCTCAATGTATCATACACAAACTAATGACACTAAGTGCTTACAGGCTGCTTTATCCATTCATCCCACAGTTATTCTCTCAGCAAGTTGCAAAATGAGGTCTCATGGGTTTGAGGTTCCAGCACATTAAGAGAAAACATTAATCTGCCTAGTCTTTCAAAGACTACTTGCATTCACTGAATCACAGAATCATTACAAACTGGAATAGACCTTGAAAGATCACCTACTGCAATCCCTCTGCCACAGCAGGATCACCTAGACCAAGTCACACAGGAACACATTCAGTTGGGTTTAAAATATCTCTAGAGAAGGAGACTCCACAACCACCCTGGACAGCCTGTTCCAGAGCTTTGTCACCCTCACCGTGAAGAAGATTCTTCTGCTATTCATATGGAACCTGCTATGTTGCAGCTTACACCTATTGCCCCTCATCCTATCGCTAGGTGACACTGAGAAGAGCCTGGCTCCATCCTTCTGACACCTATCCTTCAAATATTTATAGACATTAATGAGTCACCCCTTGGTCTCCTCTTCTCCAAGTTAAAGAGACCCAGATCCCTCAGCCTCTCCTCAGAATGGAGGAGCTTCACTTCATCATCCTTACTGTCCTGCGCTGGACTCTCTCCAGCAGCTCCACATCGCTCTTGAACTGAGGGGCCCAGAGCTGGACACAATACTCCAGGTGTGATCTCATCAGGGCAGAGTAAAGGGGGAGAAGAACCTCTCTTGATCTGCTAACCACCCCATTTCTGNGCACCTCGAGTACTGTGTCCAGTTTTGGCCACCACAGTACAGGAAGGACATTGAGGTGCTGGAACAAGTTCAAAGAAGGACAACCAAGTTGGTGAAGGGGCTGCAGGGCATGTCCTATGAGGAGAGGCTGAGGGAGCTGGGGTTGTTTAGTCTGGAGAAGAGAAGACTGAGAGGGGACCTTATTGCCCAATACAACTACCTGAAAGGAGGTTGTAGCAACGCTGGTGCTGGTCTCTTCTCTCAAATTGGGGATGATAGGACGAGGGGAAATGGCCTCAAGTTGCGTCAGGGAAGGTTTAGACTGGATGTTAGAAAGAAATTCTTTACTGAGAGGGTGGTTAGGTGCTGGAATGGATTACCCAGGGAAGTGGTGATGTCACCAACCCTGGAGGTGTTTAAGGAACGGGTGGATGCGGTGCTTGGGGATATGGTCTAGCGGTTAGGCACTAGGAGAAAGGGCTGGACTTGATGACCCTGGAGGTCCTTTCCAGCCATGATGATTCTATGATTCTATGAGCCAGCAGTGTGTGCAAGTGATCAAGAAGGCCAATGACATCCTGGCCTACATCAGAAATAGTGTGGCTAGCTGGACTATAGAAGTGATTGTTCCCCTGTACTTAGCACTGGTGAGGCCTCACCTGGAATACTGCATTCAGTTTTGGGTGCCTCAATACAAGTAAAGGGCTTGGAAGACAGGTCTTATGGGAGCAGCTGAGAGAAGTGGGGTGATTTCACCTAGAGAAAAGGAGGTCAAGGCGAGATCTTAATGCCTTTTAAAACTACCTGATGGGAAGTGGTAGAGAGGTGGGGGTCGGTCTCCTCTTTCAAGTCATTAGCTATAAAATGAGACAAAATGATCTGAAGCTACACCAGGGGAGGTTTAGATCTAACATTAGGAAAAATTTCTTCACTGAAAGCGTGGTCAGCCATTGGAAAAGACTGTTATGGAAGGTGATGGAGGAACACCTGAAGGTCTTCAAAAACCATGTAGCTCTAGCACTTGAAAACATGGTTTAGTGAGTGTGGGTTGTCAGTCAGACTTGATGATCATGGAGGTCTCTTCCAACCTTAATATTACTATAATTCTATGATAACGATCCTGTGTTTGCCTAGCTGCACCATTAAGACACAATTTCATTTTTTTCTGAGAAGTCTAAAGTAGTAGCTTTGTACTGGACCTGTGTTTTTTTTCACAGAGCACTTACCATTTTTTCAAATGTGCCTGTTGGATCTGGTGGCAGTTTTGTGAGGGAAACAGCAAAAACTTCCCTATAAAATGTGCAACACCCAACCCAGTGATGACCAACCTTTTATGTCTCAATGTATCATACACAAACTAATGACACTAAGTGCTTACAGGCTGCTTTATCCATTCATCCCACAGTTATTCTCTCAGCAAGTTGCAAAATGAGGTCTCATGGGTTTGAGGTTCCAGCACATTAAGAGAAAACATTAATCTGCCTAGTCTTTCAAAGACTACTTGCATTCACTGAATCACAGAATCATTACAAACTGGAATAGACCTTGAAAGATCACCTACTGCAATCCCTCTGCCACAGCAGGATCACCTAGACCAAGTCACACAGGAACACATTCAGTTGGGTTTAAAATATCTCTAGAGAAGGAGACTCCACAACCACCCTGGACAGCCTGTTCCAGAGCTTTGTCACCCTCACCGTGAAGAAGATTCTTCTGCTATTCATATGGAACCTGCTATGTTGCAGCTTACACCTATTGCCCCTCATCCTATCGCTAGGTGACACTGAGAAGAGCCTGGCTCCATCCTTCTGACACCTATCCTTCAAATATTTATAGACATTAATGAGTCACCCCTTGGTCTCCTCTTCTCCAAGTTAAAGAGACCCAGATCCCTCAGCCTCTCCTCAGAATGGAGGAGCTTCACTTCATCATCCTTACTGTCCTGCGCTGGACTCTCTCCAGCAGCTCCACATCGCTCTTGAACTGAGGGGCCCAGAGCTGGACACAATACTCCAGGTGTGATCTCATCAGGGCAGAGTAAAGGGGGAGAAGAACCTCTCTTGATCTGCTAACCACCCCATTTCTGATCCACCCCAGGATGCTGTTGGCCCTCTTGGCCACAAGAGCACATTGCTGGCTCATGGTAATGCTGCTGTCCACCAGAACCCCCAGGTCACTTTCTCCTAAACTACTCTCCAACAGGTCAGTCCTTTGGTATGGGTTCTCTATCCTCTATATCCTTATTAGACTGGCTGTCTTCCAATAGGGGCTTATATCTATTACTCTGTGGCAACTGGGGAGGTGAGGCAGGCAAGGGTGGTGCTCACCTTCCGTCATGACCCTGCATTTGTCTCCACTCACCTCTTCTAGTTGGGCTTCTGTCCTCCATCTGAGAACTACAGGATACAGGCCCACCCTGAATCTGGCTCTTATGTGTCTGTTGTGCAGACTGCTGAGCCTGGCTCCACTAGTCCACATCTACATGTGTAGTTTTTGTGGGACCTGCTGTCTTTGGTTTTCGTTCTGATGTTACAGAAGAATATAATCCATTCTCATGCTTTTCACTTCTTTACTGACTATACAAAAGTGGCAGCATTGGGAAAGGGGAAACACATAGGAACAGAAATGACAAATGTACTTACATCCTGGAATGAATTTGAGACCAAAAGTAAACATCTTTAGTGTGCTTTAGAGGAAGACTGCTCTTGTAGTACTGGCACTCCTCACAGCGAAAGTGCTTCATGTTTGGTTTTTTCAGTCTTTATAGATTTTCTTCAAATAGTGACTTTTCTTTTTCTAAATAAGATCCTGTGACCAAAGTTGTTCCAGTCAGGAAGAAGAGCTGTCAGTTATCTTTCTGAATTGATTAAAGCTAGGCTAATAAACTATTAACATTTCCTTCTCCAATGAACTGGAATTTATTGGACACGTGGTATTTACAGCACATTACTTATTTTGCTACCAAGTGAATGTTATACTTAGAGGGGCCAAGGCCCAAATAGAACTCAGCATGGCAATCGCTGAAAATGACAACACAAGAAAGTTTCATGAATACATAAACAACAAAAGGAGGCCTAGGGAGAACATTCATCCCTTATTGAATGCAGTGGGAAACATAATGACAAATTATGAGATATTTCAAGCCTTCTTTGCCTTGGCCTTTAACAGTAAGACTGGTTGTTCACTGGGTACCTGGGCTCTTGAGGTGAGAGACAGGGATGGGGAACAGAACAAAAACTGTGCAATCCAAGAGGAGACAGCTCATGACCTGCTACACCTCTTAGATATAGGCAAGTCTTGGGTCACATGGCTTACACCCAAGAATGCTGAAGATGTGCTCAGTAAATCATTGCTCATCATCTCTCAACAGTCCTGGCTGACTGGGGAGGTACCAGCAGACTGGAGATTAGCAAATGTGATGGTCATCTAAAAGAAGGTCCAGAAGGCAGACCCTGTAAACTACAGACCTGTGAGTCTGACAGAGAAGGCTATGGAGAAAATAATCTTGAGTGCCATTTTGCATCACTTACAAAACAACTTGGCCATCAGGACCAGTCAGCATGGTTCATGCAACAATATCATTGATCAAGGTGAGCAATGGCATCTTGGCTTGCATCAGGAGTAGTGCAGCCAGCAAAAGTAGGGAAGTCATTGTCTCCCTGTACTCAGCACTTATGAGGCCTCACACTGAGTATTGTGTTCGGTTATGGGCAGTGCAATACAAGAAAGATGCTGAGGTGCTGGAGTGGGTCCAAAGAAGAGCAACAAAGTAAAGGGTCTGAAGAACAGGCCTTATGAATAGTGTCCAAGAGAGCTGGGAGAATTTAGTCTGAAGAAAAGGAGGCTGAGGGGAGAGGTTATTACTGTCTGCAACTACCTGAAAGTAGCTTGTAAAGAAATGGGTGTTGGTCTCTTCTCACAAGTAACACTGGCCATAAGTTATGCCAGGGGAAGTTCAGGTCATTCATTATGTGAAATTTCCTTATTGTAAAGATTATCAGGCATTGGAACAGGCTGCCCAGGGAGGTGTTTAAAATTTGAGTACATATGGAGCTCAAGGATATGGTTTAGCAGTGGGCTTGATACAGTGAGGTTAATGGCTGGACTTGATTATCTTGAAGGTCTTCTCCAGCCTAGGGGATTCTATGATTCTACTTCAAAAATTAAACCAAAAAGTATTGTACAGGTGGCAGCACAAAACGAAAAGCAATGATTTTCCACATAACTAAATGTCAGCATTTGCTGAGGACCATTCAAGATCAGTTTAAGGACACATGCTTCTATTCATGCTAAAAAGTGTGGTGTGGATTGCGACAGCACAGTTGCAACGGGTTTTGTGCAGAGGAAACTGTAAAATCCAATCTAGGACAAATGTGATGAAATGTAAGATTAATGCGGTTCAGAAAGTAAGTTCTTTAAAAACATCCTGATTCAGTAGCGTTTCTCCCAATCTTGACACAGTACAGTAATGTTCTTGTTGTTAGATACTCAAGAAAGAATAGGTAAATTCCAAAGAAGAGAAAGAAAGCAATCAATGAAGGCGATCTATATCTCATTCACATTGTTGAATAAATAATAGCAGAGGAGGTCTAAAATTAGATTTGAGAAGAAATCTGAACTAGTCTGAACACGGGCTGATGCACATCCCGCATCTAATGTACTGGAGAGTCACATTCTCGGCTGGGGCAGATTGACTGAAATCAGTCGTGCCCTCCAGCTTCTTCCCTGTCTCTTTATGACTGGGCCAGAGATGTTTATGCTGGGTGGGGAGAGGATATCAGTCTTGCAAATCACTCCATTCTGGAGAGACTGGCTGGTTTTAGATCATGTCCTACATGTGTTGCAGGAACAAGCCTTGCCAGTGCAGTACTGAATGATGAGGAAGAAAGCCAGATCCTAAGGTCTGCCATACAAAGCCAGCCCTCTGCATGATGTATCCTGATACAGAATGGCTTGACAGCTAACCACAGATATTGCCCATTCTGAGTCCCAAGAGAAGGAAGAGGATAAGAAAGTCAGAAGCTGAGCTTGTGTCTTGCATATTTAAAACAAAGATCTGTGTTCTTCTGCAGGAAGAAATAAGAACCAATGTATGATATCTCTCCACAATTAAGAAATGATGAATGCTAGTGGGAGATGTGTACGCGCTGCTAGTTGGAGCTCTACAACACTGAATTAGAGACTAAATAGCATTAAGGCATGCCACCAAAAATACAGCCTTGTTGACTGATCACGTATGCTCCAGCACCTGCTTAGAAAATGCTCCCTCTTAGCTCTCTCTTTAGAGGGGAGCTAGCTCCACATAGGCTCCTTTTTAGATGCAAAGTGGCCATTTGTTATAAAAGCTCAAACCTCCAAATGTGAATGTTGTGCATCATCCCCCAAAACTGTTTAACAACTACCTCCTAAACAGCCATTTTAACTGTTGTTTGGTGAGAGTTTGACGTTCCTCATCTCTCTGTGGGGAGAAGGTAGGGGGGAAGCAGATCTCTCAGTTACAGCCCTACCCTTGTCATATTTATCAGTCGGGCTCAAACCTTCAAGATTAACTCTGCGGGTCACCTGAAAAAGATTTCCTTTGTGACTGGTGAGTGAAATGCAAAACAAATGCAATGTTCATCCACACAAAGACAGTCCTCATAAAAAGAAAAGAGTTTAAACAGCAGATGTATCTCTGATCTTATCCCACCTTGTGTGTTCCATACAAATTCAGAAACCAAATCTATACCCCACTTGTTGGCTGAGAGATAAGAGTTGCCCTCCTAATCATCTAGCTTGTTGCTCAGTGTCCCCCAGAAGCAGCAAACTCTGCAATCCTTCCCTTGGAGACTAGATGTTTTGGCAGTTGGGTCTGCTTGTCTTCAGGTTTAGAAAAAGAGGTGTGTTAACCTTACTGGGTCTCACAGACAGGGGCTGACAGACTCTTTCCTATCGTTCACTTGAAGACTCAGCACCGTCCCTGGACATATCACGGGCCTTCATTTAATTTCCTCCCTTTGCACTTCTTAACAGAAACTGTGATGGTTTTTGCACAGGTAATGGGGCATTTTCAGAACTAAGACTGTGCAAATAATTTTAAAAAATTATTATTATTTGGTTTCTGAGCTAAAGAAAAACATGAAAAAAATACTGTTTGGGGACAAATATTGAAATAAACCCTAAAAATCAGTGCCTTCCTTAAAGAGAAGAAGGTTATCTTCAAAGTTTCCAAAATACCAAGGTTCACATTTGTAGCAAGTTTCCCTTAGTTTTAATCTGTTTAACATGATTTTCTGAGTTTGACTCCAACGTGTAAGAAAATGCTTTCTTCTGAAAATGCCATTGGATCTACATGTAATGTTGAAGCACAGGGAAGCATGTCCCACAAAAAGAGCTTTTCAAATGCACAGATTGTGGCACCCAAGGCACATTTGTGCTTTTACAAATCCTCTTATTGATGGACTAATCAATAATGACAAAACTTTCTGAGAAAGAGCAGTAAAGAAACCCATTAATCCCTCTTCAGTATAATTGCGCAGAAGGTCAGATCACTTTATCTGTGTCTGAGTGTAAAGGAAGAAAGAAATAGCTCAGATGGGGAGGGGACCCCTGGAAAAGATGGACGGAGGGATACCTTGCACTGCCTCTTCCCAAGCACACAAGAGCGTCCCACCTTCTAGTAGCTTTAAAAGTTGCTGGTCTTTTTGCCAGGCCAGACAGCGTTCCCACAATTGTTCATTTCTGGGTTACCTATGACTTAGAAGTACCAATCTACTTCAATCTCCTTTCTTTCAAAGTGGGGAAACCTTGCTGCTGGCCATGGAGTCACAACTGGACAAAGCTCACCTGGGTGATGGCTCTTCAGGCTTCAAGGCAATATTATGGAACGCAACACATTTTGGACCACAACCTGGTTATGGTCCAAACCAGAGGAGGATTGGGAGAGGGCAAGGAAAAAGGTGTGGTTGACATGGGCTGAAAACAAAGGAAATGAAAGGAAAAGGAGACCTCAACATATTTATCAATTTGTGTACAAAACCCGAAGTTCAGAAGCCAGGTTTAATTTCTTGATTGATAATGGTGGAAATTAAACAGAGGTGTGAAAAAATGTAACCCTTTAAAAAAGAAAAGGACCTCAAAACATTGAGTGTCTGATGGTGTACCTGAATAAAAGCGGGGTTTACACACAGAATCACTGACACAGAGCAAGAGTCGATTTCTAACTAGGCATATGATTCCTCTGGAAGAAGGACTTTGGATTGATTGTAATGGATTACTAAAATGTGGGGCAAGTTCATTACTGTCAAAAGGAGTGGATAACTCTCAAGCAGTGCAGATATTTTATTTATGAGTGAATAAAAGAATTTTATAGCTGCCTATCACTAATTTCCAATGCTGGCGTGGAGTAAAATCAATTCAAAATTAAAGACAAAGATTTGAGGGAGAAGGAAGGATTTTCATAATCTAGTTTTGCTTATTTTGTCATTATTTTTGTTAGTTGGCTTGTTTGTGCCAAGTTAGATTTCTCTGGTTTTATTTGCAATTTTAAGGCAAACCAAAATTTAACAAACAGACAGGCTTTAAAGAGATGTGCAGTGTCTCTGATGTATTTGAGGGAATCTTTGCTGCTTGTGGTTTTGTATATGGTTATGGTAAATAACTATCATGCTGATTTTTGTGGTCTGGCCTCTGCTGTAAGTATCTGGCCTCTGGAGACTCATTTAACCTAAATAACCCAAACCAGTGCCCAGACTCAAACTAATACCACCACAAAAGCCAAAGATCTCTAACCAACCCCCAGCCATGGCAGAACAGAGCACTTCTGGTGCAACTCTGATGAGGGGGTGCCTGGTCCCAGGGCTAGAGCACTTGCTGTCAGTGTACATTGGGAAGGGCATCCCTGACAAGATGTGCCATGGAGAGCCTCGTTATACCTTGGGTTTGTCACTGTGAGATCCCTGTTTCCCCATGGCTGGTTCCTGCTGGCTCTTAGTAAATGAGCCCAAATGGGAGACAGGATGACAGGGCTGAGCCCTGAGCACAGCCTGCTGTACCCCACTAGGGGATAGTCTTGACAGGGGGCACTCAACCTGAACTGATGTGCTGAGCGAGACTGAGTGTCCCTGTCTCCGTACATGATTCAAAAGCACTAGTCTGTGGACCTGGGGAGCCTTCACTGAGAGTGATTCCACTCTTCTTGGAGAAATCAGCATTGAGCTTGCTCTCCTGCCAAAAGCAAATTAACAGGGCACAAAACAGACAGTAACTTCCCTTAGAATATTTAATTTAAAGTACAAAATATTAGTGCATTCATTTGACTGCTACCAGAAACAGATCCTACCTGACAGTCTTTCCATGCTGGTCTGTAAAAAAGGATCAATTTTATATATATATATATATATATACACACACATACAGATAGATATATAGATAGCTGTACATGTGTATACACACATATGACTTTACATATGTTTCTATATCTATCTATCTATCTGTCTGTCTGTCTGTCTGTCTACTTACCTACATACACACACACACACACACACACACACACATTTCAGCCCAGAGCTATAACTGAGGCAATGTGGTTTTCTTTGCAAAAGGTGAAAAACCCAGCTAGCTGGAAGTGCGATGTAACACAAATGACATGCACAGGGTGGGGGAAAATTTATCAGAAATCTCACTGAACTTTCTAGGACGATGTCAATCAAGGACATATGCAAGCAGTGAACCACAAAGTCAGACACACGACATTAGCAGGAAAAGGAACTCTCTGGGTAGAGTTCCTTCAGAGCGTGACATTTGTGATTCATCTGACTATAAATTTCTGTCCATCTGAAGACAGGGTTTTTTTTATTTTCCCATGGAAATTCCTCATATAAGATAACTCTTTTCAGCTTTCATCAAAAATAGATTAAGTTTTTGACTCACACTATTTGGGGTATTTGTTTTCTGATAAACAGAGATGTTTTGTAAGGAAGTAGCCGACTCCTAAGATAAATTCAGTGCAATCAAGTTTTCTGACAAACTGACAAACCATTTTCTGAGTTACATTTAATGCAAACGAGTGCTATTAGGGCTCTAAACGACAGATAACAAAAAATGCTATCTTCTGTCAGAGATTTTCTCTTTTGCTTTCATTCTTTGTCCTACTTAAATGCCACCAGATGAGCTACAGCTTCTTTCGAGGGGGTTTGACTGATAACCAGAAATGTGCACAGAACCATGGTAAACACTGTACTGACTGTACAGTGATAAATCAAGGCATGAGGTCATGCCAAACCTGATTCCTTCCACTTTTCCTGCAATCTTATGTGTAGCTCAAGCTTGACTCAACTGTCTGATTTTTTACTCAGTGGTTGTGTTTTTCCTCTCTTCCTTCATATTATCTTTCCTTTTCCTTTCCTCAGGTCAAATGGAAACTGAGGGAGACAGTGTCCCTCAACAGAGAGGGTGGCAGGTGAAAGAAATAGTCTCTTGAAAGTGCTGTGAGACAATTGCTCAAGCAAAACAGGCTGACTGGCTGTTGAGAGATGCAAGAAGCAAACACCAAGCAAGACCTCAAAAAGGACTGAAAGATTTCCTAGGGGTCAGAAATGTCTGTACAATGGTTGCTGTAAATTCAGAAAGCCACCAGGTTGACTCAAAAAAGAAAAGCCTATCTGCAAAACACAGTGGACAGTTGGAGAGATGGATCAACACTTATAATTTCCTGCTCAATGACTTTATTTTCTCTGTTTACAAATACATATTCTAGCTTATAACCCTCAATTTTTTAGTAGTTTCATAATTTTATCCTTCTTTAAGAGCTCTCTGTAATAAGATATTCCATCCCAGAGCTCTGGACAACTCAAATGCTGTCACATCCTCTTCCTTCTAATCTTCCCAAAAGAAATACAGTTTCCTCTAACTCTTCTGATCTCCTCTGCAGAGCATAAGTCCACTCATGAGCCCAGCCACTCCCTCTCTCATATTCACCTGTTTTCCTCATCCCACTCTTTGTGCTCAGCCCTTTCCAATATTTCTCTTCCAACTGTTCCAAGTTGGAACAGTTCCAACAGTTCCAAGTGAGACTGGGAATACATGTGAGCAATTGGCCTGCAGAGAAACTTGTTGAACTGAAGCTAAATTTTCCCTTTAGGTAGCCAGGGGATTTTTATTTTTTCATTTACAAGAAAAGAGAGAGAAGTCAGTGAAGGAAACCAGTGCAGCTGGCAATTAGGCTGCTGGAAAATACACTTTATTCCTCATCTCAGTTCTCTAAAACTGACCAGAAGGCCAAGCCAGGATATGAAAACGGAGAAACTTGTACTTACTGAATACATTTTTTTTCTCTCCAGAGCTGAGCCAAGTTGTGGAGCCTGTGGCAGCTACATTCAAACAGAGGTGCAGACAATCAACAGTATAGCACCAGCAAGCCACATTTTTCCTCTGTTGTTGCTGAGGAGCATGTAGAGAGATGATAGCCACAAAATGATGAGGATTTTTTTCCTGTTGGGAAAGAAACCATGAACAGAGATCCTGCTAATCGTTTCATGCCATTCATTTGTCTTGTGTTAATGCACGTCTGTGCCTTTGAGCAGAAGTAACTGCAAACAGCCCCAGACATCAATGTGTGTTCTCAGGAAACAGTGGCATGAAGAACTGGCTTGTGTGGGACATCAAGAAGGAGGAAACTCCCTTGCTGTCAGCTACATCTTTACTCGTGTTGTTACTAACTGAACAGCAGCAGAATCATTCCCTGCAGTGTTGCTGAATGGTGAAAGGCTTTTGGAGAATCAAGAAAGAATTATTTTTCCTAAATACCCTACTGATAGCCTGAAATGTCAGAAAGGAGTCCTAACCCTTGTTTCCCTTGATAGCATTAGCTGATAGACGATCTTTCGAGGCCTCTTCCAATCCCTAATGATTCTATGATTCTATGATTAATTCAGTAATACATCCAATATTCAGCAGCTTGCTTCCTGACAGTCATGGTGCACAAGCATCTCCAAATTCAGAGGGCCATTTGCTTCACAGGGCCATGCAGGAGAGCATTAGGAAAAAGCTGATAGTGTTACTGCTGGAGTTCACTGAAAGCATGATGACAGTGCTTATGACATGAAAGTTTGGAAAGCACAGCTTGAGTAGACGTCTCTCCTGGCATGGCTTGACTCTTTGTTTTCATACAGAATAAGAAGCTTAGATGCATCAGATAAAAACCTAGGAAGGACTCTTTCAAACCACCTCCAGTTTGGTGACCTTAAAAGGATATTGCGGTTCTGCTGTTCAGTGCTCCAAATCTCTAAACCTGGCAACTTACAAAAAACCTGAACCAACCGTGTCTGAGCAGCTTTTTGATTATGCTTGTACATTCAACATTGCATAGAGTACTAAAGTGTGACACGTTCCTGCTGCCGCATTGGATTCTTCAAAGAAATGTTATTGTTGTTTCTAGATGAGAAAATTTAGATTCAGGTCCTTTAGAAAGCAGTTTGACATTGCTGGTTCATAGTTTCTATTAATCTTCACACGGCAGATGTCCTTCTCCAAATTTTCAAGATTATTAGGAAAATTTTCTTATATCTAAGAAATATTTCTAGGGGGAAAAGTCACACCTTTCTGTTTGCCTGCTTCTTACAGACTTATCGTACTAACAAGCACTGTCACACTTAAATTCTATGTACCAAAGTGTTCTCCTGGTTGGAGGTAAGTCTCCCTGAATCTCCTGAACAGAATTTTTTTGACATTTCTATGCTTTCATCCTGTCTTGCAAGTTATCTCCTTTCTCCCATTTCACTTTCATTGCTGTTTCTTCCTTTTTTTAAGGAAATGTAAAGCACCCCTAGGCAGTGCTAGTGGGAGAGTTCTCTGTTGTCTAGAAGCCAGACTGAGTCTTCTGTGCAAAAGTCCAGCCAAACTGTACCCACAACCACTATCTTCTGAACGGGGAAGATCCCTGAGCCCAAGCTCTGCAGAGCTGACATGGATGACTGGTGGGCTGAATTTCTGCCTTTCAGCAGCTTGCTCAGTACCTTCCCTCCCCCGTCTGGAAAACACACTGTAAGTCCCCCATAAAAGATCATTTGCAAAATCTTCTGACACTCTAGTAAATAATGGACTAGCTGGAATGAATCAGAGCCTTAGCCTACACTTTATTCACAGGGACTCTGCAAAATCAAAGGGGTAAATTGATCTGACAACATCAAACTGCTCAGTGTAGGGTGTATTAAAATGAATTTCTTGTTAGCCGTTAGGAGCAGCATCTTGATTAGTATCTCTATACTGAATGCTTTCCTGGGCCTGTGCCAATGGTGCCTCGTTGTCTGATTTTGAAGGTCTATAATTGAGTGATAATTGCAAGTTCCTATTTTGAACCAGCACTATCTGCAAGCCCTTATAAACTTCATAACCATTTAGCTAGATATCTGAGAACTCCAAACACTTTATTTACAAAGAAATACACAGACATCTTTTAACGTGCTACACCAACAGCCTGCCCTTCACCGCAAGCACCACGTGCAGATTGGTATTTGGATGGCACCCATTAGCAGTGTACTGCAGCTTGGAGTTTAGATTTTTTTAGGTTTTAAATAATTTTTATCCCTTTGACTTGGTCTACATTAGCCATTTGTAAAAGCTTCTTTCTGGCTGCACAACCAGAATAGTTTTTTGGTGTCTTTATACTCATGAAGGCTAGTCAATGTAATATCTCATTTTAGCCCTTTGGGATTTATTGCGCTACGTTCAGTGAAAAGAAATGCTGAAGTGAAAGATAAAAATAAGAGAGAGCAAAGCACAATGTAGAAATGGAAAAAAAGAGTTATTTAAACTATGGATGGGATGATGCAGGCTTTTGTTCTGCTGATTTTCCCATTTGCCAGTGAACACCCTGTCTCTCTCTGGAAGTGTCAAACTCAGGACTTCATGCCGGCTTGCCTCTTCACCTGAAAGCTTTGTAAGGAGTGGTTTTCAGCGGCAGTAAGATGAAGAGTAAAAAGATACCTAAACACCTAGATATCTGTACATATCTACCAGAGCAGTACACGCACTACGTGTTGGCTCAGTTCGTAGAGCATGGGACTCTGAATTCCTGGGGTCATGGGTTTGAGCCCCATGTAGGACATCTTGAGACAGTACTGTAGGCTTACCCTGCTCCAGCAGGAGGGGGGTTGGACTTACATGATCTTTCAAGGTCCCTTCCAACCTGTAACATTCTGTGAAATCCATAAAGTTTACGTTGAAGACCTGTGTTATTCTTAACAGGTACTTCTCATGCCTGTTCTTAAAAATGTCCAGAGAAGAGGCCATAGACTGGGCAACCTGGTCTAGTGACAGATGTCTAGTGACATGATCTCTAACGACCTTTCCAACCTAAACCATTCTATGATTCTGTGATGGGTCCTCTCTGCTCATATTAGCCCTCTTAGTGTTTAGGAAAGCCTGTCTGTACTAAACCTGACCCTCCTACTCTGCAACTACTGCCCACATCCTTCAATTTCAATCCAAGACGGAACAGAATGGTTTTACTCCCTGGCAGTAGCCTTTCTCATTCTAGATGGCAGCAATCCCTCCCTCCAGTCTTTTGTAGCTGAAACAACCCCAGATTTTTTGTGCTATCCTTGCAGTCAGAAAGGGCTGACTCACACCGCTCCCACTGCTGTAACTACCTGAACACTAGCTGGAGATCTTTGTCTGGGCTAGGACGGACACCTATGGGCACTAACCATCTCCAGCTGCCCTGGCAAAACCTGCTGGAGCCTGGTTTCAGAGCTCAGCTGTGCTCAGCTCCCCCTATTTCCTCATGACTAGTGTGTCAGGAGAGCACGGGAAACCCACGTGCTTCTTAGTCTCTCCTTACCACAACCTCCAGATTTCAGTCAGAGATAATTTAAAGGGGTTATCAGCATTCAGCCATAAAGGAAGCAGCAGACTGACCTGCCTTTACCACTGCCCAGCCTGTCTGGGGTCAATAGTGCAAAAGACTAATTTTCACTTGTCTCTAACAATACAGAAATTGATTTGCAGGTCCAGTGGGTTAAACTTATCTATTTGTCCAGCAGCAGTATGTGCATGGTGGGGGAAAGCACCGCTGAAGTTCCTGCCATGAACTATAGCTATTAAAACATGTTTCTGGCCATGATTTTCTTGTGTACTTAGTTTAAACAACATAATTCATATGAGTATGATAGTCCACTTGCCATATAGGCTGTTTTGCAGAATGCCAAACTGTAAAAAAATCTCTCCTTTAGGAAAGCTACACCTTTAGGTGATGCAGCTATACCAAGGGGTTTGACATCTTCAGAGGTCACATCCAACCCCTACCATTCTATGAATCTTCTGCGAATACACATCTCAGCTCTTCAAAAGGCCACATTCTCAAATAATTAGAGCAGCTTAGTTGTGTGCTCATCTAGTTTGTAGCCAAATTGGAAAGCATATCTATTTTATATGATAGCATAATGGGTCTTCCTGTATTTCGACCTTAGAAGATTTTACAATGGCAGTTCAAAACTAGATAATGTTTTTCTTGTGTTTTGTTTTCTGTCTCACTGAGAAGAGCAGTTTTGCTATTCTCAGTCGCTGTTCCATGGTAAACATTACATGCCTAATTTTTGTTCATCCTGACAGAGCACCTGGGGGAGAGCTGTAGTGTGTCTTCCAGATTCAGTCATGACTGTCCTGAATTTTATACCTGGCCATACACATATTTAGAAAAGCAAATGAAGTAACCCATTCAGACACATTTCTTAGGAAATTGAAGATTCTGCAGCTAGAGGCATTTGTGACATGCTTCATGAAGTCAGTGCTTGTTTCAAAATAGAAAATAAACTTTTCCTTACACAATGTGAGAGATGTGGGTGAATCAAGTCCATTCTCCGATACTAGCTAATATAGAAATTAGCTTTTAGAAGAATCATTTCTGCAGCACTCTCCACTCTTTTTCCTCTCTGTCTGAAATGACCACAGTCTCCTAAATTAATATTGAATTTGCTCAAACCACACATTTAACTGTTGCCTTCTCGCCTTCAGTTCTCTTCCCTTGTATCCACTTGCGCTTTGAGATTACTGAAGTTTCATTTGACTCTGGAGCAATGCTGCAGAGAGAACATTGTCTAACACACAATTATCTTTGTGTTTGCTGTTAGATTTTCCTTCCCAAAAGATAGGCAAAGTCTTCTTGGACCAAAGCGAGGCAAACAGGTAAAGTAGTACCTTTTTGACACCTTGCCCCTTTTTCACCTTGAAAGATGTATTTTTAATCTTACACAGAGGAATTTGTTCTTGATTTAGCCCATAAATATTTTCAAAAGATTTGGAAGAAGGACAGTGGATTAAAAAAGAACCCAGGGTCAATGTGAAAATGCTCTTCTCTGGCCTACTCCTTCTCTGCAGAAAGCAGAAAGGATCATATCACTTTCACAGAATCACAGAATCACAGAATCACTCTGGTTGGAAAAGACCCCTGGAATCATCGAGTCCAATCATCTACCCTACCTTTCAAGTTCACCCCTAAACCATATTCCTCAACACATCATCTAAACTTTGAGTGCCTTTATCAGAAACAGATGCATACTTTTCTGCTTTGGCCATTGATTTTGGTCAAAAAGTAATGTCTAAGATGACAGCTTTTCATTAAATTACAGAACCACAGAGTATCTTTGGTTAGAAGGACCATTAAAATCCTTAAGTCCAACCTTTGACCCAGCACTGCTAGGTCACCCCTAAGCCATGTGCCTAAGCACTACGTCTATATGACTTTTATATATATCCATGGATGGCCACTCCACCACTACCCTGGGCAGCCTATTTCAATGTTTGATAACTCTTTTGGCAAAGAAGTTCTTCCTAATATCCAGCCTAAAACTCTCCTGGTGGAGCTTGCAGTCATTTCCTCTGGTTCTATCACTTTTTAACAGGAAGAAAAGGCCATCTTCTCTCGGGATGAACACAGAGGGAACGACTGATGATGATATATCAGAAGTTCATTCACTGCTTGATATACACTGTCTTTTATATTCAAAGGGCTACCAGAGCATGAGATCATACACAGATAAAGCATTCTCTGATTGGTATAAAACACTGTTACCACGTCAAGCCCATCAGGCTAATACATTGTGATTGGCTACCTAAAACCACGCGTATGTACCTCTAAACGTCACCTTTCAGCGCTTTTCTCTTCCTCCCACAGCCAGAATAGAAATATCCTGCTTAACTCTCACAGTTCTCCTAATCTTGAGCCGGCCTTCAAAACCTCACAGAACTTGTGGCCCAGACCCTGCACAAGACTTGTCCTTCTCTGGACACAATCCAACATTTCAGCATCCTTGAACACAGTGTTCAAGGTAAAGACTCAATAGTGCTGAGTACAATGGGACAATCATTGCCCTTCTCTTGCTGGCCACTCTGTTTCTAATTCAAGTCTGTTGACTGTTGGCCTTCTTGGCCACATAGACACATTCTTGTCTATATCCAGGTGACTGTCAATCAGTACCTCCAGACCCTTTTCTGGCATGAAGATTTACAATCTTACATCCCCAAGCTTGTAGCCTACCACGGAGTTCTTACAATCTGAGAGCAGGACCCAGCACTCAGCCTTGTTGAACCTCGTACAATTTACCCGCTCCATTGAGTCAGCCTGTCTAGATCCCGCTATAGTGCCTGCCTACCCTGTAGTAGACAGACACACCAGACCAGCTTGGTGTCATCTGCAAACTTACTGAGGGTGCATTCAATCCCCTCATTCAGATCATTAAGAGTTTAATGTAAACTCTTATTTCCATTTTCACAATTTTCAGGAGTATCTTGTTTTCAGAGAATATGTTAATTAAAGACAAAATAGGAAAAAAATCACCTATCTCTTCTTCCATATGGAATTTGACTATTCTTCTTCTTTAAATAAATATTTCTAAAAAATTTTTAGATTTTTAAATAAATAATTTTTTTCCCTATTAACAAGCCTAAATCAGTCCCTCTTACGTAGTTGTGTCTGGCACAAAGTTGACTTGTAATTGTATTTGTGAAAGTATAAAAAATGGTAGCATGAGCTCCGAAGAAAACCTCCCCGAAGATTTTTGGTCTGAAGCTCATACAGACAGGAGCCAGTAAGAATCAGAAATACTCTTAAAGCGACTTTGGATTTTGACACAGGACTTGTTGTATTACATCCTTTGATGTAAAGATGAAGTTGCCTCCTTCATGTGTCTCTGAGACCTCCAGATGTGGTTCTTACGCCACCATGCCAGATTCCATCCCTGGGTTTTGGTGTGATAGAAGGCCTCTCCTTGCTGCCTGCTGGGCAGCCCAGGCTGTAGCATCTGTGCAGAGTGACAGGCAGGGATGTTTGACAGTGGATGTAGATTAAGTATTATGATTCTTTCCCTTTAAAATTTCCTAACTAATTCACAAGGAGTAAGGTAACCTCTCCAACAATCCAGAGTCACATATCTTGTTGGAACATCAAGAATTGAATAAATACAGAATGGATTGAACACATTTTATTTAATCACGTGTTCAGCTGTACCTTTATTCTCTGAACACAGTGAGTAACATAGTAAAGTCCAGCAAGTAGTTAATAACAGGAAGCAATATTTTTTACCTGAGAGTGTCAAAGAAAGTTAAGACATTGGTGGAGCACTTGTTGGTGGAACTTGCTGAAGCCTCTGACAAACAAAGGGCAGTTTTGCTTCTAACCACTGTCAGTGCTTTATCCTGCACAGCTGAATTGGGAAGAAACAGTAAGATGGAGAAGCAAAAGCTCCATTTCACCTCTTCCAAGGTAGATAAAAAACCATAAAAACTGCCTGACGAGGCAAGACCTACTAGACCTAAAACCATTGAAATGACTGCTCATACTGAATACCTTCTTAAGCAGAATCAAAGCAAAACATGCAAGTGCAAAATGTGTGACCAGCCCATTTAACTGATAATAACTCATTTATTACAAGGACTTGATTTCTGTCCTAACCAAAAATGCCAGAAACCACAAGGAAAGAAAACAAGAAATTATCCAGTGACAAAGAAGTGCATCATTAACTCTTTGATAGCATTCAAAGATGAAGATTCTGCATAAATAGATATCAGGATGCATTATTGCTTCCACTTGACCAAAAGAAGTATAATTTTTAAAGTAAGGCACTCATTCATCACCTTCTCAACAACATCACATAAAAATAGTGAATATCTTTAAGAAACTAAACAAGCACTCAGAGTAAAAATAAAATTGAATGTCCAAACACAGTGCTTGAATTAACTGAAATTAAAACTCTCAGTTGTGGGAAGGCGTACTTGCCTGCTCAGAATAGTCACAGCCTTTCCAAGTCAGCATTTTATACCTGGATGTGAGTCTCTTTACATGATAACTGCAGCAAACAGAAATGTCTTGCCTGGCTTCTGTCTTGGGAAACACAGCTCATGCAGGTTCTGAACAAGGAGGACCGGTCCTGTTCAATCTATTCATTGATGACTTGGATGAGGGATTGGCATGCACTGTCAGCAAGTTTGCTGACGACACAAAGCTGGGTGGTGTTGCCGACACCCCAGCAGACTATACTGCCATTCAGCAAGATCTGGACAGGCTGGAGAGCTGGACAGAGAAAAATCTAATGAGGTATAACAAGAGTAATTGCAGAGTCTTACATCTGGGCAAGAACGACCCCAGGCACCAGTATAAGCTGGGGACTGACCTGTTCGAGAGCAGTTTAGAAGAAAGGGACTTGGGGGTCCTGGTGGCCAGCAGGATGACTATGAGCCAGCAATGTGCTCTTGTGGCCAAGAGGGCCAACAGCATCCTGGGGTGGATAAGAAAGGGGGTGATTAGCAGACTGAGAGAGGTTCTTCTCCCCCTCTACTCTGCACTGGTGAGACCACATCTGGAGTATTCTGTCCAGTTCTGGGCCCTTCAGTTCAAGACCAATATAGAGCTGCTGGAGGAAGTCCAGTATAGGGCAACAAGGATGATGAAGGAGGTGGAGCACCTCCCTTATGAGGAGAGGCTGAGGGAGCTGGGTCTCTTTAGCTTGGAGGAGACTGAGGGGTGACCTCATTAATGTCTATAAATATTTGAGGGGTGGGTGTCAGGAGGATGGCACTGGGCTGTTCTCGGTGTCATGTAGTGATAGGACAAGGGGCAATGGTTGTAAGCTGGAACATAGAAGGTTCCACATCAACCTGAGAAGGAACTTCTTCACGGTGAGGGTGATGGAGCACTGGAACAGGCTGCCCAGGGGGGTTGTGGAGTCTCCTTCAGTGGAGATATTCAAGACCCAACTGGATAAGTTCCTGTGTGACTTGGTTGTGACAGGTGATCCTGCTGTTGCAGGCGGATTGGACTAGATGATCTTTCCAGGTCCCTTCCAATCCATAATGATTCTATGATTCTATGATTCTATGATTCTATGAGGAATAACAACAATACCCTGCAACAGGGTCAGCTCTGACAGGCATACCCAGCAGCACCCAAAAGCAAGGAAGACAAGGAGGAAACTTCTTATTAACAGTAATTATATTAAGCATGGACTCCTGCACCAAAATGCTGGTGATGAACTCCACCTCACAGCATTCATGACTGAGGTTTGTCTGCCTAATTAGCCTACGTGCAAGTTTGGGGTTTTCATCCTTCCCCTTAGGGAAAGCTTGGCTTTAAGTCCAAATATTGTGGTCACTCTCACTACATTTCCCTCAGAGTTGTGCATGTGGTACTGTCTTAAAATAATTCAAGATTTTCAAAGAAAACAGCATAAAGCAACATTATTTATTTTTTTTATTACAGAGAAACAAGAAAGCTTTTCCTGGCTTCCTTCTTGCAAAAGCTTGTGTGTATTTCTATATGCATTTGTATGTAAATATTTAGAGGGGACATTTGGCTGACAGTGGTATAAGGAGTGGAAAATAGATGCTTAAACTGATGCCTGTACTGCATAGAGCCAAGTCTTTATGCCTCTACTCTGCCCTGCTGAGACCACACCTGGAGTATTGTGTCCAGTTCTGGGCTCCTCAGTACAAGAGGGATGTGGAGCTTCTGGAGAGAGTTCAGCGTAGGGCAACAAACATGATAAGAGAGGTGGAGCACCTCCCTTAATGAGGAGAGGTTGAGGGAGCTGGGTCTCTTTAGCTTGGAGAAGAGGAGACTGAGGGGTGACCTCATTAATGTCTACAAATATTTGAGGGGTGGGTGTCAGGACTATGGCACTGGGCTTTTCTCGGTGTCATGTAGTGATAGGACGAGGGACAATGGTTGTAAGCTGGAACATAGGAGGTTCCACATCAACCTGAGAAGGAACGTCTTCAAGGTGAGGGTGATGGATCCAATCCATAATGAGCCCAGGGGGGTTGTGGAGTCTCCCTCACTGGAGATGTTCAAGACCCGACTGGACGGGTTCCTGTGTGACTTGGTTTAGGTGATCCTGCTGTTGCAGGCGGATTGGACTAGATTGGACTAGAGGTCCCTTCCTATCCGTAATGATTCTATGATTCTATGATTCTATGATTCTATGCCTGCTATCACCCTTGGGGTGTCAGGACTGGCGCTGCATCCATCTGGGGAGCTGCTGGGGCTACCTTGGGGCAGACAGTACCTACACCCTCTGGATGCCCACCTTCAGTACCTATGACACGATCCCCTCCTGCTGCACCCTATTGCTGTGCTCTGAACATGGATGCCCCTGTGATCCTGTTGTGGTGGAGAGATGATCTTTCGAGGTCCCTTCCAATCCCTAATGCTCTGTGATTCTGTGATTCCTGTGCCCTTACACAAGCACTTGCAGCAACAGGGAGATATTTCATAGAATCATAGAATCATAGAATCATATTTAGTCCTACATCCTTAAAATAGCTGCTCTCCTCTGTGTTTTTCTTGGTCCCTGTCTTTTTTTCTAAAAAATGACATAATGTGTGACATAATATTTGCTTCCAAACCTAGCAGGTATCTAGTGTCATGGAGGCAATTTATAAAGTGTCAGAGTTACCACACAAGTTGTTTACTAACTTTACCTGAATGAAAAATACCAGCTGGTTGGGGGATTTTTGGGTGGGCTGTGGTTTTTTTCCCTTTGTTAGCCATTTAACAGTATTGTATCTGAAACAGGAAACAAGGGTTACAGCTAGGTCAGGTTATAGGGTCTCTCAGACTACTGAGGAAAACAATAAATACACAGAGAGCAAGCCTTTGGAAAATGAGAAGGTAAATGTTACCTCCACAGAGACAAAATAAATTATTTTTCTATAAAAAGCAAAGTAAATGAATGGGGACTTCAGATGTCACAGTGAGAAAGGACCTGAGTAGTCTGCAGCCATGCATGAGTGTGCAACCCAACATAATTGTGAATGCTGGTGTGTGCATGTGTGAGTATGGGACAAGGGGAGAGGAAAGGTGGGAGGCAGACATTGCTGGAACAGTTCAAAGTCCTCCCCAGCACCCTTTGAAATCAAGAGGGTGTTACTTGCTTTGTAAAAGTTGGGGTGAGTCCAGCATCCTCAGGAGGGAGCATGCTGCCAAGCCTCTGTCGGTTTGGAGTTCAGGCATTTAATCAATTACTTTTGTATTGCCAAGGCTGTAAAAAGAAAATTGCTGCTCAGTTCTGTGCCCTACCTTTTGTTTGTGTAAAACTAGTAGTGATGTTTGTTCTCTGTGGTGAAAACAATTTAAAGAAACACTACTTACACCAAACAGGCTGTAAAAAGCACAATCAACCCTGAAGGTGACATTTCCAGGCCTGGCCTCAGTCTGAGAGTAAGTACGAAATACAGGCCTTGCTTCTCAGTTTTTTCCCCAGAAAGTCAGTTTCTTTCCATAGGAAACATGCAGCCTTTCCCCTTTTCCTCTTAATGGGCCTGCCAGCTGAGTCATGGCTGTCCTAGCTCAACCCAGAGCAGCAGTGCATTGAAGCCCCAGGGTGGTGCAGGGGCTCCCATGGGGTTGGGAAGCCAGGGACAGTGGACGGCAGGGGCTGTAGGGCACTTTCAGCATGTACAAACTGCATTTCATGTGCTCATGCTCATATTTTTTTTCATGTCATGCTCATATTTTATGATGCCAAGGGTTAGGGTCCACGTGGGTTTGTAAGCTGGTCACTAGATGGATGATGGATACTCTCTATTAACACCTCTCTTCCCAAAAGAGAAGATAAATGGAATAAGGGGGAACGATTTTTGGACATGGAAGAGAAAACGAAAACAGCTTTACATGAAATAACAGCAATAAAGTTAAACATACAAAAATATATAAAATCAATATTGAATTCAACCCTCCTGATATCAATTGCATCATCAGAGTAAGCAATGCAGAAGCCTCAGACTGGACTCAGTGGCAGATGGGAACCAGATTCAGGAACTGAATTCTGGAATTCAATTAAGGAATGCACAGAATTGGATCGGAGGAAGAGCAGTCTTCCTTGAACACTGGCCACTGAAGAAAGACAGAATCAAAGAATTCACAGAACTATTACCCTTGTAAATCCCCAGCTTTATATTGAGTATGAAATATTTGGAATGGAATGCCTTGCTGGTCACCTCCGATCTGCTCCTCCCTGAATATGCAGCCTCTCACTTACTGCACCCCCAATCTGGTACACCAGATTTAGCAGTGACCTCAGTCTCAACAGGAGCAAGCATAAGGAAAAGCCTTTCTGCACACCAATCCATACCAGCCACTGTAAACATCAGTGTTATCACTTTTAGAAGCAGACAGTGTCTGTAGAAATATGCTGTTAACTGGAGACAGTGCAGGTAGAAAGAGACTGATCTGAAGAGTAAAATCACAGAACAGAACTAGTTCTGTTCTGACTCAGAGCAGAACATATGGCATTGTCAAAAAGTGGATGTTGTCTTACATATACTCTAAAGACATGTCAGCCAATGGATGTTTAGACATCTCTCACAGAATCAAAAAGTCACAGAATCATAGAATAATTTAGATTGAAAGAGACCTTTAAGATCATTGAATCCAGCTATTACCTAGCACTGGCAGGTCCACCTCTAAACCATATCTCTAAGAACCACATCTATGCATCTTTTAAATACCTCCAGGGATGGGGACTCCACCACTTCCCTTGGCAACTGAATATTCAATAAGCTGTTTATAAACAACTACAATGCTCTTCATTGCCATAATACAATCACAGATGCCCAGCCTAGTTACTACCATGGGCAGTGTATGCCTAGCAGAACAAAGTCCATTGGCTGATACACTAAGAAAATGTACAGACACATGCCAACTTCTATTGAATGAGCATGACTTAAAAACTGCTAATTTCTTGTTAAGCATTTTTAACCAGAAGATGAATGCTTCCTCAGAATCCTTCATCTACACCCCAGTGTAAATGGATTGCACATCTTGGTGAAGAAGATGCCAGTCAACTTATCTAAAATATCCAGTACAATTTTACACTACCAACTGTGACACAGTTTGTAGATTAGCAAAACCAATAGGATGTTACTGAAACCTTCCCAGATCCTGTCTTTCTGGCAACTTGTGCCAAAATTGCTGCCTGACACATAATTATTTCTTTTATTTTCCACTGACTGAGACTAAACAGAAGCATACTTTGTAACAGGGTCCAGAACACCCCTGATGACTCCAGTGCCTCCATCCTGGCTCAGGGCATGAGATGTAAAACAGAGCTGAAGAATGCCAAGATGGTGTTACTACATCCCTGGCTAAATAGTACAAGGAGGTGTCTTCTTGCATCTAAAGGGCAGAATTTCTGGTGTGGAAAGGACAGCACTGCACAAAGGCAAAGGTGGGCTTCCCTTTCTCACTGTGATGCAGATGTAGTAGAGAGCATCTAGCTGCATGTTGCACACAACTTACTACTTGCTTGTTGCACAGGTCAAAAGCCTTGACAATAGTTTTAAATTAAAAGGATTTCTTACACAACTGTTTATAAGTTCCTATGAATCCCCCATTTGGAACGAGTAAGAATTATTATCATGTTCTCAGGGAATGCATACACTGCTGGGGAGGGCAGCAGTAAGGTATGTGCCAGGCTTGCAAGGTTTGAGACAGTGAGGGAGAAATATTCTGCCTACATACAGGTGTCTAGTGCTGTTTTGTATGATCCAAGGTATCTCCCTGGATCCAAGCTGCTGCTCTAAAGAGGGCATTACTTCTCTAGCTCACATCTAATAGACTGATGAGGATGGCTTGAATGCTTCAGGGCACCTGAAATGGCCAGGAGTAGATAGGTAGACAGATCATCGTGCACTAGGTGTCTTTGTTCAGGCAGCAGCCTCCTGACACAAAGAGAAATTTTAACACCTGTTAAAATAAAATTACTTGGCCTCAAGCTTGATTAGGCTTTCATATAGCCCTTGTATTTTCTTTGGGGTGGTAATGTTTCTGCTTGTACAATGCTGACGGGTCAGTGTGGGGCTGCCATGTGCCCTATGCTTTCAGAGAAATCTTAGTAGAACACTAAGGTAGATGGGTGGGATTGGCTTCTCAGTGATCCAAAAGCATCCGAAACTGAGAAAATTCTTACACCAGCAGGGGTTGCAGCTGAGGTAGCTGTGCATATACGTGCTAAGTTTGATCAAGCAGAGCCTGTGGGGAGTCCTGGGAGCATAAGGCAGACACCAGGCCTGCTGGAAAGCCTTTGCCGCCACATCCTCAGGAAGTCATCTGCCTTGAGCCAGCCAGGCTCTAGCTCTGAAAGAAGGGCCTACCTATTCTGGCATTGCAAGCATGACTGTGATTTAAGGATGCAAAAACATCCGGAAGGAAGTGTAGGCATAATTTACAATTTGCATTGCCTCAGCTGTTGAAAGGTCTTTCAAGTAACCAGCCCACGCAGACACATGTTGCAAAATACAATGTAGGTTATGAGGAGATAAAATCTTCAAAAACACAGTCTGTTTTAGAGTGTAGCTTAGCTCCATAGAGACCACTCCATGTCACACACCCTCAGTTACCTTACTTGTAATCCTTTGTTGTCATTTCTGTGTTGTGTGTGTGTCTGGCTCTAAATCCCTAAGGGCAGGGACCTTTCTGCACTCAGTGGGGTAGACAGAGGCACTGGCCTCAATGAGTCATGAGGTGCTAATGTGATCCTCAGTAAGTATAAGGATGGAGCGCAGCTAGCTTTGAGCTGGTATAATTACAAGTTTGCAAAGATCTGTGACACCTCAACCATTAAGAGAGTGGAATTTGGTTCATTATTCATAAAAAGCTCTGTGGCCAGGATTAGCCATCCACATGAGTTAGCCTGGAGAGCTTAAAGTTATCATAAAATTTCCTCCATAACTGAGAAGCCACAAGTTTTGTTTAATGATTCCCAACTAAGATTAAAGCGTTTTCTGTTTGTGTTTAACTAGGAGAAAAGCAACACTACATATACTGAGAGAAAGCAGAAGAAAAGGGCAGGCTCTCTCCATCACCCCTTGTCAATTCCACTTTCAAAGCTCCGTATAGGACTTTAATCCAGAGATGGTGGGTGCCACCCTCTGTTCTCAGAAGTTACAGGCAAACATCTCTCCTGAAATCACCCTTACCTGTGGGCATTGGACAAGACTAGAAATCAAAAATCTCTCTCCACATACACCCCAAACTGATAATACACTGTTACATGCATCAGATGCAATTTTTTTTTTGCACCTGAATTGCTGGAAGGAATGGAATTAACAGGAGAGTTTCCAGCGTTGAATGACCTAACACTGATTCCTGAACAGTGGCCTCCCTGTCTTACACTGGCAAAACCCACCTGAGGCTTATCCAGGGACCCAAACTCATCTATACCAAGAGCTGGCAACTACCAACAGTGCTGTCCTAAATGGATGTCTGTCATTGCCTTAACTTCATCGCAGCAAAGTCAGAAAAAGGTCTCCACCTCTTGCTCTCCACTGTAGAAGCCACTGTAATTTCCTGCTATTTTTTCAACAAACAGAGATACTAACAAGGAGCTAGCATTCCTAGCGATCCAGATAAAACTGCCTCCCAGGCTGCAGTTTACAGACAAGTAGCCACCTCCATCCTGGGCAATACATAGGTCTGGACAAGCTTTGACTGACCCTGGAGCAGAAAGGTTACAATTAACACTGTACCTGTGGATCTGACACCTGCTTTGCTGTTTAGCAGCTTGCTTGTTGCAGAGGACATGGTTAGGAACGCACTTCCTTGCATCTTAGAATCATAGAATCATTAAGGGTTGGAAGGGACCTTGAAAGATCTCTTTGAACTTTATTAATTCCTTGGGATTAGATAAGTGCATTGATTATTAGGCAGATGGTTGTTCCAGAGGAGCAGATAAATCTCAGATATTTCTTGCCAACACATTCCCCTGGATTTAAACCACTCCACCCCCCATCTAGATTTCTAAGACATTTTCCTCCTTCTGCAATAGAGTCTTCACCTCCCAGGGGAAGGATCACTGAGTGCTGCTCTGCACGGGGAACCAGCACATTGGTATTAACCTGGAACTTCCATTTTTGTGTAATACTGGTCTTGTTTCTGGAACACTTAATTATTCTGTTATATGATTGTATATACATTTTATACAATTGATTCAAAAGTGGCATGAAACACCAGAAAAAGTGAGGTCTGTGTGAGTGGGTGAATTACGTCATTGCAATGGCAGCAGGTGAAGCTCTGTGTTTAACTCCTGCATTATGAACTTCCACAGAGCAGTAGCTCTGTGCTTTACAACATGTGCCCAATATGGAGACGTGTAAGGATCATGTCTTCAGCTTGGACTCATCTTCTGGAAGAGTAGGTTTGGTAAGAGCTGCAGACCCGGAGCAGAGCCATGGGTTGATTTGCCTAGCTGCCAAAGCATCATTCACCTTTTCTTTCCCCTGTCAAATGGATGCTCAGCAAGGGTTGTGAGCTCTAATGCAGCACAAGGCTCTAGCACAGCTTTTGTTATTATGGGACTGTGTCTTGACAGCTCAGAGGATGGGCAGAGTCCCCCAACTTCTATGTAGTTGCACCCACAGAGATGCACTGAGTGTAATGCCTTTGCTACTTATCTGCTACTTTGCACTGGATGTGGGATGATCGTGCTGATTTCTGTTTGAAAACTCTTGGTTGTTTCCAATGTGCAATTGAAATATTTTTAAAATTGCCGACATTTTTTGCAGGGTGTGAGAGGTGTTTCCTGCCTAGCTCTACAGGCAACTCCCCTGAGTTGTGAAGCAGAAAAAAAAAGGAAGTCTGGGCACAGTAATATTTCTGCCTGTTATTATGGAGCCATAATTACTGTGCCCAACTGTGTTAGTGGATCATGATATTTCTCGCTCCCTCCACCATCCCCCAAACAATATTGCTTCTTGCTAACTGTGAAGCCAACACAGAATCAAACACCTGTATGCTGTGTGCAATACATATGGTTGGAAGAGGACCCCTGGAGACTCATCTATGCTACTTGCCAGTGTCTTTACTGAGGGTGAATTGGAAGGAGAATCCATTAAAAAGAAGAGGGGATAAATCAATAATATAATTAGAAAACATTATATGAGGTAATGACGCCAATTAAAGAGCAATGCGCCCATTTACAGAAGGCTCGGACTGACTGGTGAGGGTGAAGGGGTGCATGTTCCCATAGTGCACATATCCTGCTCCCTGTGGCACAGGGCTGGCACTGCTCCCAGCACCATGCTGCTGCATTTTGCCTTGTCCTGCATTGGGAATAGATGGGTGTCTCAGCCCATCCATGCAAAAGAAACACCAGCCAGAAACTTGCCAGAAATAGACACGAAAACAGTAGGGCAGCTGGAGAAACATTTGTTCTGCTGTCCAGGAAGAAAGTGAGGAGAGGTTTGGGGGCATTCTCGTCTGGGGAAAGGTCTTGAAGGGTTCTTTAGGAAACTGTATGGTTATGTCTGATTCAATTGCTGATCAGAGAACACAGAATATTTTGCTTCCTCTTTTTAGATTAGCCAGACTGCACAATAGAAATTACTTTTCTTCTAAGCAATTCACACAGTCCCAACAATTTTAGACTCAGAGAAGCAGTGGCATGCTACAGGGAAAGTCAGTTTTAGCTAATGCAAATCATGCGAGAAAATCCTTCATATTTCCTAGAAGTCTTTAGAATAGGATAAAATAACTTCAAAATACTATTAAAAACTGTTTTTGAGTGGGCTCTTCTATGCTCTGCATGGTACAGATGATTATATGCTGCATGTGGGTGAAGAAGTGATGGATACACAGAAAAATATATGAAATATCTGACAGCACAAAAATAAGTGAACTTCTATTTTATCTTATTGTACTTTGAAAAGGAAGTCCCTCTGAGCTCCCAAAGAACTTCTTCAGTTTATCTGGCTGTGGTGAAGTGTGATTATGCAAAACTAGAATTGATGATTATTCATTACCAGAGTAGGAGCTTTTTCAACTGCACAATACTTTGAGGTCTTTTCATTTTCCTGATACTGTTTTTCATTGTGGTTCTCTTTTCAGTTCTTTATTTTTTCCTTCAGCATGAGAAGAATAATTGAACAAATTATAAGAATTGATTTTGTGATTCCATACAAATGGAAATCTACTGTATTTTTGTATGAATATTTTGCACACATGCACCCGTCTCTACAGACACAAAATATGTGCTACCCTAACATCCCTGACTCCACTAAAGCCGGTGAGGTTGGTTGATGAATGCCAACTTACTGTTCACAGACTTAATTCTAGCCTGTGTAAAAGTTAAGGCTTTTTTCTCTCTCTCTGTGTGAAATATTGTTGAGTTTGAAGTGATGAGAAGGAGAATACCCTATATGCTATATTCTTGCCTTCATTTATAACTTCTCTGTCTTTGTTTTTATGGCTACCTCGACTATAATTACAATTTTAAACAATTTCCACTGTTTCAGTGCCAAGTCTCAATTTTTCTTACCTTATGCCTGTAAATTGTCTGTTTTTACCTGAAGCATTCCCTTTGATATTCATCTTAAACATATGGGTAGACATTCACAGGACTAGGCCTGAACAGTACAGACATTTGGTTTAAGGAAACATTTATCTCGCATTATTTGTTCAATAAAACAGGTACTGGAAAGTGGTACTTCTCCCCTCTACTATGGCTCAGATGAGTCTTCTCTCTTCTTCCTTCCTCACAGCTCATCAGCTGCACAAGGGAAACCAGCATTTTATGCATTGTTCCTCTGAGGCTATTGCTACTCTTCCTTCTTTTCGTTTCTCAGCCTCGGCTGATGCTCAAGGGGGAGGAAAGCACTTAAGTGTGTCTTTTGGGGTTTAGTCTACATTCCTCTCAAGTCTCCAGGATGCTAAACAGGACCTGTGGGGGCTTACCATAAATAAAGAATGGTTTTAGTGTTCATTAGACATCCCCCTGTCCCCTCCTCTCTCTCTTCATCTCTTTGACTTGTGCTATCATCAACAAACAAAATTAATTCATAGCCAGTGCAGAGGATGAAGAAGTCATGATGGTGTTTGGAATATGTCCTCTGTGCACAAGTAAAATGCAGCACTGTCTCCTTCTCTGTGACAGTGTATGTCTTGCATATGAGCTGGATGAATGAGTGGAGCAAACAGAACAAATGTGGGACAGGGAGATGCCCCCATCCTGCAGGGAAATGCCAGAGCCTTTTGTGGTGTCTGGGCCCTTTAGCTCTGCTTCTCATCTAATATTGCTGTAATTACCAGGGTTGCTCCAACTCAGCAGAGTACTACAGGCAGGAGGTAAAATGAAGGCGTGATTAAAATAATTGCCAGGTGTGGCCAGCCTTGTGGCGCTCAGGCACAGAGAGCACCACACTGTGTTTGCATGAGCCAGGAGTTAAGCTCACATTGCCTCTCAGTGCAGAGACTGCCTGGTCACAAAGGTGGTAACAACCTTCTGCAGAGCAGTAAAGGTCAGGTTCTTCTTGTCATCAAATTTAGAAAACAATGTCAGGAAATAAATATCAAATAAGAACTTTTCTATACATATGTATTTTGGTTTGAGAACTTCTTAGCTAAACACAGATATCCATTCTGAATAAAACTCGTATTTATCACACATGTATGTACATGACTCTCAGCGTGTCTTTAAAAATACTGCAAAACCAAGACAAATTCCACTTTCTTAAGGTCTAGTTTTTATGAAGCATTACCCTGTATGTGTTTTCAGTTATACTGACTCAAGTTGGATGTTCTCTTGTAGAGTGTTGATTTAAAATTGCTCTTCTTTCCCTGGAAATATAAAAAACTAGAAGGAAATATATTACCCGGAAGTCAAAACAGTGCTTCAGGCATATGGTTTCTTTCACATTTTGAGACACTGAAGAATAGTTTGTAGGCTGTTAGACATGCTGCTTATGGATTTGCTATTATACTCCAGCATTCCACTCCTATATCTTTCCAGCTGGAGTAGGGAAAATCCAGGTAGTAAGTGAGGAAATAAATTAGAATCAGAACAGTCTGTTAAATTTTATGCTGTGATGATTAAAATTCATTTCCCTTAGCTGATCAAGTTATGTTCCTTGGCCAGTGATTCTTCTCCTTTTCAGCTGCACCTCAGCTGAAAAAAGCCCTGATTTTACTGTAATTGTGTGGGCCAGCTACTACCAAAACCCAGCTCTGCTGAACTTCCTCAGCAGGCCCAGTGTGTTAGTTTATTTCAGAAATAGCAATGATGTATATCATCTCATTAACATACTGCCTTTCCAAATAAGATTGCTCTGACAAGCAAACACAGTAATCCTTGGATACCAAGCGAGTGCCAAGAGCTTCTGTGGTCCACTTCAAAATTCCGATAACTCAGATTTCATTTGGATGTCTCTATGGCTACTCTTTGCCACTCTGGCAATGGGAAACAAGCACATGCCAGGTTACACTAAGTGGGAACATGAAGCATAAACCCGGGTTTAGGTCTAGAGAAATGTATAATATGTCAGTGAATATGGCTGTTAGAATCACAGGCATTCTTACAGGAGCAGTTTTAATCTCATTATTAAAGTCACTGCTAATAACAAGTAGAGGGTCTTAAAATATATTTTAAAAGTAATTCAAATTTATAAAGTGCTTTAGTCATTAGAACTGTTTGCCTTAGAGTCAGCCTGTCACATAAAATTACACAAAATCACAGAATATTAGGGATTGGAAGGGACCTTGAAAGATCATCTTGACCAATCTGCCTGCCAGAGCAGGAACACCTACACCAAGTGGCACAGGAAAACAAACTGCTTCAGTATGTCACATTATCATTTCCTATTTTATTTCACACCCAATTCTCCTCGGCCTAATGATTTTATCATAAGGAAGGACAGAGTAGAATGAAACGCTCTAGGGAAAAAGGTTATGTCTGATGTAACAGTGTTGAAATCAGTGACTTAACACCAGATGAAAAATTGGATTAGTGGCACCACAGGATACTGAAGCTATACAACACCTTCTAAGTTATGTGCATGAAGAAAGGCTTCAATTTTTTGAAGACTCAAAACACAGATTATAGAAAGCTATATGTTCATTTCAAAATACTTCAAAAATGCTAACTTGTCTTTCTCTACAACTCCTTTGTGAAAGAGACATTACAATTTTCATGACTGTTTAGCAGACAGAAAATTTCCTTATGTGTTTTTTCTCTCAAAGCTACACAATGATTTGCTGGCAAAGTTTGGACTGGAGCTCCTGGGTACTTACGATCCAAGTATTTCCATCAGAAATGTTTGATTTGCTTATGCTGTAGATGCATCGTCCCAAGTAACTAAAATTAGAAGATCCAGCTGCAGTGTCATTTAGCTCTAAACTGCTCAGATTGGAAGGTTTTTGAGTAATCTGTTCTAAGCACATTTCTGTCAATAAGACAAACTTGATTTTCCTCCTTAGCTGCTATAATAAACCTCAGAGTACTCATTCCTTGTAAGGGAGAAAAGTTTAAATGCCCAGTACAGTTCCTATCTGTAATGCTTACAGTAATGGTTAGCCCAGAATACGGTTTTTTGCTGTCTGGCTTGAAGAGAACACTGATTTTTAACAGAAAATCAAAGCTTGAGGCAAAGGAAAGCAGAGGTGGAATTCCTTGGAAAGCACTGAGATACCAGCTAAAGGCTGAAGGGCAAGGTGAGATCACTGTCTGCACCATAGACAGCCAGGAAGAGCCACTCTGCCTGATCCTGCCCAAGAAGTGTGTTCTTCTCACCTGAGAGGGGTGCCACTGTCTCTGATACAGACGAGTGAGCTAGCCTTTCTTACCCTCTTTTGCTCATTTTTATCTCTTTTTTTTTTAACCACTAATTAGAACAAAATGTTACAAAGTTTTGTTTATAATTCTGATTCAGGGCAGGAAAAGATTTAAAATCTCAAAGAGTTTTGCAAGATGGGAAAAACATTTCCCAGACAGGTTTAGCAATGTCTTCCAGGACTTTCTAACAGCTGTGAAGCAAGACCGCCCCTCAGCCTAATCCTTTGGCTATCTCCAGTTAAATGAGTCTTTTCAAAGTATTATATCATGACTTCATTAAATCCCACAAAACTGTTTCCCGAGGAAATAACTTAGAGCCAACTGGATTCTGACTACCTGCTGTATCTCATGACCCCTTAATAATAAAAAACACAGTTGAAATAAGACTGTGCATTGTGTTGCTCCCTTTCTTTTGCTCTGTAGCCTAACCTGTCACGGGGGCAATTGGAAAAAATCAGTTAAGGCTTCACTAATGTCTTTCTTCATTTCCTTTTGCAATCCTGGTAGCTGCCCAGGACACTTAGTCTTCCTTAAGAGCATTCAATTTTTGGCACAAGACTTTTCATTTGTATCTGCTCATAATCTGTCTCCTCCTGTCATATCCGGAAATATGATTCCTTTGTTAAACTGTTAATTTGCTTCTCTTTACAGAGAGGAGAGAGAGAGAGAACGAGGCTGGAGGACTGCCTAACAAACCTGCAAGATCTTCCTTCTTTTTATTCCACTCTCAATTATTTTTTTCTTACTTTTATCTTTTTTCTGTTGTGAAAAGCATTTAGTCCTTTCTATACACATCTAAAACACGCAGAAGATCAAACCACCCTTCTGAATGTGATCCTGGAGTGGACACTTGGCTGGGGAAAGCTGACATATCCCTACCACAGGCAACAGAGCAACTTGGATTTACAGCAGCTGAGGCTCTGATCTAGACCCTTGTCTACTTGATTCTGACTAAATCTCCAATGTGCATGTTCTTCATGGTTTGTTTTCTTCTTGCATGGCTTGAAAAGAGAAAAGTTCAGTGACATGTCACTAAAGTGAAAGTGCTCTAGAATTGAAATTAAGAGATAAATTTGACTTTACTTCTTCCTCTGTGTTGCTGCATCGCCTTAGAGCTTCCCATTTTTGGTGTGGTGCTTGCTGGTGACATGGCTGCAGTCTGCCACAAGACACAGATCAACCAATGATGGTTAATCTACTTGGAAGAAGGAGCAGTGAGTGTTAAATGTCTCCGGTTTCTCACTGAAGATCTGAAATCTTGATGCTTTGCATGAGTAGCTAAAATCATGCTGGCAAAAGAACTCTCTATACTTTCCAAATGGTTTTAATGGCATGTGCTATCAAATTTTGTCTCAAAGACAAACGCTTTCTCATAAAAAATATGCAAAAAAACTGTCATGGTAAAAAATCCATGCTCACCATAGTAGAGTCTGCTGCTGAAAATTATTTGCAACAGCAGAGCAATAATTAAGATTGTGACCTTTCTTGCTATCACTGGCAACATCTATCAGCCGACAGCAGAGCTGCCTTAAAAAGCTTGGGAAATGCCCTGCAATTCATAGGCAAAAATGACAGAAAACCACAGTCCTGGCAAACACAAGGGCAATAAATTCCTCCCTCTTGCCTTAAGCTGTCAAGTTTCTTTTTTTCCAGCAGAGTTTTTCAGTTCTTTGGTTAGGTTTTCTTTAAAACGTGTAGGTGCTGGTGATAAAGTGGCTATAGAGCCTGAGAACAAGACAGGAACGAGTGCAAGAGAGCATGTAAGTCAGGGTCATCATCTGGGTCTGGCTGCAGTTTGATTCATGTTTGCATCATCATGGCAATGCCACATTTGTTGTGGTATTACAAGGTGCGTGTTTCCAGGGCAAGTGCCTGGAACTTGTTCACTTATGTACTGGACAAGGAATTTTTTTAAAAAAATTAAAAATATGTCTGCCTCTAGCTATAGGAACTACAGAATGATGTTAATGGAAATAAAAAGAATTAAATGTGAAATGTTATCCGATTGCTTCGCCTTCCTCCTTGCCTTCCTTGCCTTCCTTCCTTGCCTTCCTCCCTCCCTCCCTTCCTCCCTTCCTCCCTCCCTCTCTTCCTTTCAATGGGACTAACTGCCTACCTGAACTCAGTGGGACGGTCATCAATAAAGCTTTTTTAAAGTTTTTAAAGCTTTTGCAAGTTATGTGAGATTTTCCTGCTCATGGAAATGAACAGAGTTGATTCAAGCCAGCCACAGTTTGGAGCTTGTTTCCATTGAAAACTGTGGTGATGTTCCTACTGGTGTGTATGGTTCAGTCTTTCAACAGCATTAAACATCCTGGGGGTGTCTCCCACTTTACCGCCCAGTGGTTCCATCCTGACTTGTATTGGAGCCATTAATTACCACCAAAGCAAACTGGAGCCCAGAGTTTCAGTCCTTTGAAACTGATCTGAAGAAAAAAAAGTTGCAGTTTTTCTTGGGCTTGAGGTAGGACTCTGAGGAAAATGTGAATTGACACTTCTGACTCTGTCTGTCCTGATGGTACCCAGATCTAAGGAGATTTAGGCGCTGGACATTTTTAGACTCTCAGTAACCCAACCTTGTAACTTAGCATGGCTTTCTTTCTCCATTGGCTCATGTGGGATAGCACAAGTGCATGTTAACTAGATGGCTTATTTTTCTGGGGCAAAAGCTAGACATGATGAGTCTCCCCTGATGCTGAGATTCAGAACTCAAAGCTTTATAGTGTGCTGTTGCTACCTGAACCCATAGATTATTCGTGAGCTTATGCACTGCATCACGATAAATGTGCACCTGTGGGAGCTGTGCGAGTATAAGGAATGTACGCGTAAAGACAAAAACTGCATCTGAGATGTAGTGGTCTGGTATCAAACACATAAAAGGGCCACAAGAGTAAGCAGGACAACAAAACTAAGTGTTATGTTTTTCTCCTCTTTTCCAGTTTCTTGACATGTAGAATGAATCAACACAGATCCCTACATTGCATACTTTTGTAAATAGCTGTGCTAGCCTGTGGTGGCAGTTGAGGTGTAGATCAGAAGAAATCCTGCTGGTGCCATCTAATTGTGTTGTTGAAAAAATTACAAAGTTCTGAAACACAATAAAAAATTGTGTATGTGAAAATGTTTGTGCCTCTAGATTTGATAGATGTGGGTTTGTGGATTGTTAGTGTCACATCACAGTTCAACTCAGTACAGTGTTTATGTGAAAATTTGGTTCTTGCTATTCATATTTCTACGTTGTTTTAGTTGCCCTAGTATTTTCAGACACATTTATGTGAAGCTAATGTAGCGCAAGCATCTCAACTAAGATGAAGGATTTTCTATTGCATGAAGCTGAACACTCCTAAATTGTAATATATGCTGTGGTTGGGGAATACCAATGATCTTTAATGTAAAGTAATAAATAAAAATTCAAAGTCTTCATCTTAGTTATTGTTTATCAATGACTGTGCCATTGGTGAATACTCTCTAGATCTGTATCTAATGAGACCACCTTAAGTACAAAAAGGGCAAAAGGAACATAGCAAAGGCCAAAGAGTGATTTCATTATACAAATGAAATGTAAAAATTCAGTGAAATTCCATCCATCCCTGAGGACTAGCTCCACTTAGAAGTTAGGAGAATTGCTGAGTGAGCTCACTTTCATGGGCTTTGTAAGTGTTATTCGTTAGCAATTGTTACATGGTTATGACTCAGGTTAAAGCAACCAAAAGGCATAAGTGTCAGTTGAAAACTTGGCCAGTTGGAAAGCCACAACCAAATCCCCTTATTCCTCTCCCGGTCCAGGATTTCACCCTTGGAGTTTCCTTGTTTTGCATAAAAATGCAAGCAAAAAGAGTAGTCGCCCTCTCAGAAGCCACATGCCCTTTATTGGTCTGTAAAGGCAGAGATGGAGAACGATTGTTCATATGCATTGTCAGAATGGGGGTTTCTGATAACCACTCCATCCAGCAGGGATAGGGACCACACATTGGTCATTGTCGCACAGTGAATTTGCACCCTGAAGACACTGACAAGACTCTTGTGCTTGACCTGGGGTCAGTACAGCCTGGTTCTTCCCCAATCCACCTTTCAAAGGGGACTATTGTGTTTGGGTTGGTACTGAGCTCCACTTGCAGGGAAACCACCCGTATTTTCCTTTTGTGGTGGCCTTATCTGTACTAAGCAGGTTTAGCACGTCTCTGAGCACATTCTCCAGGCATGGTTAACACAAAGTTTAACCACAGCCAGCTGACACGTTTTCATCTGTATTGTGTCAGAAGGCTGATGGGACATGCAGCTGTTTCAGCCATGGTGACGCTTTTCCCAAGCTGTCCTTGGATCCAAAAGCCACCAGGATCCAAAGCCACCAGAGGTAGATGAATCATCCTGGCACATGAGTTTTGTCACCTCACTTTTGACAGCAGCAACTGGCAATATGCTTTGAAGAAAAGTAAAATAAAGTTTTAGGTTTCTACTAGAAGTTATTCCTCATAATGCCAGGCCCCTTGAAGTAGGTGATTTAATCTTAATCTCATGCACATGCATATTCTGTTCAGGTCAAAACAGGACCTCTTCCTCTTATAAAGAATGAGATCTAAAAATCATGAGCTTGGCAAACACAAAGGGGAGAGGAGCACAAGAGCGTGCTTGGATAAAAACCAGGAGGGGAATTCTGAAGCCCCTGGAGGAATCTCTGCTCTGTGAAGGACAATAGTGCTTCCTCCACCTTCCATCGTGCTGTACTTTAAGTCAACTAAGCTTGCTAGGAGAAGCTGCTTTGTCTTCTTTAGCTGCAACAATCCAAACGTTTGCCATCTACTGGGAAAGATGATGGCAGTTCTATCTGATGGTGAAGGTGAACAGGCATTTGGTGACATGGGGATGGTTTTGCTCACTTTCTTCTTGTTTTAGGCTCCAAGAACCTGCTAAAGTTGCGCTGAATTTTTTTTGTAGTTCCAGTTCTGATTTTCAAGATAAAGGGATGGACCAAATGTTTGATTGATCTTAGGAATCACTTTGCCGTACAGGTCATTGGGCCACTTGTAATGACAAAGACTATGGGAAGCCCATGGGGACTAGTATGAATGGTCTGAGGAAAATCCACAGGAGATCGGAGGGGCTCCCCAGGCTGTCTAATGCTGAGAAATGGTGTGCTGCTTATTTATTTATTTACTGCTATGAAATGCTTAGTCGAGTGGCTTTCACACTGTATTATCATCATATTCATAATCCCCTTGGTGTCTTGATCCCTGAAGCTCCTAGCAAACTCTCCATCAAATACACAGCCTGCCAGTAGGAAAGCACACTCCATAGGGACAGAAGGACCAAAAATTCCCCTTCTACTATAAGAATCCTTCATTTTGTGGAAAAAAATGTGTGGACACAGAAACAGTTATATCAGTATGAAACATGAAAAGATTTGTAGCAGAGAAATTTTTGTGCATGGCCTTGGTGCAATTGTGCCAAATATTCCTTGTGTGTCCCTATGATCTTATAAAAGGTTGACTCATAAGCTGGCTGTTGTATCATGCTCTCAAAAGCTGGGACATGGGCTGAAATATTACCCCATGCTGCAGCAAATGACTAACCTCCCACCAGCTTCAATGGGATCAGTTTTTCATCCCATGCCTTTTTCCTCCCTTCTCGGCACACATGTTGACCTAGCTAAGTACTAGAAATGTTTTTTCTAAACTGTAAGAAGCCTACTGGGGCTGCATCTGAGTGCAGCACACAAAGGACTGTGGATAGATGTCAGAACTGCAAGGGCTGGTTTGGTTTTAAATCAAATGGTGTCTGCCTTTTCAAGGGCTCTGTGGCTTCATAAAACACCCCCTCAAAGCACTGCCAGAATCCAAGTCTACTGATAATTGAAGATAATACATACACACACACACATATATATATATGTGTGTGAGGAGAAGAGATATGAGGAATACTTATGTTCTTTCCCACAACCCTTTTCTTATTAGAGAGAATGTGAGACATCAATTTTAGAACAGCTCATCCTAGCAAAGGCTAAACTCCTTCTGCATCATATGGTGGACATGCTGGCTCTTTTGGCACCTACTGTCACAATGAGAAATTTATGTCTACTGCTCTGTGGGAGAACCGAGCTCTGGATCCCTGCTTGATCAGTGAGAGAAAAGTAGTTGCATTGCTTGAAGTGGGTGGGAAACATCCCACCTTATTGCTTCAGGGATGTGTGAAAATAAAGAGCACAAAGTAGGTCTGAATAGCATTTTTGACAAACTAAAATACATGAATAGAATTTCTATTCCTTAATTGCTCAGAACTTGTATTTCACACTGGCAGCCAGCACAGCCCTTCTCCTGGCATCTCTTCTTTCTCCCTGTTCCCTCAGTGATCACATTGCAAACCTAACAAACTTGGTTCAATTCCATTTTTAAATTTACCATTGCAGATTCTGCCCCAGACTGACCACATCTGTCTCAAAACAGGGATGGAATGAGAATTTTAATGTGTTTTCTGTGGGCATTTGAGTGCTTCTTGGAGCAGAGAGAAACATAGCTGAACCTGTCTAAGAATGTATATCCAGCCTGAGAAGGGCAATGCTGACACACACAGCTGTGTTAAGGACAGTAAAAAGTGGCTAGCATGTAGGCATGAAAACAAGCTGCTGTTTAATTCCCAGCTCAGCAACTTGGGTTGAAAACTGTAACAACTGTAATTATCAGCAAGTTTCCAAGCCAGACAATTGAATCACTCGTCTGAGCAGATGTCTTTGGGGAATAGCAATAGAGCTGCACTCTTCAGTTTGTAGTACATGTACATGCTGTACGGGAGCATAAAATCCTTCAAGAGGGTGGCTCTGCCATTGCCAGCACACTCATCAAATCACTATCTCTTGCTGGAGTTGGGATAAACTGCAGGGGGGCAGCTGTTCCCACCAGCTCCAGCTCAGTCACTGGATACTACCAGAGTCAGGGCTATGATTTGGGTCCCACTGAGCACCAAAGGAAGCTGTGGGCACTGCAGAATGTACTGTGGACAAGGCGTTCACTATGAGGCATGAGAAGGTGCAGAGGAAATCCTTAGTGTCATAGCTCTGCCCTTGACAGTCACAGAAGAGTAAGCATGTGTGTTTTATGACCAATAAATGTAAGACAGCAATGGTGGGTTTAGAAGCATGTCTTGGATAAAAGACAAGGAGCTACCCACTGCTGTAACATATGATCTGCTAGACTGAATTAACATGCTGAAAGGGTAGCTAATTGTACTTCTTTTTTGGAGACACTGGACAGGTTTGTTTGCAGTTNGGGGAGCTACCTTCCCTCATACGGCTTTTTTCCCCCCTGCAGTCAGAGAGGATTAGCTTTGGGCAGTGGATGCACAAGTACCCAGGGGAAAAACTACCCTGGTTTTGTTCAGAGTTTATTGCAAGGTTGCCTGTTTTCCACAAGAACTACTCTAGTTCCAGAAAAAAATGCAGTGGGACTGAAATGCCAGAAACCTCCTTCTGATAATTTTTCTTTTTGAAACATGACTATTTATTCCAAACCTTGCTAATTTCCTCCATGTGCCTTGAGCTACATTTCTAGGCCTGGGAGAAAGGGATCTCACCACGTTAAAGATCTCTCTGCTGCGTGACTAAGATTATGTCCCACTGTGGATATTTCAGTTTTAAAAGTGAGATGAGGCCTGATAGTGATACCGCATTAAACACATCTCCTATTGATCCTTTCTAACCTTGCAAAAGAGCTGCTGTGCATTAAGTACCTTTTACTTCAGTGCTGCTGATGGGACCACAGATGTTAACTGCCAGGCTAAATATCCTCAGAGGTCAGCAGACAGGGCATTTGAGAGGTCATAAAGTAATAATTTTCTAGCTAAGAACAATAGGAGTGTTTACCCCTCTTGCCCTCTAACACAGCCGCAGGACATGCTAGTGGCTCACTCTGAAAAGCATCTACAATATTTGTCGATAAAAGGGAATTAATAAAAGCTCAGTGTCCCCTTCCCAGACCATGTACTATATAGATCACAAAATCAGCTTGATACGTCAAATTATGGCACTTGACTGAACTGATGACAGAAAGGTTTTGTACGGAACAAAGGGGTTGTGCATATAAAGCCATATATTCGGACCATCCCTTCCAGTTTTAAAGGCTACCTAAAGACCTGAAAGTGAATCACCTACTCTGTACTGAGATACAAAAAGTCTTCTATAGCTTATAAGAGAAAAACAGCCATTCTGCTTTTTAGACGGTACCTTTTGGCTCTCTGGTGCGTCTCCACTGTGTGTGTACAGATGGGGCTGGCTGGCTGGAATTTCCTTCCCACTTTCTGCAATTTCCTTAGTATCCACTCCTCAGAGTTTGGTTTTCCAAGACCACTGAGAAAACAGCAGGTGGACATTGCTGCAGAGAGGACAACTCTACCTGTGCTTTCCCCACAGCCATTGAAGTACATGATCCATTTTCTTAGCAGAAATGTGTCAAATTTTGCCAACCGAGGAGCTGGTCTGCAGGCTCAATCATGAGTTTGAAGTATTTTGTTGCTTTGGAGACTTCTCATTTGCTTACCAAGAAAAGAGAACAAATGTCTGTTCAGTTTTCTTTTAAGACTTCAAGAAAATCACGCTAGCTTTCTGAAGGAATCAATGTGACACCTAAACAAGCTTAGGAGGCCGGCTGCTGGAATATCAGCAGATACTTCAAGCACATAAACAGAGACTTCTGCCTGTATGCTAATCCTATTATTTTCAATCCACTTCCTTTTTGTATATTTTCTGACTCCTTACAATTTTCTTTTTGCTGAATCAGTTCTGTCTGCTTGCACTGGACACATTTTTTTATTGTTTTGGGAAAAGATGAGGTGCATATTTTTTCAAATTTTGGTATTTCCTTTTGACTGGATGATTGAGAATTTAGCCCTGTTTATATTTCTCTATTCTCTTTTGTCTCTTAACCAATATTTTGTAAACAACAACAACAAAACACCCAACTCCCCAAAAACAAGGCTGGGAAACAATAAGCTACGTGTTTGCTGCATGCAGCAGCTTGAAAATGAGGTGTGTAATGGATAGTGCATGTGTTATGTGAGAATCATGGTGCCTGCCAAAACATTATTGTTGTTACCGTGTGTGAGGGGAAGATTAAGCTAACAGACTCATGCCAGCCATCTCTGTGGTACATTGTGGGAACCAAGGGGGTGGACGTTCCCTGGCTGAAATAGTATGTGTGTGAGTAATTCCCTCCTTGAATTTTGAGTAAGACCTTAGGAAGCTGGCCTGTTTTATCTGTGGTTGGGAATGATCAGTCCCATGCAACAGGAGATGCTCTTAGTTTTTAACTCTTTGCTTTAAGGCAACACTATTCCCAAACTCTGGGATTGCTGCTAAAATCTCCCCACTGGTAAGTGCAGAATAGAGGAAGGGCTGCCTAACCTACAGGAGTTAAGAGGATGAAAATTTTCCTTTCCGAAATGGGAAGGAAAAGTAAAAGCTCAAATATTTCCAAGACATTCTACTAAAGATAATTAAAAATTGAATGCATCAGGCAAAGCATTTTATTTTGATAATTCATATTTTAATGTGTGTTTTTCAATTAGCTACCAACAAATCACTGATAAAAGGTGATTAGGCTCCAGTAAGAGGACCTTTCTTTCTGACCCAGTCAAGTGACCTTTTTCTATTGTACAGATGTAGAAACAATGCAGAAAGTTATACATCGTCTACTTTTTAAGGAAACAGGCCTTTTGTCAAGGTTTGTTTTCTTTCTCTTTTGCTTTGATTAATTCCTGGCTAATCAAGGAGGTTCCAGATGACTAGGATGGGCATAAAAAACAGTGTGACTAGCAGGACTAGGGAGGTGGTCATCCCTCTGTACTTGGCACCAGTGAGGCCTCACCCTGAGTATTGTGTTCAGTTCTGGGCACCTTGATAAAAGGACATTGAGGTACTGGAGTGCATTCAAAGAAGGCCAGAAAAGTTAGTGGAAGGCGATTATGCTTTAAAAGCTGAATAGAAGTTAGAGTTGTATGTTTTCTTCAGAGAAGCTTAAAGTTTGGGGTTAGATGTTGAAAAGTGTCTGCACCTCCTACTCCGCCCTCTTCTCTCTCTTTGTCTTCTGCCTTCTTTTTCACCTCTTCTTCACTCTTCTCCACCTTGGTGTCTGTTCAGAGATATGTCTCTGCCACTGAGAGAAAATGCAACCACTTCTGAAGAAAAGCAGCATGCAGGAGGACCAGTCAAGGTCTACTAATTTGTCTGCGTTCAACTGGAGAGACTGTGAGAATTATGAATTTTGAAGATTTATCAGGATCAGGACCGGAGTTGGATGACCACTGTGATTTCAGAGACAATCATAGAATCACAGAATCATAGAATCATTACGGACTGGAAGGGACCTCGAAAGATCATCTAGTCCAATCCCCCTGACACAGCAGGATCACCTAGACCAAGTCACACAGGAACACATCCAGGCGGGCCTTGAACATCTCCAGTGAAGGAGACTCCACAACCCCCCTGGGCAGCCTGTTCCAGTGCTCCATCACCCTCACCGTGAAGAAGTTCCTTCTCAGGTTGATGTGGAACCTTCTGTGTTCCAGCTTACAACCATTGCCCCTTGTCCTATCACTACATGACACTGAGAATAGCCCAGCTCCACCCTCCTGACACCCACCCCTCAAATATTTGTAGGCATTAATGACATCACCCCTCAGTCTTCTCTTCTTCAAGCTAAAGAGACCCAGCTCCCTCAGCCTCTCCTCAGAACGGAGGAGCTTCACTTCATCATCCTTGTTGTCTTGCGCTGGACCCTCTCCAGCAGCTCTACATGCCTCTTGAACTGAGGAGCCCAGAACTGGACACAATACTCCAAGTGTGGTCTCACCAGTGCAGAGTAGAGGGGGAGGAGAACCTCNTCAAAAGCCTTACTTAAGTCAAGATAGATCACATCCACTGCTCTGCCATCATCCATCCACCTGGTTATGCCCTCATAAAAGGCTGTCATGTTGGTCAAGCATGACTTTCCCTTTGTAAAGCCATGCTGACTGTCTCTAATGACCCTCCTGTCCTTGATGTGTCTGGAGACAGCCTCTAGTACAAATTGTTCCATCACCTTTCCTGGGATGGAGGTGAGGCTGACCGGTCTATAGTTACCTGGTTCTTCCTTCTTTCCCTTTTTAAAGATTGGTGTAACATTTGCTATCCTCCAGTCCCTAGGCACCTCTCCTGTTCCCCAGGACCTAGAAAAGATGATGGAAAGTGGCTTAGCAATGACTTCTGCTATCTCTCTTAGTACACGTGGGTGCATCCCATCTGGGCCCATGGATTTGTGTACATCCAGCTTGATCAATTGATCCCTAACCCAGTCCTCATCAACTGAGGCAGGCTCGTCTCTTGCCTCAGCTTCCTCTGGAGTTACAGCAATCTGGGTCTTAATATCAAGACAGCCCCCAGAAGTATAGACAGAGGCAAAGAAAGTGTTGAGTATCTCTGCCTTCTCTGCATCATCTGTCTCCGGGGTACCCACCTCATTCAGCAGAGGGCTTACGTTGCCTCTAGTGTTAGTTTTACCTGCCGTGTATTTGAAGAAGCCCTTTCTGTTGCCCTTGACCTCTCTTGCAAGGTTTAATTCCAAGGAGGCCTTGGCCTTTCCAGTTGCATCCCTACATTCTCTCACCAGAGCCTTATAATCACCCCAAGTGGCCATCCCCTCCCTATAAATTTTTTTCCTTTTCTTCAGTTTGCCTAGTTAACCTGGTTAACCATGCAGGTCTTTTGGCTCCCTTCCTGGACTTATTCCTTGCTGGGATACTCATTTCTTGTGCTGCAAGAAAGCAGTCTTTGAATGTTAGCCAGCTATCCTGAGCTCCCTTACCTGCCAGAACCCTGTCCCGTGGGATTTCCAATTTCTTCTAGCAAGTGCTTGAAAAGGACAAAGTTGGCCATCCTGAAGTCCAGGGTTGTGGTTCTGCTAGCTATTCTGTCCCTACCACACGAGAGCCTGAACTCCACCATCTCATGGTCACTGCAACCAAGGCGACCCTCAACCTTCACTGCTTCAACCAGACCCTCCTTGTTGATGAGTACAAGATCCAGCAGTCCCCTTCTCCTAGTGGGCTCCTCCACCATCTGCACCAGGAAATTGTCACCAATGCACTTAAGGAACCTTCTAGACTGTGGGTAGCTGGCTGAGCGGGTCTCCCAGAAGATGTCTGGGTAGTTAAAATCCCCCACGAGGACCAGGGCCTGCAGCTGTGAGGCTGCTGCCAGCTGGCTGTAGAAGACTTCATCAACTTCTTCACTCTGATCTGGAGGCCTGTAATAGACACCCATGACATTAGAGGTGACCCAGGTGGGGTGCATGGGCATCCAGACAAGGGGACGCACTACACTACTACTACTACTACAATACAAGAGCCTGGAAGACAAGTCTTACAAGGAATTGCTGAGGGAACTGGGGTTGTTTAGGTCTGCACAAAAGGAGATTGTAGAGAGTTGCCCTTTACAACTACCTGAAAGAAGGCTGCAGAGAGGTGAGAGTTATTCTCTTCTTTTAAGTCACTAGTGCTAGGATAAGACAAAACTGCATTGGGGAAAGTTCAGATTGGACATTAGGAAAAATATATTTGCTGAAAGAGTAGAACAGACTGTCCAGGGAAGTGGTGGAGTCACCATCCCTGGAGCTCTTCAAAAAACAAGTAGTTCTGGCACTTGGAAGCATTGTTTAGTGGGCATGGTGTTGTTTGGTTGTCAGTTGGACTTGACAATCTTGGAGGTGTCTTCCAACCTTAATAATTCTATGATTCTACGATTATTATATTCCAATGAATATCACCTTGCTCAGCTTTACCACTAGTTTCAGCTGGTTTTTTCTAACTAGATTTTAATAAGTTTAACTAGATTTTAATACTGAATGTAGCACTGCCCTTTACCCTCTGCCTGTTTATTTTTCTTCATTATCTGTTCTGCTGGAACTTATAAAAAAATCTTTTGAAAATACAAGCAGACGATGCCCATCAGATCACCTCCCTTTTTCATTATATTATGATTTTTTTCTAGTAGATAGTGAAGCACGAGCTCTTTTTACAGAAACTATGCAGGCTTTGACCCTTGGGGATTTTTCTTGTCTAAGTGCTGAACTGTACTGTCCTTAATTAGTCTCTCACTCTCTTATCCAAGCACCAAGATGAGGTCAACTGCTCTGAAATTCATCTCATTACTCTTGACTCCTTTTATTAAAGTCACTTCACAGTCTTGAAGAACTGATGCTGTTTCAGGGCTTCTGCGTGTCTCCCTATCAGGATCTCTGCTCTTCACACTTAATTTCAGCAGATTGCAGGTCCAGGACTCATTGAATTTATTCTAAAATCACTAAAGTCAAAAGAAAAATTCCTTTAACCTTTCTCCACCTACAGTACTCAGTTAGACCTGTATCTGAGCTTTGGCAGTGGATTTTATCTGCCTGTAAAGAGGTCTGCAGGTTTTGTAGTGAGATTTGCAGTGTGGCAAGAAAATACATTCCAGTAGCTCAAAGAGTAGATATTATACTAATCATGCATAAATAACTACAGAACCTTGTGTTTTATTTCTTATTTTTCTCACAGGAGTAAAAGCAAATACTTTGGCAGGAGGTAGAGGAAGAATGTTGAAGAAAGCAGAGAGGCTGAGTGAGAGCTGGTGAGACTTTTCTTCTCAGCACAACCAACAACCTCTGTCCTCCTAGTCCTCCTAAAGGGAGAAACTCACATCAAAAAGAATCCCAGTGGCTGGCTCAGTCCAACCCTTCTGGCAGCCTGGGCAAGCACAGCTTCCCCAGTGAATGCAGAGAGGGAACAGTTTCCTACCAGTTCACCCCTTTCTCCTCTAACACCTCTGCCTTTACTGGAGGACCTGGTACAGACACAATTCAGTGTGCTTCCTTCCAGTTTCATGCAGGCATACTTCAGTGCAGGGGGTAGAAATGGATTTTCTGATGTTCGGTTTGGGATATTCATGAGCTTTGGCATGTGGTTGGGTTGGAGATCATACTGAGGAATTGCCCGAGCCAAAGTCTCAGCCATATGTGAATTTCCCCGACCCATGGACCTCCCTGGGGAGAGGGCAGTGGGGAGGATGTGAATAGCTGCATAGAAATCCTGGAGCATCTCCTTTTCCACTATAATACCACTATTCATTTAATTTGAAAACCCATTGTACTGTCTTAACCCTTTGAATGTCAGAGAGCACAGGGCCACAGATCACCTTGAGTGTGCCCTGTCAAGTCATCCACCCAAATATACTTGATTTTCTTTCTTTCTTGCACTTGTTTTCAGACTCTCAGGCTACAAAGCCTAGGCAATATATACACTAAGTAAAACTACTTCTGTTACTTGAACAAGGTGAGTTTCAGTGTTCAGAGATGCATTATTCACTTGGGCAAGAGTTTATAGTGGAAAACAAGCTCAGCTATCATAATAGACTGTAGCCGGGTAAGAAGAGAAATTCACCATTTCCCTTATGTTGAAACTGCAAAATATCTTCAGAACTGTAGATGTAAGTTGTGCTGATGACTGAGAGAAACTTCTCGGAAGTGATTCTTTGAATCATGTTGTGATTCTCCACATATATGTTTTCGTGTTCTTTGGGAAGTTGAATACTAGCACTCTTGCTAGCTCTGCCAGATATCTTATAAATAAAGGAGGCTCTAAGTAAAGGGAAGAGTAGTTTCTACCAGTGCCATTACTAGCTCTAGTATTGTACTGATGGTGGTCTTGGTCACCCAAGGGTTGGGTCTGCGTATGAAGTAGTTCTTCACTTTCAAATGATCTTTCTGCTCTTTGATAGGAATAAAGGTCTGTCTTGTGTGAGGACTTTTAAACACCCTCACTCAAGGCAAGGTGTTTATTGGATTACTCAATGGACAATCATCAGGGTAGAGGGGCTGTTGTGCTGAAAAGTGATTTAATTCTGCTGAGATGTTGGTCAAGTGAGTGCTCAGTGGTTTGTTTCCAGAGCATTTACAAACTACAGAGAGGAACTATGCCCAGACCATTTTGGGCCCTTTTATTCCTCAGAAGGTGTCAAGTTGCATAGAGGTCACCATGACAATCTTTGTTTGAGCCATGTTAGAAGGAAGGATTTGGAGAGTGATTGCAAAGCTTTTGCAAGTCTTTGTTCAACAAGTTGATAAGACCAGCAACCTGTCAAAAACTTTGCTTTGCATAAACCTAACATTTTTTCAGTGCTCCTATTAATTATTTAGAAATTTGATCCAAGCCATGGCCTGCCTCTGCAGAGTTCATTTATTTCACTCAGGAGAGACTTGTTGACACAGCTGTCTTTTTAGACCACATCCAGCCCAGTAGCCCATCCTCACTTTCTTAGAGAAAATGTATAACATGCCTAAGGCAGGTTTTTCACTTCGCCTTATGGGTGCTGTCCTTCCAGAAACTGATGCTTCAGGGATGCTTCAACTGAGACCAGATCCCTGGGGCTAGATGCTGTCCTTTCACTTTTGCTGAAATGCCACTAGCAGAACCTTACCATCAACAGGGAAAGGTGTAGGAGAGGCTGAATGGCCTTGGCAATGACTCTGAATGGGACGTGGAGGAACGGATGGATCAAGGCCCTGAGAGCCCAGGGCCGTTGTGCTGCTGTTGCTGTGCTGACCCAGCTATACTGACCAACATTTGTCAGTCTTTGCTCCAGTGGATTCCAGACAGGGATGCTCAACTGCAGAAATGACATATTTTAGGGGTTTGGCTCTGCTAGGTTCCTCTAACTGTACAAAGAAGGAAAGAGGGCTATACCGCTGTTCTTCCAATTACAAGATGTTACTGTTTTCCTCATGGGAGAGACTTTGGGGTCAGTCCTGTTGCTTAGAATGTCAGTTCCATTTTCAAAAAACAGTCAGCATGAGCTGAAGCCAGTTTCCAGAAAGGTACACTGATGCAATGCTCTGCACTAGGCTAGTCTGCGTGTAGGACTTAATCCTCTGATTGAGTCTACCGATATTTGCCACTGTGAAAACCCTGTCCATTCTCAGTGTTTTGCTGGGCAGTATGTTCTTGTTCAGACAGGAGGTTACGTTGACACAACAGTGCTTGGCTGAGTTACAGAGGTGTGGGTGGTGGACAGGATTTCTGCCCTTATGAGCAAAGGGGTAATTTGCTGGGAATGCACTTGTGTGTCTTTGTGCCTGTTGCAGAAGCCAAGGCTGAGGCCACTGATGATAGCCCACAAAGAAATTACTGTCTTTCACTTTTCTGCTAGGGGTGACTGTGTCCCCACACTAAGTGTTTGCTGTGACTGGCCAAGCAAGCAACTTCTCAAGTCCTGTTTCGTTAAGTCTTCCAGAGCTGCATAGGGCATAGTTGTGAGGTCTGGTCTCCTCATTAAGATAGTTTAGATGAACTCTGTCAATGAGTGGTTTTCAGGAAAGTCTATGGTCATTCTTGTTTCTTTGTCAGCCTGTGAGGGAATTAGAGAGGAACACTGGAAGGACCTTTCTCCGTAAAACTTTGTGTACTACTTTCCTTTCTTTTGATTGAGGTTGAAAAAAACCCCAACCTCAAATGCTACTGTTTTCTGTATGTTTGTTTTCCTGAAAAACATATCTTAGAAGGTGGATCACAGACCATTTTGAAAATACTCCTATCAATGCACATCTTTATGGTAGAACTTCATGGTACTCAGTTTCCTAATATATAGTGCCACTATTTTGCTCTCCTTTGTAATACTAGATACTCTGATATCTCCATGACCAGCTTCTTAATGGAGACTGCGTTCAAACTGGTGTTGCTTTCTCATTTCCAGTTTTAGCATACAGGATTTTAATTTGATTCATTTCCTTTTAATCTTAACTGACAATGCACAGATCCAATATGCCCCCTATACTAAGGAGACTCTCTCAAGAGACTGGCATGCCCCAGTTTTCCTTCTGTATCAGAATAAAGAAGCAGTGGGACAGGAATAACTCAGAAAGTAGCATGCATCTCCTGAAATGAGGGAATGAACAACACTAAGAGTACTGAAGTGCCAGGAACTCCAAAAAATCTTTACTCCAAGGGGTGAGGAATTTAGGCCAGACAGAACTTGTAATAGGTATGAGCAGGCTAACATGTCCTTATCAGAGCTATGTTAAGGATGTAGCAGAACAGATATTCCTCTTTTTGTATTTCTAGAGGGTCTTCTTGGGCAGCATCTGCTCTCCAAAGCACATCCTTTTGTAATCCAACAAGTGATGTGGAGGTGATCACAGAATCACAGAACATCAGGGATTAGAAGGGACCTCAAAAGATCATCTAGTCCAATCCCCCTGCCACAGCAGGACCACCTTGACCAAGTCACACAGGAACATATCCAGGAGGGTTTTAAAAGTTTTCAGAGAAAGAGAGTCCACAATCCACCTGGGCAGCCTGTTTCAGTGCTCTGTCACTCACACCATGAAGAAGTTCCTTCTGATATTGATGTGGAACCTCCTATGCTCCAGCTTACACACATTGCCCCTTGTCCTATCCTTAGATGACACAGAAGAGCCTGGCTCCATCCTCCTGACACCCACCCTACACATATTTATAAAAATTAGTGAGGTCACCCCTCAGTCTTCTTTCTTCCAAGCTGAAGAGACCCAGCTCCTTTGGCCTTTACTCAATAAGGGAGGTGTTCTACTTCCTTCATCAACTGCACTGCTCTGCTCTGGACTCTCTCCAGCAGCTCCATGTTCTTGAATTGAGGGGCCCAGAACTGGACACAACATTCCAGATGTGGTTTCACCAGGGCAGAGGAGAGGGGGAGGAGAAGTTCTCTTGATTTGCTAACCACCCCCATTCTGATCTACCTGAGGATGTCGTTGGCATTCTTGGCCACAAGGCCTCATTGCTGGCTTATGGTCATCCTGCTGGCCACCAGGATCCCCAGGTCCCTTTCTCCTACACTACTCTCCAACAGGTCAGTCCCCAACCTACACTGTTACCTAGGGTTGTTCTTGTCCATATGCAAGATTCTACACTTGCCCTTTTTATAGTTCATTACATTTCTCCAGCTTTCCAGCATGTCCAGGTCCTAGAGACAGCGTCAAAGATAAATTGTTCCATCATCTTTTCAGGGATGGAGGTGAGGCTAGCCGGTCTATAGTTACTTGGGTCCTCCTTCCTACTCTTTTTGAAGATTGGAGGGACATTTGCTATCCTCCATTCCCCACGACTTCAGGCACCTCTCTGGATCCCAATGACTTAGCAAATATGATGGAGAGTGGCCTAGCAATGACTTCCGCTGTGTCCCTTAGCACTCATGGGTGAATCTCATATGGGCCCATGGTTTAATGAGCGTCCAGTTTGCTCAACCTCTCCTAGTGGGGTCCTCCATCATTTGAAACAGGAAATCGTCACCAATGCACTGAAGGAACCTCCTGGACTGTGTAGGAGTCTCCTGGCTGAGTAGAACTTTAATCAAATATCAGGGGAGTTAAAATCTCCCATGAGAATCAGGGCCTGTAACTGTGAGGCTGCTGTCAGTTGCCTGTAGACTTCATCAACCTCCTCATCCTGATCTGGTGGCTTATAATAGACACTCACAACAATGTCACTCATGGCAGCCTGCCCCTTAATACGCACCCACAAACTCTCAACTCTCTCTTCATCCGCCCCTGGACAGAACTCAATACATTCCAGCTGCTCTCTCATGTAGAGAGCAACTCCACCGCCTCGCCTTGCTGACCTGTCCCTCCTGAAAAGTACATAGCCATCCATGACCACATTGAAGTCATGCGAGCTGTCCCACTAGGTCTCCGTAATTACCACCAGATCATAATCAGCCAACTGGACACAGATTTCTAACTCCTCCTGCTTATTCCCCATGCTACGAGCACTGGTGTACAGGCATTTCAGGGAGTTAGCCGAGTGCTCCGATTTCACTCTAGGACAGGGAGACCTCGTGGTCTTAATAAAGACCAGAGCACTGCCGCACTGGTGCCCACCCAGCAACAATCCCGCCTCCCTTTGAATCTAGTTAAAGAATGAGCCCTGCCAATTCCTGACCCAGAATCCTTTTTCCCTTCTGGGCTAGACCTTTCCCATGCGTAACTGTTAGGTCTTGATACTGAGAGATTCTAAAGAATTGTGCAGATGACTTCCATTTATTAAATAGTTACTGGAGGAGGTAGTCTGGTTTTGCCATTCTCTTCAGATTTAAATAAATGAGAGGGGTTTTTTTTGGTGAAAGATGCTGTTTTTGCATTGTAATTAAAAATGTTATAGCATCTTGCAGTAGTACAATCCAACTAGTGTATTTTCTATACCAGTGGCACCTTGCATATGTCCAGTGAAGAGAGTATTGAAAGATCATACAGGAAGCTTAAGAGAAGTGATCTCAGAGAGAAATGATAGACTTTTGACTAAAGCCACTCAATGCCAGTTGATCAAGGCTTTAAGGGTTTGCACAAACCTAGAGAGTTGGCCGCTACAAACAGAGCTTTTATTTTGCCACCTCCCTTTACTAATTCCTACTGGGCACTGAATAGTTACAGGAATCTTTTGAACATTCACTGGAGTTAATATGATTTAAACTTTACCCACTATGCTGTAACAACCTGCGGCATAGCTCTGAATGCCTTGGCAGAGACACTGAATGCCTGCTTATCTTTCTCAGTATCTAGACTGGCTTTTGTGCCAGAGGGAAAGCAGGCAGGGGAAAAAAAAAAAAAAAAGGGCTGCATTGCCATGAAGTGAAAGAAGCAGGGAATAACAGGAATTTGCTGACCAAGCTCTAACAGTTGAATTTCTAGGCTAAAGAGAACATCTCAGGAAATTAAGCAGTGAAATAATGCGTTTTCCTCAGAGATGACCAAATTCCGCTGGACAGACCATTTCTGTTGTGTTCAGCTCAAAGCATACAAAAGTTTTGAGTCAGACTGAAAAATTACCTGAGATTTTTTTTCCCAGATTATTTTTTTCTAATTATTTTTTCATATTTAAGTGCTAAGATAGCTGACCAGTGCTTTCAAGACTTTGTCAGGTGCTGGGACTTAACAGTAAATGGTCGTGAAATTTCTGACCATATCATGGAAGGTGATGACACTGCATTTCTTTTGCAGCCACTTTAAGGCTTCTCTTGCAGTCCTGAAAAAGCCAATACTCCTGCCCTTCCAAGGAGTGTGATTCCTTAGTGATTCGCCAGGGTGATTCCTTTACATCAGAGCACTTGGTGCATCAGTGGAGATGTGTGGAAGTCAGCAATTGATGTGGAACTCTAAGATCCACCACCCACAGGTATGTTGCCCCCAGTTCCCTGTCATGCTCACACAACTTGGGAGCACAAAGGGCTTTTGAGAGTTTTTGACTCTCAGGAGGACTCAGTGCATGTGCTTGTTAGGAATTGCTTTTGTGCAGATGTCAAAGCAGGTTAGGGTACATACTTTGGAGGGATACTGCCTGGAAAGTGAGTGCAAAAATGAAGCTGCTTTCTGAAAAATGATTCCTGGCAGAGCACCAGTTCCTCTGGCATCATCTTTTTAGAGAGCTTCTGCATAAGTATCTGAAGCGTTTGCTGGATGGTTGAGTTTTAACTTTTGATTTTGTAGCTTCAGGGCTCAGTCATGCCCTTTGGAAGTAGGTAGCAAAACTCTTCCACTGGGAGTATGATTAACTGCTTGCTGTTGAGGTAGGATGGGGCACTGAAGGCATTAAATACTGGAGGTTCCCATTCAGTTTGGGGAAGCCAAACAAGCTTTGGTTTTGGATGTGGGTGTTCATGACATCTCAGCCAAAGGGGCTCTTCCAAATACACTCTTGGCAAGGAGAGTACAGAACATTTGTCTCCCACATTTAGTGAAATGCATGTCTTCCTCTTTTCCCATGTGCAGAATGATTTATTCCCCAGCTGACTACTACAGCTCATAAAGGGGTGCAAGTGAGGACAAAGACCACATTGAATTATTTTAATTATTTAGGTAGCAAGTACCAAAGCTAAAGGGCATATTTGCACAGGATAACTTAGATTTTCCACACTAAGCATATTAATAGTCAAAGCAGAGAGAATAAGAGAGGAGCCTTCCCCAGCAGAATCAGAGCACACATCAGTAGTGTCTCTCCTGATTCACTCATTCTTCCCTTAGCCTTAAGTGACAAAGTTTACCTCAATGACCAATGCCTTGGGCTACTATGTGGCAAAAGTACTTAAGGTTTCCTCCAAGTATATGGACTCTCATTGCATTATGGTAGCCAGGAACAAGCCATGTTTCTCCAGCACCAATGCATCACCTATAGAGGCTCTGCACACAAGAAAGGCGAGCCTGAAGTGGTTTCCTGTGTTTGAACACATGCTGCTTGTGCACAGGTGGTTTTCAGTGACCATGTCCTGTTGAGAGCTGCAGGTAGGAATCTGTCCTTTTTTCTTATTTCCATTTTGAATCTTTTCAAAAAGAGTCACTTTCAGGTTAACATCAGAGAGTATCTGTAGTGAATAGTTGCTGAATTTGTAGCCATGAATCATAGAATCATCAGAGGTGGAAGACAACTTCCAAGTGCAACTGGCAACCCACTGCCACCACTCTCACTAAACCATGTTTTTTAGTGCCATATGTATGTGTTTTTTGAACACTTTCAGAGAAGGCAACTCCAGCACTTCCCTGGACAGCCTGTTCTAATACCTGACTACTCTTCCAGTGAAGAAATTTTTCATAATGACCAGTCTAAACCTCCCCAGCACAACTTGAGGCTGTTTCCTCTTATTCTGTCTTTAGTGACTTGAGAGAAGAGACTGATCTCCCCACATCTCTACAACCTCCTTTCAGGTAGTTGCAAAGAACACATCTATGCTGAATCAATCTAGCCATCTGAAACACAAGAAGTTGCTGCTAGATAACTCTAGTCTGCCATTAATATAATTAACATGGCTTGAATTCTGAGGGCTGACTGTACTGTTGATGAGTTTTTATGTAAAGACATTCCTCTATACCTACCATTGTAATCCTTCCAAGAGTGATGCCTATTAGTGACTAAATCAAGCAAAGGCCTACTATTGCATCTTTTTCCAGATAGGAAACCTGACACCCTCAGAGCTGCATTATTGGCTTCCTCTTCATATTTCCTAAAACAGTACATGACTGATGTGAAGGACTACTGCTTAGCCTGCTGACCAGCCTGGGCTCCCTTCTACATCATATTCACCAGTTGTGTTATGTCCTTTCCATTCTTACACTTCCTAACTTAGTCTTCTTGACATCTTAGTGTTTAGAATAAGGGGCCTTGATGTCTGAATGGAGTCCATATGACCAAGTTTAAATAACAAGAGTAACAATAACATGAACAAAATCAGGAAGATGTAATGACTGACATTTTAGAAGATTTGCATTTTAAAAGATTTCTTTGAAGTCCTACAGAATCTGTGCTGTCAGGAATAATGCCCTGGTAACCTAACCCTGTGTTGCAAGCAATCCTCTTTCTCTAGATATTAATTGGAAAAGAGGATGTGTAGCTCAGAGACATGGTTCTAGGTACTTTTTTTACCTAGATTAACTGTGCTGAGACCACCAGTGAAACTGGTCTGATATCAGTCTGTTGCTGGATAAATTCTCCTTGTGAAACCACTTCAACCAGCAAATGTCACAAAGAGCGATCATTGCTATACTTTTGCAAGCCACCTTATAGCCAAAAATCAGGGGGAAATGGTAAAATATTTCAAATTATCTACCTGCTTTTTTGTTATTGTATTTCATTCTTTCATTAATGGAAGAGTGTGAGAGGTGAGAAGCACTAGTGCTAGTGACTGCAGTGTATTTCTGAGTCTCAGGACTGAATGAGGTGGCTTTCATAAAGAGCAGAGCTAGACACTCTCGAGCGAGATGGGGGAAAGAAGGGAGGGGGGAAGTGAGAGGATCTTGCTGCATTAAACATCACTTTCTGTGGAAACAATTAGTGCTGTAAGTGTATTCTTGAGGATGGGAGGCTTTACAATGAGATTACTTACAAGCACCATCTCTGCTAAAACGCCCATAAAGAGTTCCGCAGTTCTGAGAAGTCATCTTCAGAGATGCTGCTTATTGGAAGTCACAGGCAATATTTCATGCTGTACTCTTTTGAAATTAGCTAATGTTTGGGTCATACTCAGCCTTCCAAATTGCCAAAATCTCCAGGGCTTTGCTGTAGGGAAACCTGATGGAGTGTAGACACCGCAAATCATTTACAGCCCACAAGGAAGTGTCTTCAGGGGGTGTTAGTGATATGTAGGGTTGGTCTGAGGTTTGCAAACCTGTGTGGGTTCAGAGTCAGGTTCCACTTTATCTGATCCACCAAAGTTTTCAGAGTTGTGGGTTAGATAAACGACTATGATTCCCTCCCCTGCCCCACTTCTGTAATATGTAACTTCGGACAGCTGACTTTGTAAAACCTCAGGACCTTGCTTTCTGACACTGTAAAACAAAACAAATCCATGTGTGGCTTGAACTACGAGCTTTGTTTACAGTACTTGGATTTTGTAATTATTTTTATTTTACCCCATATGCTTTACAGCTTAGGCAGGTAAACAAGCACCATCTAACAGATATAAGTTAATAAAGAGTGTTACCTGCTGTAGGTTATCTAGTAATTGCCTACTGCAGAAATCATCTTTAGAGGTAGCTAGAAACTAAGCAGGCTGATTGGGATGATTAGATTTCAGGCATCAATCCCTATTCTTCTGTGATTGAGTCATCAGCAGTTGAGAGGATATTAGCTAAGACCAAACAGTTCTTGTATCAAGGAACAAAAAGTAGAAGAGCTAAGGAGGTCTTCTCAGGGTTTTGAAGAAGCTGAACAATTTTTTAAGATTATTTGCAGTCTTTATCACAGAAAATCTTTAAAAACACTTGAATGAACATCTGCCAACAATGCTGATGCCGCTGAACCAGCTTTTCCTCCTCTCTCTATATATGTATTTCATAAGGGAACTTTAACATCTGTTTTAAGACTACCATCATGTCTCCTTGCTTTAGAGTGTAATTCCATTTCACCATTTACTATTGCACCTGTTGAAGGCTTCACCAAATGCTAACACTATTCTTTACAGCAATGCAGGAAAGATTTCCAAATTACATCCTTCATAGGAGTGCTTAGATTTTTACAATCATCTTGATCATAGAATCATAGAATCATTAGGGATTGGAAGGGACCTCGAAAGATCATCTAGTCCAATCCCCCCACAACAGCAGGATCACCTAGACAAAGTCACACAGGAACACATCCAGGCGGGTCTTGAACATCTCCAGTGAAGATGACTCCACACCCACCCTGGGCAACCTGTTCCAGTGCTCCATCGCCCTCACTGTGAAGAAGTTCCTTCTCAAATCACACAAATCATTTGAGACATTTTGGGCCTTCTTGCTAAGTCTGTACCTCATAGTGAGTATCACAGGGCTAACAGCTATCAGTCAAATGCACGTTTATGGACAAGAGTAATGCAAAAATGCCTAATGTTGAAGGGAATATTTTTAGGCTCTCAGATTGGATTTACATCTATGTGATATGTAGGCAAACAATTCAACTGCCTAGAACGTCATTCTTCTGGGATCTGCAAAATAGCCACCGCTTTGCTGTCCTACTCCACCTAAGCAAGAAATGGACCAAAGCTTCTTTCCCTCTAGGAAAGAGGGACCAAAGCATCTTCTATCAACATTAAGTGTAGCCTTGCTCTTCCTGCTCCCAGACTGTCTGCTGGAGCAAATAAACCCAGTCTCCTCAACGTCTTAATCCTCTTTATTCTTTTTGCCATGCCAGTTCTTACCCCTGACCTCTCTCTTTACCAACATGGACCAAATTTGCTTACTAATATGTGAGGTGGAAAAACTTAACTTTGACCTCTCTATTGAGAAGATTTGCAGGATTTTATTTTACATTAGTCTCACTCCTGAGTACTGTGATTGTAAAGCAGTTGAAAAAGGATCCAGAATTGAGGAGATTGAAGGACAAGTCCTGTTGCTGTCTTCTCTTAGCCTCAGATTAGCTACCACAAATAAGTGGCTTGAGCAACTGCTCAGATTAGGTTCAAATCAGGCCAATCACAACTACATTTTACAATTAGCTTGAAAGAATTTTGCTGCAATTTTTGACTAAAAATAATTTGTAAATTGACCAGAGTGTAACATGGAATCATTACAGATATTTCAGGGATTGATTTAGCATGAATAATTGAAGTATAGCACAGAGACAACAGTCTCTTAAATATGTGGCATTTTTGAGATGCATTTCGAAAGAAGCAGCATTAGGACTTCACTCTTATCACAGTCTTTGGACTGTTTCTTCTCAGGACTCAGAGAGTGTCCTCAGGTAAGGAAGTAGTAGCATCAAGTATTGCTTATTATTATTATTTAAACATGCTTGTTAACCTTAATGGAATAATATCCTCCAAACTCTACTAATGCAGAAGAGTAAGATGACCAAACGCCAAAACTACAATAGCATAGGTACAACAATTTGGTGAACATCCCCTGACCACATCAGGTAAATTGTGAAAACAGTATGGATTTGTAAAGAACAAATGCAACAGTCATGTTACTTAAATTCAAGAGTGTTGTCTACTGCTTCTTTGTTCATGTAAAAATACATTCAACCTGCAGGGTTTTGTATTTCCCCAAAACCATAGGTATTGATCGAACTCTATTGCTTTTGATTATTTCACTGACCTTAGCAAAGTTATCTTACTGCATGCCACCCTGGAAGGTGTGGCTACATAGAGTAGTTGGTACAAGCCCTAACTGATACCACCATGTAGAATCTCAGAAGTAAAAGTTCTGTAAAGACAGGGCTACTCTGCTATTCCATGGCATTGCGGGATCTGATTTCACATCAGTAATGAATAATGTAAGCAACATGACAAAAATGGGCTCCTAGTTAGTTGGCCTGAGTATCAGCTTGTCCAACTACAAGACAGTGTCTTAATTCCTTCCAACCTCCTACAGAATCATAGAATCAATTGTGCTGGAAGAGACTTTTAAAGGTCATCTAAAGATGTTCCTGCAGCGCGTCCCTTCTACCATTTCTCTGGGCAATCTCTTCCAATGTTTCACAAGCCTCGTTGTAAAGAATTCTTTTCTAACATCCAATCTAAACCTGTTTCACCCTATTTTAAAACCATTACCCCTTGTCCTTAGGCTACACACAGTAGCCTTGTAAACAGTCCCTCACCAGCTTTCTTGTAGGTCCTCCTTCAGGTACTGAAAGGTCACTATAAGTTTTCCCTGGAGCCTCCTCTTCTCCAGGCTGAACAACCTCAAGTCTATGAAATGAGGCTACATGTCAGTGACACTTTAGAGCAAGAAGATCATAGAATCATAGAATCATTAGGGATTGGAAGGAACCTCAAAAGATCATCTAGTCCAATCCCCCTGCAACAGTAGGATCACCTAGACCAAATCACACAGGAACACATCCAGGTGGATTTTACATGTCTCCAGTGAAGGAGACTCCACAACCACCCTGGGCAGCCTGTTCCAGTGCTCTGTCACTCTCACTGTGAAGAAGTTCCTTCTCATATTTATGTTCCAGCTTACAACGATTGCCCCTTGTCCTATCACCAGATGACATTGAGAAGAGCCTGGCTCCATCATCCTGACACCCACTCTTCAAATATTTATAGACAATGAGGTCACCCCTCAGTCTCCTTTTCTCCAAGCATCATGCAAGCACCATGCCTTACCTAATACAGTAACTGTTTAGGCTGACACCTGAGAGACCGAAAATACAGTGGTGCTTCCTCAGGCACCTCCTCACAGAGGTTATTCATGGTTCTTGGTAATTCTCAGGTTTCCAGCTTAAATATTGGAAAAAAAGAGATACTAGTCATAGCAGCAGGCTTTCAGTTTGAAATCTTGTCTGCCGTTTACAAAATCTAGAGCTTTTATTTCACCATTTAGAGCATTTTGCTCTTTGGAGTATAATAGCTAAAATTCTTGAGAAGGGCATTTGCTGAGATTTTTCTGTAATCTTTTAGTGCTTTGCAATACCCAGAGAACAATTAACATTATGCCTAATGGATACTGGATATCTGTAGTATCATTCCACTCCCTCACCTACACTACAGATGCAATAGTTCCACGTAACCTCCTCTGGGATGCTCATTTGAATGGTGATTTTAATTGCTTTGCCTGGTATGGTGAGAGGGGTAGTATGCCATTACACAGATGAGCTGTGCTGCCTATGTTCAAGAGCATAATGACTGTCAAACTGACTTCTATATACAGATTGTTTTATATTTCCTGTTTTCCTTTGAGTACAGAATCACAGAATTATTAAAGTTAGAAGAGAATTCCAAGATCATCAAGTCCAACTGTCAACCCAATGCCACCATGGCCACTAATCCATGTTTTCAAAACACACCCACACATTTTTTGAACACCTCCAGGAACAATGACTCCACCACCTCCCTGGACAGCCTGTTCAAAACCAGATCACACTTTCAGTTAAAACATTTTTCCTGATGTCCAATCTAAATCTCCATCAGCACAACTTAAGGCCATTAAACATAAGAATGGTCCATTGCTCATCCCTGACTGTTCCTGTTGCTTCTACAAAAACTAAAGGTTTTCCACAAAGTGGTACTTCAGATGTGAAAGATCAGAGAATCTAGTAGTACACGTATCCTTCATCTAAACAGAAATTTATGTCAAATAAAGATTTTAGAATACCACCTATCTCTTGGTTTACTCAAAGTGCATATTTTAGTCAGTTTTTCTGTCTTCCAAATTAGTTTTCAAAGAATCACAGAAACATTGTGAAGGGACCTCAGATGGTTATCTAGTTCAAACCTTGCTTCTGGGGTTTGAAATACTCCAAGGATAGACCTCATAGTCTGGGTGTCCTCACAGTAATTGGTTTTTTTTGTCTAAATGGAATTTTCAGTATTTAAGCTTGTGTCCATTGCTTCTTGGCCTGTCACTTGGACTTCTCTGCTCCCCTTTTCAAGCATTTATATACACTGGTAAGAGCTCATTAAGAGCTCATTCTCTGTTTGGGACTGAAGAGTCCCAGCTCTCCCAGTCTCCCCTTGTATTTCAATTGCTCCAAGATCTTAACCATCTTAATGGCCCTTTGTTGGACTTGTTGTTGGCATCTTTCTTGCTTTCATTGGAAAATTATCCTTCTCAAGAGACTTTCATGCTCTTCAGCTCAGGGTAGTGGCAGTTTATGTAGGGACACCTAAGACTACAGGTTACCAGGTCACATTCTTTCACCAAGAAAATCCCTATTCCCATAAAAAAATAGTTCCTCAAAGCTGAGTCTTTTGACTATATGTAAATCTTCATCATCCTCTGGTGTTATTGTGTCCTTATTTTAGAGGGAGTTTCCTCAATTTCTGTCTCTGTAAATACATTCCTTAAGTCTCTGTCCTTCTCAGTCTACCCACCCATCTACTAGGAAAATGCTAATGCATCTGCACAGTGGAGCCTTGCTTCCTTCATGGGAAAGAAATGTAAAACTTCAACCTAAGAGTGGAATATCAAACAGATTCAGGCCTAAAATCAGTAATGCAAGACTATGAAGTGGAGTTAAAGGGAAATTTAACAGGATAACAACTGACAGTTTATCTAGCAGAACTTGTCACATGTGACAGTTGGATGGGGATTTTATAATACTGGATGAAGATGGAACAGCATTTAACAAGTAGTATGGAGAGTCTGGTATATATCTAGAATGCATCTTATCTACAGCACTGATATGCCTGAAATTTTGGAACAAATTCTATGCTCTTGTGAAACCAATTGGACTAGAAACCTAAAGACATTATATTTAGCTGTTTGAAATAATGCAGTACAACTAGTCTGGATGACTGTAGGGAAAAGAGTTGGAACAAAGTTTGGGTATTCTACTTTCATGAGACCTTCCTTCTCCAGATGCATCCCTGATCTTATGTTATTCAAACATGTGACAATTTTGCAGTTCTGCAGACTGAAAGGAAAGAGCAACCCAAGCAAAGTAAGTTGCCAGAGCAAAGAAGCCTGCTCAGCTCCCTGTATAACAACCAGTGCCCAAAAGAAACAGTAAAGAGTAGTAGTAGTAGGAGACTGTCTTCTCAGGGGCACTGAGAGATATGCTTGCAGACCTGACCCACTTACTAGAGAGACCACCTAAGGAACCTGAAGGTGAACACGTCCACGGGACCAGATGGGATTCACCCACAGCTCCTGAAAGAACTGGCAGATTAAGTTGCAAAGCCACTGCCCATCATATTTGAAAAGTTGTGGGACTCTGGAGAAGGTCCCACTGACTGGAAAAGGGGAAACATAACCTCCATTTTCAAAAATGGAAAAAAGGAAAAAGGGGAATGATAGACCAGTCAGTCTCACCTCTGTGCCTGCCAAGAACCCTAATCCTGAAGGCTCTGCTAAGGCAAGCACATAATAAAGGAGTGATTGGTGACAGCCAACATGGCTTCAACAAGGGCAAGTCCTGCCTGGCCAGCTTTGTGGCATTTTACGATGGGGTCTCAGCCTCTATGGCCAAAGACAGAGCAACAGAAATCATCTACCCGGACTTGTGCAAAGCATTCAACACTGTCCCACATGATATTCTGATCTCTACACTGGAACGATATGGATGTGATAGATGGACCACTTGTTGGATAAGGAGCTGGCTGGCTGGTTACTGGGGCCCTGAGTAATCTGATCCAGTGAAGGTATGTGGGGGTTGGAACTAGATGAGCTTTAAGGTCCCTCCAGCCCTAGCCATTCTATGATTCTGTGATCTATGCTGGAAATGTGGCCATGATAGCACCGAAAGGATTCTTAAACACAGATAATTTTGAATGTTGTTTTCTAACTAATGCAATGTACACCATCAAAGCACACTGTCTTGAAAGATATTTCTTCAGTCCTAGTCTTCCTAGGTAACATGCTAAAAGCTTACAAGGCCTGGAGAGTCAAACATAACTGGAAACATTTGTAGCCCCACTGACATCTTTCTGGTTGTCTGCTAGTTTCATCTTCTCTTGCATTAGTTTTTAACAAAACCTCCACTCTTTTTCTGTGGCTGAAGAAGACCATCCTCCATTTTCTCTACCAGATTGTCCCTCATGGTCTTTTCACTGAACAAATTGTCTGGACTTGAGACTGAAAGGAAGTTAAAAATCTGGTGATGCAGATAGGATGGAAACACAGTTTATTGACATCCAGAGCCAGTATCCTGCTTGTGAGAAAAGGGAGTACATCACAAAAATCTTATGTTTTCCTTATCTTGGTTAGTGCATTCCATTTCAAATCCAAACCCCACCATTTCAGCACATTATTCACGTGGTTTGGGATGGCTTTTTGTCTTTGATAGAGGATGCAACAAGATATACAGAAAGATCACGTCCATGACAAATGGGTGTGCAGACAAGTAACAGAATTTTTGCTACAAAAATGGAGGGAGACCTTTCTGATTGAAACTTGGCATAAATAGAGCAACAGCTATTTTTCTTTCATTTCATCACTAGTATCTTTCATAACCATCTACAGTTTCTGTTTTGGATTATCACGCTTGCCTTTCACTGTACTGTACTGTTTCCAGTACAACTAGATCACTAACTATTCAGAGGTACAGAAAATCTGTGGTATGAAGGATGATTCTGTAAATACACTGGCTCATGTGCCCAGCTTCATAGAAGTTGATTGGGCCAGTGTGAAAAAAGATATTGGGGTCAAGGGAAAAAAAATTGAGCCTTTCAGTATCACCACTAATAGCAAAGGGTCTGGGGCATGCAAGAGGGATACTGGGGAGCAAGTCCCTTTAGAGTTTGCCCTGTCAGCACGGGAAAGATTGGCATGAAAATTTATCACTCACCACAGATTTTTGCATGTGTGTTATGCCAACATAGACACAGCGCAGGATTATTCTGCATTATTCTCCACACAGATATAAACTCTAGTGATTTTAATGGTTGCTACATTAAAACTGTCTTACTGTTCCATGTTTGACTTGATTTGGCCTTTCCACTAGATTGGATAAAGCTTCCAACATTTTCCATTTCCTTCACTTCTCATTAGCCCTGGTTAGTGCTAAACTCTCATTCTAACAGAGTCAGTGATCTAATGCTGGAAGCTTCATTTCCAGAAACCAGCTTACCAAATTACCAATTTAATACTGACTGTGGACTGTTAAATTTAGGAAAATCTTACCCACAAAACTGATAGAAAATCTAAATATTTTGTCTGAGAAAAAATCTTTGTCCAGCTGTAATATATGTGGCAGACCAAACCTGGTCTGTCCTTGGGTATAATTGTTTTGTGGCAGTTTTGAAGATTTCATCATGTATTCTGATTTCATACTGGAATGACAATAATTTTCTGGAATGTATTTATAAAAATAGAATGTGTCAAAATATTCCTTGTAGGCCAAGGCTTTAGATGTTCCACTGTGCACATCTACTTCTTATTCCATGAAATGCTGCAAAAATAGAAGTCTTGCTTTTGAGTCGGAGTGATTTTTCATCACAGGTAATTTCAAAAGAGATAAGGCCAGGTCCTGAAATGCAAGCCTCTGTGTTAAAAAAGAGCACTACTCTTTCTGATTTCTTTGTTCACCATGCCCGTGACAATGTTATCAGAGCTAGAAGTACCCCTTCATGGAGGTATCACTGTAATGATGTCAGAGAGAAACTTGTCATACCTGGTAGATTATGAGGAGAAATGCATCTCTGTTGCCCTCACCGCTCAGCTGAATGAAGTGTGGTATCCCTTGGTCCTTGGTAAGGAGACTGTAACACATCTTATGTTAAAACCTACACTGTCTTTAGACACTTTCCCCCCATTTTCTTAAGAGTTTGACTCCCTATCTGGTTAACTTATGCTAACTTCAAGAAGAATTGTGTTAGCAGGCCTCTGCATGGGTTTAACTGGGTTTAAATTCACACCTTGAGTTAAATGGGTGCAACTGTCTTGTGTGGACAGGTCCTTGGAGGCACTTTATCGGGCATCTTGCCACCAATCCACCTACCAAGGTAATGAATCTTGCCCCAAGGGGAGCAACAGATTGCTCACAGTTAATATTCAGATTGTCGGAGCAGAGATACCATAACACTGCTCTCACTTAAATCATTATCGGGCCTCCAGGTACATTATGTAAGCTAAGTGATTGTAAAGTACCTTTTTGGCTATATTGTATTCTAAACTGGGACCTGCAGAAAGCAAACATTAATTTGTTTGAGTTGAGGGCACTTTCACAATTAGAGAAAAGGTTGTCCTCTGTGTTTGTAATTTTATCTTTGAAAGCAGGTCCAAGCATTTGCTCATATATCCTTTACAAGACATTTCTGGCATTTGGACAAGATCCTCCACTTCTGCATTTTACACACACCCACGAACGCACGCACACACGCATATATACATGTATATTAGGCTGAGAAGAGTCTTCATTCCCATGGGGAGCAGCTGGGTGCCCAGGGAAACACCTTCAAGCCTCGGTGATAAGGCTCGATGCAGAAAAAAAAGCTCACTCAGCCTCACACTGCCCTACAGTCAATTCCAGGACACACATACGCCAGGCATTCAGCGTATTTAACATTTCAGAAGCAAGCTTGTAGCAATTAGTGCATGTTGTGTGATGGAGACTGCTGTGTTGACTGAGCCAATTAACAGATCAATTAGTGCATTACTGAGTGCTTAGAGAGGTAGTCTTGGGTGACTTTGTATTTAAAGGAGTACCAAAATACTTTCCACTACTGTCTGGGTTTGAAGGTAAAATTAGTTTTGTGCTACTGTAACCCACTAAATATTTTTTTTACAGCAGTATGTTACTAAGTAGGGATTTCCATGAATTGAAAACACTAAAAGCAAACTCCAAAGTCTGTGCTTTCCTTGTGTCTGAAAATGTCTATAAAATCAATATAGATTTTGTGCTCTAAAGATCTAAACTGACTTCTGACAAACTCTGTAAGAAGCCAAATGTGCCACTATTTTCTTCACAGAAAAGCAAAACAAATTTAAGTCTTTATATTTTCTAGTTGGACTGAGGCTTAAGGTCTCTGTTAGATAATTATTGCTTGCCTTGTTCAACACTGCTCAGAAGTTTATGGATAAAAATACCAACTGGACACCTCTCCACAACACTTGGTTTCCTAGCCAGGCTGCCAGGGAACCCAGGGTCCTTAGCTCTGTGACCCCTGGGCTGACTCACTGTAGCAGGGGTTTGGGCATGCCAGACAACACTGTTAGCAACTTCAAATTTCTGGAAGTGGAGGCCAGCAGAGGTGAAACTAATAAGAAAGTCTCAGGAAATTATATCTTTCAGAACACCATGCATGTTTCCTTTTAGAAAGAGTGGTTGGGGATTTCCGGGTCATGAGGAGGTCTTGAAAAAATTGATGTGGGTCCTGACCAAACAAAACCACATTAAAAAAAAGGCATTATTAACCCTAAATCTGCATTTCAGCCACTTCTCATCTTGTTCCACTTCAAAAAGCTCTTTATGTCCCTACAGAAACTTTCAAAAATCAAAATAGACAGTCCAGCATTGTCTTCATTTCAAAGACTGCAATAACAAACAGTCAAACCAACTTTTTGGGATTTTATATTTTAAAAAAATCTGTATTTTGTTCTTTTAACGTTGAGGAGCTAAAAGAATAACACAAAAGATTCTACTGCACTTGGGTTTTAAAACTGTTAGGATCTGCAGACTTGATACTTTTCCTTACCCTGATCAGAAAAAGCAGAAAACTACCTTGTTTTGCAAATATACAAAAATTCAGGAAGACTTATTACGATTTTAATTGTTTCTTAACCTAACACTTAGTCAGTGCTGCATTAATTACAGCAGTCTTACTGTATTCACCAAAAAGTACTCTTTCCCTTTCCTGGAAGTGCCTTTATGGGTACATCTGCTGAGGAAGTAGGACAAAAAAGAGAACATGGGGACATGCTTTACCCAAGGATCTTTTTTTAAAAAATAAGCTTTTTAACAACAATGAAGAATGAAAGTTTAGACAACACAATTACCTTCCCTGTATCTTTAAAAAGACCTCACAGGACAACAGTGGAAAAACAATATACTTAAAAAGTAACTCAGTGTAAGTGATTAAGTAGAAAGGAGCAGGAACCTAGTATTTTCTATCTCTCCCTCCACATGAGAATACAGGAACATCTGAATATAATTTTTGGAGGTGGTACATTTAGTACAGTGTTCAGTTACCAGGCTTGTACAGACTTCAGTGATAAATATATTCTGAATGAAGAAAAATAAGGATAGAATACACTTTCTTATTGAAGTCTCAGAGAGTTATCCTTACAATAAGCTGTTCTCCAGGCAATGGTGACAGTACTTATGGGATAGGAGTACCAGTCTAGGTCACACAGATCAGGCTCTCAGTCTGTTACTGCTGCTTGTTTAGCACATGATTTTGAAAATTTTGACTGGGAATCACACCACCAAATTTAAACACCTATGTTAGATCTTTTTTGCTCCCTTTACAGCCATCAGAGGTTTGCCCATGCTGCTAAAAATAGGTAAAAGTATGGAGGATGGGCCTGCTGACTATTGTTCATCTTCTAAATTCAAACATATTTCTTAACTTTCTTAAAGCTCACTTTCTTGCTCCAACTAGGTATTACAACGGCAAATTGGTTACTGAGGGAGCTAGCCCTAAGCAGCATGCACAGTGAGGAACATAACCCAACTGCCTGTGGGGCAAGGACAGGTCTCTGGCTCTTCTAATTGAGAGTACAGGCAGAACCAGAGAGATGCATTTCTGGAGCTACCTTAAAGCAGTTGTTTACACAGACTGGATTAATCACTCCTTGCAGCTCTGTTTCTACAAAATGGGGAAGGACAGTACACGACCATGGTGGCAAAGAGCAGTGAGTGCTCTAGGTAAGGTATACTCCACGTGACAAGAAAGAAACCAGCAAAACATAAAAGATGAGGGCACATAAAAAATTAAGATCATCCTAGGGTGCCACCACAAGGCAATGATTTTTTTTGCCAATATTTTAAGAGGTAAATTTGCATAGCCATGTTTAGTGGATCACCAGACTTCTGGAGCAGGTTTGGAGTTGGGTTCATGTCCAGGGACTGAGCTGGGAAGCACAGGCTAATTTTAGGATGAGCAAGCAATGAGGCTAGACCTTGTGATGTGGAGGGGTCCCAAGAGCTAAACCAGCACTTCCAATGCAACTGTAGTGAACAACCAACCTCTGCACTAGGCATTTCTGTGCAGTGCTGTAGGGAGTATGTGATGATCTATCACCAACTGGTTCAGTAAAGGAAATAATGTCCACAGTCTTTCACATCACATGAACCTCAAGATGACAAATCCTGGCTTTGAAAACACACGTTTGGTCTACCATGAAAGTGGATGGTTCCATGACACACAGTCTCAAGATTTTTAATTATTTTGTTGAAGAATCAAGGAACAGCCAGGCATGGTTATGCAGAAGGCATTTCTCATTGAATCTGGCCAAAACATGTTGTCATATTTACACTGGTACACAGTTATTGGCCAAAACCCCATTGTGGAAGGAGCCGGAACGGGAATACAGACGCAGATGTAACATGAAATAAATAACGTTTCATTAGTGTGTCTCTTGGTGAGGACAACATTGGCTTGGGACTCAAACACGGCCACGTCTCCACGGACGTTTCGGTGCACATCAAAGCACACCCCTGCGTCCCAAACCACCATTTGTTGTGGGGGCAGCCCCGGGCCGCGCTCCAGAGAGCATCGCCCGGGAGGGCCCAGTCGCGCCACAGGCACGGGAGCGGGCTGTCTGGGGCCGCCCCGGCGAGGGGTTTCCCAGAGGTGCCGGCGGCCCGCGAGCGCTCCGCCGGGCTGGGCCGATAGATGGCAGGCGCGGCCCAGGCCTGCTGCGGAGCCGGGCGGACGGCCGGGCCTGCAGCCGCGTAGAGCTGGCAAAGCCCCGCTAATGCTGGGGGATCCCGCGACCCACCAGAACAGCGGCTGTCAGAAGGGGCTGCGGTGGCTCCTGCGTGTTTTCAGCAGCTCATGAAGCCAACATAAGGTTAAAGCTTTTAAGCAGCTGGTTTAGCGGGCCAAGGAGGCCAGGCGAGCTCTGTTTGTCTGAAGGAGAGAGCCTGCGCTCTTTTAACAAATGAAGTCAAACTGGGTAAAACGTCTCCAGCGCGGGTCACGGGCTTATTTCAGTCAAACTTGGGCTGTCGCTAAGGGCCTCTTTCAATCTTTGGGTTTCGCTGGCAGCAGTGACTACTGTAGCAGCGTTTCATCGGAGTGAACACCTGCACCTCACTCTGTGCTTCACTCCTGTGAAGTTTTTCAGCCTGGAGCCTTTCCTAACTGGTCCCGAGGAGCTGGGATAGAAATAAGGCAACACTGAAAGAGGGGATTGTCTTGATTCCCACTCTGTGCTTCGTGCAGACTTTTCTGATAATGGTGTTTTTCTTGCCACTCAACACAGAATCACAAAACCGTTTTGTTTGGAAGGGACGTTTAAGATCATCAAGCTTTCAATTTTAAAGACCCAGAAGCTCATCTTAAAATAAATAGAGAAAAGACAATGTAAAGTACTGTAAACCTAATATTTTACTTTTAAAAACACTCCACTTTCAGGCAAAGTCTGCAATTCTTAAAGCATGCAAATGTTGTTGACTGTTCCCCAGTCCGTGTTCCACACATCTTGCCTGTGAGCATAATGTAAAGGCAGGACTGAACAAGTATGTTGACCACAACATTAGCGTACCTTTAGGCAGGGCAAAATGAAGGTTGAAGTAGAAATCAGGAAAAAAAACCACATGGTTTTCATCCAATTAAAGCATAAGGGAAAGTTTGTTTTCTTAGTAAAGTTTTCCCATATATTGAAGAAAAAGAAAAGGGGTAGAAGGGATAGTTTTCACTGTTTTAAGTGCCTTAAGAATGCTTTACTGTTTTATTCAATAATAAACCAAATTAGCTGTTTTCCTGAGCATATGGCATGCAAATTCCTTATTTCAGCTTCAATCTCTTCAGTGTTTCTGCTGAAATATGTTGAAACATATTTGAGCCTTTTCCGTAGCACTCTAAATGCATCACAGAGCACTGTGCGTAGGGGGAAGTTGCATGGAGGTGTGCATACAGCGTACATAGTGGGGTTGTGTGTGTTGACATATGTACTTCTGTGTGTGGGGAAGTGACTGGGAAGTGGAGAATTTTATATAATCATTGCCATGGTATGCAGCTTCTGGTTATAGTATCTAACCCTGATACCTCGTTTTGTGGAAGAGGTGGGAATTGTTATCATCCCTCTACTGCACAGAATGGAATATGGAAAAGTGAGCCACTAGATGTTAGTCATCCAGCAATCCTGCAAACATGGATAGGCACAGACCATAGGTTTCACGGGCCATAGACACAGGACAGTGTCCACTTCTTACCAGAGCCTGAAGACACTAGGCATCTCAACAAAGCCCAGATATGTAAAGTCTGTAGTGTTTACAGTACATGAAAAACAGCCTCAAAATTGGTTGAAAAACACACATTCTGCTCTGCAGATGAAAGAGTGCAGAAGCACACAAAAAAAGCTAGGATTCATGATTGATCACTGGGTGTTTAGCATGAGGACTAGAACTTGTGGACATTCAGCAAGATGTATTTGAGGTCAAAAAGGGAAACTCATGAGTGGTTTAAGTTGACTTCATTACTTGCTTATTGTTTGCACTGAAAGCGTATGCAACCTAGCAACTATCACTCAATGTGAAAAAATGTTCTTTGAGTTTATGTGGATTCAAACTACACACTGAAGTGTCTGAATTCAAAATATGTGTAATTCACATGCAAAACTCAGTCACATCCATTCTCAACGTTAGAAAAGTACGACTTTCAGAGTATGTGAATTATCAAAAAGTCTTTTGCTACTTTTCCAGTTACTAGGCACCATTTTTTTCTGGAAAATAAATTAATATTTTCCCCAAAATTTGGGCAAATCTGGACCCAGGTTTTGCAAATCACTTCAATTTTTATAAAAAATACTAGTGGAAATGCTAGTCCTCATCTCTGAGCTTTTCAAAATCAAGGCAAGTGCTTGCACTGTAGGCTTTCTTCAACTACAAAAGTAGCTCAGGGATAATCTCCTGTTAGGTGCAAACCTCTCACCACTAAAGTGAGACTAAATATCATTTAGTCTTATGTAATTCGAAACATGTTTCATCAGGCAGGTGAACACAGTGCAGAGAGTTCAGCAGCAGTTTACCTTTACGGGGGGAGGAACAATTCATTATGTCTTGCCGTCCCAAAGATAGGCCCTGCTGAAAGATGTCTCCAATTATGTCTAAGCATTAGTCTGAGACAAGCCAAAAGGTTTGAAGGTGTAGTTAAGACTATGACAAGCCAAACATTTGTCTTAGCCCCGTGAGGCAAAAACGTCATCAGATCTTTGGATCTGAGCATGCAGCATGAAAACATGAACTGTACATAATGTGTCACACACGCGTGCATGCACACGCACATGCACACATACGTGCATGCACCTCAGGTCACTGTGACCGCCAGGAAGCAATGCCAGACAGTTTTCAGTGCTTTGGCTCTGTCCTGACTCTCATTCATTCACGGGCACAGAGCCGAGACACAGCCAGGTTTTCAGCTGCAGCCAGACTTAATGCTTCATTACTTTGCCCACCTTTACACAGGATATAGCAATTTTAACATTGGTAGTTAGCATTATAAGCTCTCATAAATTATCCTGGGCCTGTATTGCTGAAAATATCTCCACAGTCTGTCTGTCCCCTGGCCTGTGAGGTGATTGGGATATCGGCTTTGTGAACCATGGCTGGTTTTATTCTGCAGACTCTGCCCAGTCACCATTCAAAGCCTTTAAACTGGGTCCAGTGAATGTTTACCTGCTGTTCATATAGATTTCCCATGCAACGTATGAGGATAGTGTGAAACCTGCTGGACACAAGCAGTTTGTGTTGGGATCCAAATGAAAATCTTGAGGACTGGAGTGAGAGCTCCTCTAGCCAAAGAAGGCTCAAACTCATTTGAAGCAAAACCATCACTGGGCATGCCAAGGGGTAATAAACATGTTCTTTTTTAGAAAGAGAAAGAGAAGGGCAAGGAGCAGGTCTGGGGTATGCAAGTAGTTGAAAGGTGCTGCCAAGCTAACACCCACACAGACAAGAGATGACTATAGCACGCCGAAAGCCACCCTTCATTTCAAAGAGAATTAGTGAATTGTGAACTACTATGCATGCCTGCAGGACCAGATTTGCTGCCAACAGCGAAGGATGACACATGAAATGTTCTACCTCAAAAGCATCCCCGAAAAGTTTTATGATTCACCACAGACATCTGTGAGTTCCAGCTCCTTTCCTCTTCTCATAAGTTCTTTTCAGGATGAGAAGCTTGCCAGGGGCACCTTACTTCCACATTCCCTTATAGTACAAGAACAGAGAAGGTTCACTGATTTTTCCTTCATTTACCATGCTGATTCTCCAACCTCAGACTGTTGCTCTACTACTCTAAGGTTTTGTGACGCACAGAGAGGCTAATGGATTCAAATACTGAGTTGCTGTCAAAAATGTCATCCTGTTCAGCTGTGGTGGAGTCAGGTCTAGAAAAGCTTACAGTGACATGAGCAAACGAAGACAAAAATAGTCTCTCCCCAGAAGCCTTCAAAAGAAATAAGGGGCATGTTGGGCAATATTGTCTTGGGCTTCAAAGTGAAGAAATTCCCAGGTTAATAACATGGAAGAGCAGTCATGGTTTGGAGCCACTTGATTGCTTACTGAGAGCCCTAGAGTTAGTTGTGGGACAGATAAAAGACAGTCTACCATTTGGCAGAATATGAGGGTAAGGAGAACCATGGATGAAGCTGTCCCACTGCAGAATGCACAGAGCATACCTGAAAGCTCAGGGATCCTGTAAGAAAAGGTGCATTGGTGTGGGATGTTCAGAAGCTACTCACATGTAGGTCATTTGGGAGAAATAAAAACTGTCAAGGAACTAATAGACTCTCTTTTACCCAAGCTCCACTGAAAAGGGATTGGTGAGAGAATTGAGCCCTAATTTCTTCCTTCCAAAGTATTACTTTTACCTCATTATGCTTTAGTCCTCTAGACTGGAATGGACCTTTTTGTTCAATATTTTGATTAAAAGCTAGAGATGAATAAAATCCACATTGGCTACAGATATTTTGCATTCAAAACAGACTTTGTATCTCATCATATGACCTGCTTTTATAACCAGCCCAGTTAACATTTTAATTTTAAAATACACTTTGAGGAGCACTGCTTATTTTCAAATGCTGGAACGCAGGCATAAACTCAGGGGCTTGTGTTAGTGCTTATTTTGACCAGCACAGTTCAAAACACCTTTGGCACACAAATTGTATCTTTTACCCTGGGGGACAGCATGCAGGAAAGAAAAAAAAATCCACCAAGCCACACACCTGAATGTCAGGGAAAGCACTGGGAAGCCAGCAGAAGTAGCAGGGAATCAGGAGCTGGTGGAGGTGAAGAAGTTTGTCAGAAGTGCTGGGATTTCATGGAATGAAAAGCACATCTTTTAGAAACAACAGCCAGCCTAAGTGTGCTCACTACACACTAGCACAGAGGACAGAACCTGTGTGTTTCAACCCTTTGGGGCTACTTGCCCTGTTTTTGGCTCTGACTGTTTACTCAGGGGAGATCCCAACTTTGCATGCTTGACACTTTGTTTGGCAGCCACAACTTCAAGTGTGAGCTAAGAGAATGTGTTGAATAGCAGGATTTCCTGTTCCTTTTGAAAAGAACAATACACAGCAGCTATTACAAGTACACTGGCTGTCTCTGTGATAGTTAATTATATCAGAAATGAGGGTGAAAATAACCTTCTCTACATGGAATATGCTACCTCGGAGAAACAAAAGACTTCATTAAAACCAGACTCACCAGAGCGTTCTTTAAAAATTTTATAGTCATTCAAATGTAAAACATATTTAACAATGGCTCTTTTGCAATGTTATAAGCTTATTTATTAGTCTATGTGCGCTCATAAATCATCCTTTTATCCTCCTTGTTATTTTTCCAAATTAGCACATTTTTGATAAAAGAGATTACAAGAGAGATAATGACGTGCTAGATGCTATCTCCTGTCACTTTTCTGTTCCTAAAGAAAAATCATTTTAAAAAACCAAAAAAGATTGAGGCACACACCACAACGCTTTGCTGATGGCAGTGAACAGAAAGGGTAATAAGGCTGTCTCATCTGTGATCATCTCAGTGTCATCTAGTGATAGAACAAGGGGTTATGGTTGTAAGCTGGAACACAGAAGGTTCCGCATCAATCTGAGAAGGAACTTCTTCACAGTGAAGGTAACGAAGCACTGGAACAGGCTGCCCAGGGTGGTTGTGGAGTCTCCTTCACTGGAGACGTTTAAGACCCGCCTGGACATGTTCTTGTACGACTTGGTCTAGGTGATCCTGCTGTGGCAGGGAGGATTGGACCAGATGATCTTTTGAGGACCCTTTCAATCCCGAATGATTCTGTGATTCTGTGATTCTTTCCTCATCCTTTTTTTGGCCAATATTCCTGCAAATGAGCTATGGTATTATGAATTCATGTAGTGTGCTGTGGATGTGGCTCTCCTTGTCAAGCTTCTCTCTCTGCACAGTTGCTCATGAAAGTACAGATACTGTAGGGAATGTCAGATGACAAAACTTACAGACATTTTCCTTGATAAAACTCAAGATTTATATTACTTATAACTTAGTCATACACTAGAAACAAGTGCTCTAGATTTCATGGTTTTTCAGTAGTAAACCTAGAGAACAACAGTGTCTTTTAATCTCTCTGTCAGCTGTGCACTTTAAATGCCATCCTGCGGCCAAAAAACAATCCACTCCTGAGAGAAGAATTGTGTCGTACACATCTTTTGTAACCATCAGCACAGCACAGAGGTAAATTCAACCTAATCTTTGGCAAGGAGCTCATGACTGATCAAATCTAACAGCACGTTAAAGGACTTGACTACCTCCATGGATAATTATGACTCCTAGCTCAAAGTGGTGAAGGAAGGCACATACACTGTGACGTGTCTTCAGACATGCCTAACTAGGCACAGGATACAAGGTGCAAGGCAAGCAGTGTCCTTCTAGGCTCTCCATCCCAGCGGTGTACATTGCTTTTTTGGAGATCTCTCTCTATTCTCCTGAATACCCAAGGAGGACCAGCTTCCTAACTTGATGCTCTGGTGAGATGCCACCATTAGATTGGATTAATTTGTCCCCTTGGAACTCTAAATGAAGGAGGCAGGTGCGGCGTGGCGTTCCACTCTTTTTGCCCCGCCAAGTCCTGCTGGCAGCAGGGAGCAGGGGTAATGTCTGACATGACTAAATACAGCCCAACCTATTGCCATACCCTTGGGGAGCAGCTGGAAACTGCATTTCCTGGATTGTCTGTTATGCCAGGCAGAGGTGTGGAGTGGGGTGATGTAAGGTATGACTTACTGTCTTCATTTGTGGAAGCCCCTGAATGCCATCTCACTGTGCCACTCTGATAGGATGTGAAACCTTGCCACACAGAGACCCCAGATAGGAAAAGGAGAAGATGAAGTAAATGTAGCTTTTACATCAGCTTTACATTAACCATCCTTGTACTAGTTGGAAAGACTGAGAGGGTAAAAAATTTAAATTGAGCTGGCTGACCTTTCCATTAACTTTTGGCCTCACACATCATGTGCTGTAGAAAGGTCCACAACACTAATGCCCAGAGCTGTCAGTGATGTTGTAGAAACCATGTTAGGCCACAGGCACTGTCTTGGTGTCAAGCCAAAAGCAGCAAAGAGGATGGTGGTTGAACTGGCAGTAGTATGATAGTAACTGCAAAAGTAGCAGGCACAAGGGCAGACTCTGTATGTTCTCTTTCCTAGCACCTTGGTGGTGGGTGAGACCAGCATAGAGGGCTAAGACAGCATTTTCTGAAGTGGCTCTGTCTGCTGGATATGTGGAGGAGCAAAACCGCTTCTTTGGGCCTGGAAACCTCACTGAAGATGGCTCCTGCGTCGTGCGAGACAGGTCCATCACACCTGCAAGCCAGGCTGGCAGACTCACATCTGTTCCCATCATAAACATTTACATTTTTAAAGCTGCCTCAACAGGTGATCTTTCTGGCTATTTGTGGGTGCCTGAAAGCGAGAATTTTTGAAAGACTTACTCATTTAGTGGCAAGCAAGTGAAGTATTAAGAAATGCTGGTGATCCCTTGCTAACAGTGCAAATCATCCTATGAACCAAAAGGATCAGAACATTAGTGATATAACTTCAGTACAGACTCGTTGTCTTGTAAAATACTGACAGGAAAAAACACCCCATTTGTAATGCAATCATAAGGCTGTTTTGTTGCTCCATGGTGCATTATGTTAGAAATTTGATAATCGATATATCCAGCTGCTGATTTTCTCTTTTTTTTCTTCCTTAAATAATCAAGACTGAAAAATATTCAAAACAAAGCACCAACCTCCACAGCCCAATTAGAGTCATAGTCATAGACTTTGCAGATTAACATTTTTGAAATGCTTGTCCTTAGTGCAGAGTGGGGCTGCAGCATCTTCCAATTATACAGAGCAATTAGAGAAGATCATCAAGACATTCTGAGGTCTCATTAGGGAGAATGCTGGTTGTTACAGACATCTTCCACAGATTACAGTAGTGTCTAGGGTACATCAGCCCCCTCCCATACACACAGACACTCTTTTGCAAGAGTTAGACTATGTCTCACTTCTGTAGAAACAATGATCAATGCTCTCACAGAAGTGTCTTATATTGACATCTTTTTTAAAAAATCGTGATATGTTCAGACGATCAGGCACCTAAAATAGAGGAAAAAAAACTCCTCTGAATTTATCTGCCTTTTCAGCTTTAATAATTGAACATTTTCTGGTAGACAAATACAATTTCCGTGGCAAAATTGAGTATTTCCTTATAGAGAAATGTGGAACACGGTGCTGGGGATTAGAGATGAAATGATAAACATGTAAATAATAACATTTTCAGTTAAGTCTTGATAAGGCTTGAAAAGGATTTAAGCCACTTGTGAGGCTCATCACACCTTTCTGCATAAATGGAAATTTCCTCCTAAGAACACAAAGTTCTTGCAATGTGTTGTAGTATGGTTGGAGCTACTTAGGCTCTTGGAAAAAACAAATTTAACAGACACTTGTGCTGGCTTCCAGCTGTGTAAAAATAATTTTATCCCCACTAATTGGCCAATTGCATACTCTGGAGCAAATGAGTACGTTTGTATGTGGCAAGTAACAGAGGAAGATCCTGTTGTAAGTTGCAACCCTAAGAAGCCAAGCCTTGGGGTCAAAAGGAGCATGTACAGGAATTTGCCGTGACACAGCAGCATCACACAACACATACCTCAACTTGTCTGTCTGTAGCAATTCCTATCGTGCAGTCATGCAAGAGGCGACAGCTGCTTCCCTCGGCATGCTCTTTAACACGCTCTTTCTGCTGTCTGTCTTGTGTGTGTGTGTGTGTGTGTGTGTGTGTAGCATCATCTGTAGAAGGCAGCATGGCTGCTCAGTACTATCACCAGGAACACAGGTAATAACTTCCTACTTGTAAGATTAGACAGCATGGTAACTGAAAACCCTTTCATTAGTGATATCACACTGCTGTTCATGATGGTATTTTCTCTCATCACTGGCTGTTGTTAAGATCAGAAAAAGTGGTGACAGGAATGATAGCAATAGCAAACCAGTTTGTGATAGAAGAAGCCACTTTCATTTTCCACAGTGGACTTGGATATTGCATTCTCACAAACCAAACTAAATGCAAAATCTAAACCAAAAATACTACTTTGAGGAAGTATTTTTGAAACGGAGTATTTCTATTCTAAAAAAACACAATAAGAAAGATCACTGCTAAAAGCTGTGTGCAGGAACCTGTGCATTGCACAGAGCAGTTTACAGAAACTATTGCGTATGTAGCTGCAGAAAACGTTACGTATTCCCAGTTATACTAGAAAATGGTTCCAAAGAAGGGCAACTCGATTGGTTAAGGGGCTGGAAGATAAGCCCTATGAGGAGAGGCTGAGGGAGGTGGGTTTGTTTAGTCTGGTAAAGAGGAGGCTCGGGGTGATCTTATCGCTGTTTATAACTTATCTGAAGGGTGGTTGTAGTCAGACAGGGGTTGGTCTTTTCTCCCTGGCCACTGGAGACAAGACAAGAGGTCATAGTCTTAAGCTCCATCAGGGAAGGTTTAGACTTGACATTAGGAAAAAAAATTTTCACTGAAGAGTGATCCAGTTTTGGAATGGGCTGCCCACAGAGGTGGTTGAGTCACTATCCCTGGAGGTATTCAAGGTTAGGCTGGATGAGGTGCTGAGTGGCATGATCTAGATGTTAGATGTTAGGATTACTGGGTTTATTTGGATTTAGGTTAGACTGGATGATCTTTAAGGTCTTTTCCAACCTTATCATTACTGTGATACTGTGAAACTATGATTCCATGGGCCCTGATTGGATGGATCCACAAGTGCTGAGAGAGCTAGTAGATGTTGCTAGACCACTTTCCATTGTCTTTGAAAGGTCGTGGAGAACAGGAGAGGTGGCTAAGGACTGGAGGAAAGCCTTCAGTATTTAAGAAGGGCAAGAAGGATGAAACCCTGGGAAACTACAGGCTGGCTAGTCTCACCTCTGTCTCTGGAAAGATGATGGAACAAATTCCTTTGTATGCTGTCTTTAACCATCTCAAAGAGAATAAAGTAATTTGGAATAGTTAGCATGGATTTATCCAGGGGAAAACAGGATTGACTAATCTGATAGATTTGTATGATGTCATATCTGCCTGGGCAGGTGAGGGGAGAGCCATGGATGTTGTCTACCTTGATTTCAGCAAGACCTTTGATGTCATCTATTACATTCTGATAGGAAAACCATACAGTTCCAGCTGCATGAGTGGATGGTGAGGTGGGTCAAGAGCTGGTTACGTGACAAAGCTCAGACACTTGTTATCAAAGTGCAGGGTCAAGATGGAAACCTATGACTGGTGGTGTTCCCAGGGGGTTAGTGCTGGGTTTGGTCTTGTTCAACATATTCATCCATGATCTGGACAAGGAGACAGAGAGTATATTCAGCAAGCTTGTTGATTATAGAAAGCTGGGAGTAGTGGCTGACATGCCAGAGGGTTGTGCTGCCATCCAACGTGACCTGCGCAAGCTGTAGAGTTAGGCAAAGAGGAACCTAATGCAGTTTGACAGGAGCAAGTGTAGGGTCCTGTACTAGGGGCGAAACAACCCCATGGATTGCTATAGGGTAGAGGTGGACCTGCTGGTAGCCTTGAAGAGAAAGATCATGAAATCCTGGTAGACAGTAAGTTGGCCATGAGCTGACAGTGTGCCCTTGTTGCCAAGAAGGGCAGTGGTATTCTGGAGTGCATTAAGAAGAGTGTGGCCAGTAGGAGTAGTGTATGGAGTTCTGGACTCCCTGGTTCAAGAAAGACGAGGAACTACTGGAGGCAGTCCAGTGGAGGGCAATGGAGATGACTGGGGGTCTGGAGCATCTCTCTTATGAAGAAAGATTGTGAAAGCTGGGACAGTTTAGCCTTGAGAAGAATTACAAGAGACCTGATCCACATCTGTAAATGGTGCCAGACTGTGTTCAGTTGTGCCCAGTGACAGCAGTGGGCAAAGCTGGAGCACAAGAAGTTTCATTTAGAAATATGGAGAAATGTCTTTACAGAGTGAGTCACAAAGCCTTGGAATGGGCTGCCCAGAGAGATTGTGGAATCTCTTTCTCTGGAGATATTCAAATCCTGCCTGGATGCAGCCCTACGCAAAGTGCTTTAGGCAGCCCTGCTTTGGCAGGAGTGTTGAACTTGATAATCTCTTGAGTTCACTTCCAGCTCCAATGATTACGTTATTCTGTGATTCTTTATTAACAGTCTTTATCTATAGTTGGGTAGGTATCTAGGTAGGTAGAGATAGATAGATGGATAGATAGATGGATAGATAGATAGTCAGACAGCAAATGCTTGTGGGACATTTCCAGAGTAGGTGCTCAGTAGGAATTTAATGAAGTTTGGAAGAATGTTTGAAGTGGCATCTTTGTTTACAAAACTATTTTACTTAAAGATTATTTGCATTTTTCCTTATTAACTTTGGTGTTTATATACTCTGCTTTTGTCTTATCTTTGGTTGTGTTGTTTGCTGCTACTGGTTGTCATGGAGCCAGACAGTGAAGAAATAAGAGGTTTTCAGTTTTGGTTCTTTTTGGAATGCTGTATTTAAGTTTAGGGAACAAATTTGTGGGAAAAGCAAAACAAATTATTACAGGCGTCACTCTCTTAACTTCAGAAGGCAGAGGAATCAGAGAGTGGTTCCAGACAGTGAACAAGCCATACCATCTGCAGCAATGAGTGGCACAAGCAGCGTTCTTTAGGAGTTCAACCTTGAATGTACCCCAGGGATCAGATTTCTGATGTGTTGCACTCTTGATGGTACAAGAAAATCAAGTTCACAGATGTTGCGTTAGCAGCATGTCTCAATGTCGACATCATCACTTTAGTTCACTTCATTGCGGGGGGGGGGGGGGTGTCACAATGGGCTTTCTAACTGCTTTTTGCCAAACAAGTGCTTACAAAATATCTGTGGCGTGAATATTTCGATTCCCTTTAAATTCAAAGGGCCTTTATTTCTGTGCTGTCTGCTCCTTCTTAAGGTCCTGGGTTACTCTGTAGGGTTATTTCTATTCATGGTTTTTCTCCAGTCACAAAAAGTGGCAGGTATGCCCAGGTCCTAGCCTCTCTGACCCCTGCAGGATACAGCTATATCTCTAATCGTGTACAGTGATATGCCAGGTACCTTTGGTTGTTTTCCCAGAGAATATCTGATGCATAAATGTAGAAGGAGGGAGAAAATGAGAGGAAAAGCTTATGGGCAGAGACACAGTTGGATGCTGACACCAGAATGTACCACTTTTTTTGCCCCCTGAACCTTGCTAGTTTTTACTACAAAAATAGGAGCCTTCTAAGGAGAATAGGGGTTGAAAGCTGAAGCACCAGGAAACCTGTGGTCACTGTAAATTTTCACAGGAGTCCGAAGGAGTGCTTTACTGTGTGAGGCTTGGGCAGGAGGGCAACAAACTTTTGGGTATGTAGAACAAGATAATTCTTTAATGAATAGTGCATATATTTCAAATGAATCATCTCTTCGACTTGGCTGAGACAAAACAGAGGTATTTATTTTTCAGACTGATATCTTTAAAACTGCCTACACTTTTGGGTATCAATTCTTGCCTCAGGAAGTGTTTTCTATTTCTTCTATAACCATAACACAGGATTAAATTACAGTTGATTTTACTATGGATTAAATATGCTTGTACTGGATTAATCACTAATGAAAGTACAACTGCTTCGAAAATTTATCCTGCCACCAAGCTCAAAGTCTGCAAATAAGCAATAAATGGGTTTTTTTGGTACAATCCACTGGCTTGTTTGTTTTTTTGCACCGTTCATTCCCATCTTTGCCTTTCCAGTTTTCACAAATAGGTGTGCATTTAGAAACAAAATGTTGTAAGTGCTTGAGATTTTTGGAAACCCACTACCTACTAACTTTAAGGGGGTTTGGACAGCTAGCTATCTCCATGAAAACTTCTGCTAGGTTGTTTTCACTCTCATGCTTGCCCTTCCCTCTTCTCCCAGCAGTCCTATTTTTAATGCGGGGAGATCAACTATCATCCTGACAGCTATTCAAGCGCTGCAGACTTCTGGCCCGTCTTGCTGTTCAAGCAAGCGTAGCTGCCAATTCACATCCGCTTTTCAGTTAGCAGCCATGAGATCAGCTGTTCCAGGCTCCGGGAAGCTCTGTGCCTGGCCAGCATCCTCCCTCTCCTCACTGTCCTCTCCAACCAGCCACACAGCTGCATCACTGCAGACAGAAACTGACCGACCCCTAGTGCCAAACCTCAAACATGAGAGGCTTTGCCAGCAGAGCAGATGTCAGTTCAAATATTTGGACAGCACAGGCAGGATTTCTCAGGCCAGTGACAAGCTCCTGCTCTGAGGAGAAGGTTAGAGGTGGTCATTCCCAACCCCACATGCCAGCTTCAGGTCTAGTTGCAGAACCTGGGCACAGCTGAAGACTATGCAGCACCTAACCCAAAGCTTGTAGGTCTTCTAGACACTTCCACATAAAAGCTGCACTGTTAAAGCACTGAATATTAAACCACCACCAGTATTAAACAAGAATCTTCATGTAAGAGAAGACCCAGATGTTGTTTACACCTCTTTCAAAAGTTCTTCACTTATATGTCCTCAGTAGAGTCATGGTTTGAGTTGAAAGGGACCATAAATATCTAGTTTCAACCTACCTGCTATGGGCAGGCACATCTCTCACTAGACCTGTGGTTGCTCAAAGCTCCATCAAACCTGGCCTTGAACATTTCCAGTGATGCGAAGTAGTTGGTAGATAAGGTTTGTTTTGTGCAATGGATTGCTGATACCTGCTTCTTGTAAAGCATTCAAAGTTCAGTGCAGCAAACAGGCTGTGTTCACATGGCTGTGAAGCACTTGTACAGTTACCCGGTGGTTCCCAGTGGGGAGATTGAAATCATGCCTGGTCTTCAGTTGGATCTTTGTGGCAGGAATGAAAAATATAAGATGCACTTTATTCTGGCCCGCATTGTAAGACTTAATGTGTTCAGTAAAAAGGTTCAATCCTTAGCTGGTGTCAGGCAGAGAAGTATATGAAACAATGAAACTGTGTTTGTGGTTGCAGTTAAGACTAATGCAGCTTTCCCTTGTTTTGACTTTTCAGGTGTCCTTCCTCCATGGTGCCAGGACTGTGTTTTGGTTATGGAAACAAGAGCCAAATTTGGGTGTTACTGAACTACCTTGGATGAGCTAATGTATGGTGACCAGGTTAATCTCTAGGTCCCATGGTTTGGCGGGGTATTAGGAAGCACTGAGTGTTTCAGAATTCTCTATTAGCCTTTCCAGCTGGAGTGATTTCCTCCTCTTGCGTTTGTAGCCTTGATTTTGAAACTAAGGGAGTTTTTCACAGTTAAAAAGAACTGCTCCACATATACACACATAAATCTTTGTGGACTCTTTCAGGTTATGCTTGGCTTTAATGATAGTTTCCTCTCAACTATGCAGAGGTCTATTAATCTTGAGTAGCTATTAGACAGTCACACTAGAACGCATTTTGAATGAAACAAATATAGAATTGGTTCATGCACCATAATTCCAAGTGCCTTTTCTGTAATCTCTGTATATCTAGGACATATGTTTCATTTTAGTTTGAGATTTTAAGTTCATCTCAAATTGCCTTCCTAGGACTGGAAAACAGGGTTCATAATAACACAGTAGTGCTTCATCAATGAAGCAAAACCACCAGCTGCTGAGGGCTGCAGAACAAGCACCATATATGTGGAAGGCACCACAGGGTTGCTGTTGCTGTGGTGATTGTGGTCAGGGCTTCTCTACCAGGGCCCTGTGAAAGTGGAAGTGAGGAAGCATCCTGGCCAGTGGGGGCACTGTGGTTGCAAAAAACCCCAAGAGGTGTGGTGCACGTCTCCTTACTGCTGGAGCTGAGGTGGGGCGGTGTGGTGGCACTTCATCTGGAGTAAGAGAGCCCTGAGTTCTGTACCCATGGTTAAAGCCACAAGACCGTCCTGCATGCATGAAAGTCATCCTCCTGACGTGTGCAAGTAGTATGTGGTATGCTGTTAATTATAACCTTATCTGGCTAGTAACCATTTTCCTGGAGAAGCAGTTTTCCTTTTTGGTGACATAATCAGGTTGTTGAGACAGAGAGATGCTGTGAATGTCATAGCACCTTTAGTTCGACAAACATAGGTGACACGTAGTAGCTATGCTTCATCAAAAAGTGCAACTTTTAACCAGTAGATAGCTAAAGGTTCAGTTGGGAAACCACAAAAATAATGCTAGTGGTTGGGGCAGAAACAGCCATGTGCTGTAATTACAGTCCACGAGGCCATCACTGACAGATAAAATGCCACAGTCTGTGGTGGCGGTGGGAAGCCACATGCTGGGATGAAAATGTATTCTTTGCAGCACAAATGTCTCTGCTGCAGAAGCCAGGTGGATATTTGCCTCTCTTTCATAAGCTGAATGAAACAAAGCAGCTGACTTCATATGACACAACTTCAGGTTTTGCTTCTTTATTTTTGTCACCAACAGGAGGAGAAGGTGTTGTAGGCTTATCTGTGTGTTCTAATAATCTCATATTCTGGGGCTAATACCAATAAAAAATGCTAGTGTATCTACAGTGGTGGATTATCACCAGTAGAAAATACTAAACATTAAGAGTTTGATATATGTTAGCACTGAATATTTTGACAAAGACCAGTAGAAAAAGGAAAGAAGCATGCATTCCACTTTTTCTAGCAAGCCTCTTAGGTTTTGGCAGCAGTGAAAATGTTTACATTACTCTTGCCTTTCATATGTAACATATAGTTCTTCCTTGGACAGTTTCTGTGGTGTGAATGAAGACAGACATACTCCCTGAAATGTAGCAGAGAGGCAGTTCTTGCTTCTAAGCTCAAGAAAGATTTAGTCAGTCTTATGGAGTAATTAAACCAAAGTAAAGTGATGATCATATTTTCTTCTGAGTGGAACTCCTTAAGAATGCCGTATTTTGAAGATTTTCAATTATAGTTGCTGACTGACTCATCATGATCAGCCATAATCTTCAGCTTTTTCTATGACCATGTGACGCACCTTCTGGATGGGGGGAAGGTGGTGGATGTTGTCTTTGTGGACTTTGGTAAGGTCTTTAACACTTTGAATGTCTCCCACAGCATTCTCCTGGAGAAGGTGGTAACTCATGTAATAGACAAATGTACTCTTAACTGGGTAAAAAATTGTCTGGATGGCTGTGCTCAGAGAGTTGTGATTAATAAGGTAAAACATAGTTGGTGGGCGGTCACCAGTGGTTTGCGTCAGGGCTGAATCTTGTTTAGTATCTTTACTGATGCCCTGGATGAGAGGATTGAGTGCACCCTCAGTAAGTTTGAAGACGACACCAAATTGTGCGGGAGTGTTGATCTGTTGATCTGTTTTAAAATTGATATTTTAGTATGAACTAATAAAAATTTGCAAAGTTATAATAGTTGAATTTAAAAATAAAAGAAATTACATGATAATTGTCTGTTCTCACACACTGGAATCCCTGCTTTTTTCACTGAAATTTTATATACTTATTTTTTTCTCCAAAAATGTGTAATTTCCGAAGTCCTTAGAAAACATTCCTTTGATTTTGCAGTTACGGAGTATTCAAACAATCACAGGCTCTCTCAGTCTTTTGAACTCAAACCAGAGCTTTCTTTACAGAAGGCATAAGACATTAAATAAACTGTTTACAGAGAAACACCAGTGCCTCATGATGAACAGAACTTCAGTGTTGTGTAGTTAAGCAACTCAACCTCAGGAAATTCTCCTCCATAAATCTATTCTCTAACGGCAGAACTAGTATTGAAATGTTTCATTGGCAAAATCCTTTTTTTTCTTCCTTGTTAAGTGAAAATATTTGCATGTGGCTTTCTGGCTTTCTGCATCAGCATCGTATTGCACACCATTGCTGATATGGGTAATATGCAAGTTCACTTAATCTTACCAGAGCAACCTCTGGCATTTTCTAATTTTACAAGCCTGATTTTGTGAACTTACCATTACATTCAATTTGCTATCATTTACATTTTACATCCATATTTTGCTGATTTTATTCAATCTTGCATCCTGCTCATTTTTCCACAGTATCTTGTTTAAAAAACCCACCAGAGAAGGGTCAACCTTAGAAAAAGTCTGCTGTGCTCTTTGAAACTGTGTAAGCTTAACCACAAAATAAACCACTGTAAAAATGAATGATGACATGAGAATACCTTTGCATACATGGCACATGGGAGGAACAAACCTGTCACAAACCCTCCAGTTGCTTCTAACAACAGGTATTTAACCCTAGCCAGCAGCATTGTTGTTGGTACAATCATTCTTAACACATTTGGAAAATATCCTTAATATTCAAGTACTCTCTTTCCTAGCCTGAAAACCTTATTGCCAAAACAAAGGAACCAGTGAGAGAGTAATAGAATAATAAAACGGATAGGGTTGGAAAGGACCTTAAAGCTCATCTAGTTCCAACCCCCCTGCAGAGGCAGGGACACCTTCACTAGATCAGATTACTCAGGGCCCCATCCAGACTGGCCTTCCAGGGGTGAGGCAGCCATAACTTCCTTGGGCAACCTGTTCCAGCATCTCACCAGCCTCACAGGAAAGCATTCTTTCCTGACATCCAACGTAAATCTCCCCTCTTCAAGTTCACAACCATTTCCCTTTTCCTCTTGCTACACACCCATGTAAAAAGCCCAACCCCAGCTTTCTTGTAGGCTCCTTTCAGGTATTTGAAAGCTGCTAGATGGTCACCTTGGAGCTTGCTCTTCTCCAGGCTGAACAACCCCAATTTGCTCAGCCTGTTCTCAGAGGCGAGGTGCTCCAGCCCTCTGATAATTTGTGTTGCTCTCCTCTGGACACATTCCAGGAGCTCTGTGTCCTTATGTTGAGGACTCTAAAACTGAACATAGTACTCTAACTGGAGTCTCACAAGTAGAGAGTGGAGGGGGAGAATCACCTCTCTTGACTGACTGTCAGTCGGTGCTTCTTTTGATGCAGCCCAGTACACAGTTGATTTTCTGAGCTGCAAGCATACACTGATGGCTCATGTTAAACTTCTGGTCAACTACCCCCCCCCAAGTCCTTCTCCTCAGGGCTGTCCTCAATGTTTTCTCCTCCCAGTCTGTATTCGTGCATGAGATTGCCTCAACTCAGGTGTAGAACCTTGCACTTGCCCTTGCTGAGCTTCATGCTGTTCACACAAGCCCACTTCTTGAGCTTGTCAGGATCCCTCTGGATGGCATCCCTTCCCTCCAGTGTTTTAATTTCACCACACGGTTTGGTCTCATCAGCAAAATTACTGAGAGGGCATTTATTCCACTCTCCATGTCACCAACAAAGATATCAAACTCATCACACCTCTCTGTTTTGGACACTGAGTCATTGATCACAACTGTTTGGGTGCGACCATTGAGTCATCTCCTTATCCAACAAGTGGTCCAACCACCACATCATATCGTTCCAGTGTAGAGATCAGAATATCATGTGGGACAGTGTTGAATGCTTTGCACAAGTCCGGGTAGATGATTTCTGTTGCTCTGTCTTTGGCCATAGAGGCTGACACCCCATCTTAAAACGCCACAAAGCTGGCCAGGCAGGACTTGCCCTTGTTGAAGCCATGTTGGCTGTCACCAATCACTCCTTTATTATGTGCTTGCCTTAGCAGAGCCTTCAGGAGGATGTGCTCCATCATCTTGGCAGGCACAGAGGTGAGACTGCCTGATCTATCATTCCACTTTTTCCTTTTTTCCATTTTTGAAAATGGAGGTTATGTTTCCCCTTTTCCAGTCAGTGGGACCTTCTCCAGAGTCCCACAACTTTTCAAATATGATGGGCAGTCAATTGTAGCCTGACTGAATATTGGAACTAAATTTTTATATTCTTCAAGCTTGTGTGGCTTCTGAACTATCAAAGAATAACAGAAATAGGTCCATAGCACAAAACATTCCTAATGTATTGAATTAGTATTAAAATGGAATATTTTCAAATGTTTTAATGTGCTTCATCTCAGAGAAATGTTTGTCTCTTTTCCTTAAGGCTACCATGTTGAAAGCAAGAAATACAATAATGCTGCATAGGTCTCATTACCCTGCTTTTATTTATACAATTTTAAAACTATACTTATGTCTACATTAAAAGTATTTCTGACTTTTCTTAGGTAGATTCTGTACTTTATTAGAAAATGGGAAGCTTAAAAATTAATTTTCCTACCTTTCTATTCATAGAATTCTGATATTTTTCTATTTCTTGAAGGTACTTACGGGAGATGTAACATGCCCCATGGGGCATTTATCTGGGTAGGTATAAAAATGAATGAAAAATACAAATACATAATATCAAATGGAAATATGACCTTGCAATTCCTCTTCTGTGTTTTCTGACTGCCTATTTTAATTTGCTGAATTTAACTCTGCAGTCTTTTTGGGTTGGGTGGTGGCATTTGTTGTGTGTCTGATCCAGATGGCCAGATAGGGTGATGGTGAAGCCATCTCTTAGGGATGAGTCCCCTCCTGTTGCTTTGTTGTTCCTATGCCAAAGCTCAGAGGTCAATTCTGCATCAGGCTGTAAATGAGAGAAGATGAGTGGCAAGAGAGTACAGCAACTTTTTAAGTTTTGATGCCTTGAGTGCAAAGATTATTTCTTTCTTTTCTATATTTTCATCATTTCTGTAAGGACAGGAAATGCTTGGGTCAGATGCTTCCCACAATCAGAAGGCAAGCAGGCTAAAGGACCTCCAGTGTTGGTTGCTTTGACTCCTTTTGCTAGGGTTTATTCACCAGAAAGCACCCTACTCCTTTGCTCAATGATGCGTAACAAAGATATTGACAAAACATGCGGTGTCTAATTATTTTAGATAAAAAGATGATCATATACGTGTTGCACTTGATACCCGAGTCACTCAAAAGGGTATATAAAGATGCAGATATAGAAAGATGCAAATGGGGGCCAGGCACCTCAGGTGGATGTTGTAACACCCATTATTTCCTTGCCTCACTGACTTGAGGAGAAACTTGAGTGTGTATTAAAACCCACTGGTCGACTCTCCTCCTGGGACCTCTATCCCTCCATCAATGGGGTGGCCACTCTGCCCAAGCTGGCAGGATGGGGAGTTCACAAGGTAAGGTCCCAGTCTGGGAAGGAGTGTGAGGGGGAGCTGAGCAGCAAAATGCCTTCTCCAGCAACCATAGCCAGCCAGAAAACCAGATCCTAGACTCTGAGCCACTGGACCACACATAAACTAGTCAAAATTTCACGTGCTTTCCTCAAATGATGATGCAATTCATAACATCCAAAAATTAATGACTAAGCAGCTTGTTTCAACACTCTCCAGTCTATCAACTTTGTTCAGCATTAAACATGGCTTTCAGCAGGACTGGGAAGGGAGGATGAGGGTGTCACTATCTCTGTCTTGCTCCTCTCAAATGTACATCACACACTCGCCTGCTGAACAGTTTTAGAAATAGCACGAACATATGGCTGTGCTCCTCCGGTAACGAGTAACAACCCTTTCGTGCCTGCTGTAGGGAAGGAAATAGCAAGGGAAAAGGGGAAATGAAAATAAGTATAGAAAAAATCCCACATAAAAATAGGGACAATGTTAGTAAAATGGAGCTTATGATTCAGTTTTCTAACCACAGCTTCAAGGTCCTGATTTCTGAACAGGATGTGACTTAATGCTCTTGTGGGGACCATCTACCAAAAAAAAAAGGTGTCTCTTTGCCAGTCACAGAGAAGAGTATCAATTTCTGCTTTTATGAAAAAGAGGCAGATGGTAAATTTCAGTGCATTTAGATTAACAAACAAAGCAATCAAGAAAGCCAAACTTCTGTTACCTCTGTTGGTGAGTGCATCTTTCTGAACTCTTTAAGTCTCATTCTGTTCTGAAAAGTAGAAATCCCCATGCATGCTCAGCACATCCTTTCCATTGGTGTAGAGTTACAGCTAATTCTCAGTACAAAATTATGCAGCAACTTTTGTTATCCCATTTCAGCCAGTCTGCAGACTCAGAAGAGAAGCTAGATTCCTTTTGTAGTTAATGACTACAAAAGATCAATTTATGGCAACTTAAAGCATTCCTGCCTGCCAGTTGAAGTGCCATAATATGTGCACACTGTCATTGCAGTACCCAGTGACTTGCTAAACTTCATCTTGTGTGGGGGTTACTGTCACCTCAGCTGACAAGCAGTTCCTTGCCAAACCTCTGCAGTGTAATTGTTAGCTGTTATCTACCAATAGGCGAATAGGTTTATACATATGCAGATGTGCTTTGCGTATGTATAAACTATTCTTGACAGATCTCTGAATAAGACGTACCAAAACACACTAACTTAAGCAAAATCCAGAAACTAAGGAGAAGCAGAAATCCTCCTTTTTCCTATGGCTTTTGCATACCAATTATTTTGTAAGCAAACACAGTTCTCTCTCCATTAGGATTTTTCAAGGTCCCTTCCAATCTTCCAGTCCCTAATGATTCTATGATTCTGTGATTCTATTCTATGATTTTTATCTGATAACCAAATCAGTGTGAGTTTGACAGATGCTGTAATCAAAGAAATCAAGCATACAATAGACTTTTAAACACCGTCACATAAAGTGCTGTCCTGAAGGGAAGCCGTCTTTTCTGGTTCCTTCTATCAGGTATGTAACACAGCTAAATTTGAAGTAGTTTCTTATACTATTTTTTTAACAGTTACTGCCAGGTAGATCCCTAAACTTTCTCCAGTCAGTGCCACAAATACGAAGTACTGGATAGTATGTACAAGCTGTTGTTTTCCCATCCAGCTTTTACAGTGAAGCAGTGGTTAGATCAAATCTGTGGTTTTATAACTAGTTTTTCTTCATTGGTCACACACAGAGTTATCTAAAACGTAAGGCAGGGCATAGACCACTTTTTGAAATAAGTGTAGAAGTTTTGCTACACTTGCAGCATGACTTAAAATAGGAAAGTTTGAGATAAATCTCTATGACCAAAGCTGTTGAACTTGCTACCTTGTTGTTAGACCCACCTGTATAGTTACTGCAACAATGCCATTGGAGCACTGTACTCCTTACATCCGAGTTCCTCCCAGTCTTCAAAACTTGCTTATTGTTTAGTATTGCCGTAGATTTGCAAAGGTGAAATATGCTTGATCAACTTGGTATCCTTCTATGACGAAAGGAATAGCATACTGGATGTGTGGGCAGCAGTGGCTATCATCTAAATCGACTTTGGTGAGGCTTTTGCCACTGTGACTTTTGCCATCCTCACAAGCCAACTGGTAAGTATGGACTGGGTAATGGACAATGAGATGGTTTGAACAACTTACTGGCTCAGTGACATGATTCAACAGTGACATGAAGTTCAACAGAAAACCAGTCACTACTGGTGCACCACAGAAGCCCATACTAGTTCCAATACCATGTAATCTCTCCATTAATGCCTGGATGATGGGCTAGAGTGCAACCTCACCAAGTTTGTACAATGTACAAAACTGGGAGGGGCGGCTGATGCTCCAGATGGTTGTGCTGTCATCCAGAAGGACAGAGAATATTGTAGACAGCAAAAAAATGAACCCCATAAATTTCGGCAATGGGAAGAGTACCATTTCCTGCACTTGGAGAGAAGTAATCCCAGCTCCAGTACAGGCTGAGGACCAGCCAGCTGGAAAGCAGCTTTGCAGAGAAGGATCTGCATATTCAGGGGGGCAACAAAAGGAACATGAGGAAACTATTGTGTGGATTCTTATTCCAGCAACATCCCAGGCTTAAGAGTGTCACTAGCATCTTGAGGAAAATTACCTTTCCTCTAAATTCAGCCCTGGCAAGGTCACATTTATATCTTTGTGTCTAGTCTGGGTTCTGCAGTATATGATAAGGTCTCAGAAGGTGTTAATTTTTTTTCTTGTCTTTCTTTCCTTCCCAGATGGTGTGTAACCTGGTGTATATGAGCCATGGGGACAAGTATGTAACCTGGTGTATGTAAGCCGTGGTGGGTAATCACATTAGATTTGGAGCAGACAGGAACAGATACCATTGTCCCACACATCTGCAGATGTTCAGAGCTTCCCATTCTGTTCCCAGGTACTTTGGTCTGTATCAGGAGCAAGCACATCAAATTCTGCCCACAGTGCCTTTTATCCCCTTTATTATTCCGCAGTTCTAACCCACAAGACATTTCAAGGATTAGCAATGGTTCAATGCGTAATGGTTTTCAAAAACATGCTGTATCTCTGTCTAAATGAGAAAAATAAATATCTAGGGAGCTTTTATACATGTCAACAGTACTCAGTGAAGCAATATGTGTAGGCAGCACTGGAAACAGTGACAAAGTGAGTATGTGTGCATAACTTGGTAGTAATATCATCACCGTCTAGACAACTCAACAATTAGCATCCAGACATACTGAAGCCTTCTTTAAGAAGTCTCCAACAATAAAAAAAATGCCTCAATGGAGAAGAAAGCCACAGCTTTCTCTCTGCTACCTTGCACATGCATATTTGAGTTTAATTTAATTTAAACCATTGCTTTCTAAGACAAGCTGCTTTTTTCAAGGCCACTGCTGAGTCCATGTTTGCAAAAACTACAATTGATGAAGATGTTTCTCTTAAAACATCTGTTTTAATATTCTCTGTGTATAGCAGTTGCTAGGCAAAACTCAAATTGATACGATAATTCCCATGCAATTCCTGGACTACTTCTCCTTTTTTATTTGCTTTGAAAAGCACTGTCATCAAAACTGTACCAATTTTATGGAAAACTCAGGAAAATAAAAATTTTCTGCACAAGGCTCTGACTTCTGATGAGGAATCTTTAGAAGCCCTATCCCAAGGCTTGACTTGGCTCTGATGCACAGGCCCAAGCGTGATATTACTTGCTGATTTTTAATATGGTAAAGACAGTCCTATTACGCAGGGAGAAGCTTCAGGCAAAGGCAGAATGAAGCTGTCAGATTTCATTGACACAGGAGTTTTATTGCCTATGCTACAGACTTTGTCCCAGAAAGGTGCAGGCAGAAATGATGTTAGATGTTTCTTACCCAGAGGACTGACATACAGAAGGAAGCAGAAAGTTCTACAAAACCCCCAGTTATTCCACAAGAAGACAAGGCTTATGCCTTCCTACTTCTCATGACTTGACCTCATTTAAGGCCATGTGGACTGCAGCCTTTTAGTAGCCTTTGTCAATAGGACTCATTTCTGGCTAGGAGCACCATGAACCTTCCTGGATGGGTTAGGGGTAGACGCCACAACTGTTGTGTAGAAAAGCTCATGCTGCCTAAGAATTCAGTGAGGAGTTCCTGTTTCACGTTTAAAGTGGTGAATGTGTATGTGTGTGATTTTTAATGACTTCATTGCAGTAACTGGTAAGGCATATTTTTTCTCAGTGGTCAAATGCCAAGAGAAACAGAAATTATTTAAGTTATCACTACCTTTCCACCCCACATAAGCTGCACTATGGTGGGTAACAGAGCCCCGAGGTGCCTTTAGACCATTGGTGGGATGTAAGCCAGTCATGGAGTTGGCTCTTAATTCTTCCTTGCTTTGAGGACCGACCACAAAGCCATGACTTCTTGTACTGTGAATCATACTGTGCTGCTGCCCTGAGTGCATCTGATGGCTTTAGCTCCTTTTCTCGGTAAGCAACATGAGCAATAACCTAAAGATGTAAAAACAGCATCAGAACCTGACAGAGTAGTAGCAGACATTGATGTTTAGTATTTCCAAGACTGATGAAAAATAGGAGCAGGGTAAAGTAGTTCAAACAAAACCGATAGTTTGCTCTGCAGTTTCTGGAAGTGGGAGGAACTATGTGCCACATTTTTCAAGTTTGTTAGCGTAAGCTCTTTGTTAGCACTGTCAATGTCTCAAAGGTAGATAGAGCTTGAAAATATATGTCTTTATCTTGAGCAGTTCAGCCTGACTGCAACATCCATGGAAATGTGATACTCATGAAATCAGGAGGTTCAATAGTTGAGCTAAGTATGTCTAAGGTTTGGTTATGACTAGGAGAAAAAACATGTGAGTGAAACTCCCACCCTGAGTTCTGTAGATGACACAAGCATTTTGTTGAAATGTCTTTCCACACCCAGTGGTAAGGAAAGAAACCATGGTCAATATTTCAAAGGTTCAGACTTGGGAGGGAATGGGACTCACTAGCACTTGCTGTGCCTGAAGCCAAGTTTGCATATTAACAACTGACTATAGTGCGGGCGAAGGCTGCTCATTCCCTTCCACACCTGTATTTTAGCCCCCATAGATTCAGTTTGGTATGGCAGGCTTGGATAGCTGCTGAGATAACATGATGTGTTTGTATGTGAGTGTTCCTCTGTGAGGCAAATGTTCTCATGACCACCAATTGTCAGCTAACTGCTGATTGTTTTCTCAGCAAATAAGAAAGCGCAAACCAAAAACTTTGGTCCCCATGAATGACTAGGACTTTGTCTCAACCACTATAAATATTTGCAGTCATTTTATTTACAGTGCAGGCTGAACACAGACCATACTAACACTCATCTGTGGTGCCTTGGAGTGGGCCAACAACTGCAGGACATCTAGAGAGGCTTGTGGTGTTTGCATTGAGTTTCAGCAATCCTTTTTATTCCTTTTGCCTCCTGGTTTATCCCTTAGTGACTCCAGCCTGTGTGTAGCTGTACTTATTTTTCTTAAGGAGGAGGTCAGGCTATGGAAGATGATCTGAAACCATCATGACAATCAAATGTCCACTTACCTTGAGGAATCCCAGAATAAGCATGCTATAAAGAGTACCATTTCCCTCTGTTGACCGTTGCCCACCCTTTCTGTTTTAACATTCAGTGAACAGCACTGTTGGAGGAGATAGAGAGGTGAATATGATTGTCACAACAGGTGGCTGCTCCTCACATGCTTCCACTCCAAGTTGCCTTTTCGAAACCAAGTACCTTGTTTGTTCAGTCATTGTGGTTTTTCAGAGAGTGTCTGGTAGAGTGTAAGATATTCCTGTCACAACACTTTTCCATGTCTTGAGAGAGACAGCTTTCTTTGTGGGAATGCACACAGAATGGGAAACATTGTCTTAGTTTCTTTTTATCGTGGGTCATCTAGGCTTCCTTAGAAAACCTACTTGTATAGTATGGCTGGATACCCTTCAGTAAGACAGCTCAGGAGCCACTACTGAAACAGACTGTGTGAGATGCTTGACAATCGTATTCAGTGCTGCTCTGGAACCGAAAACATTACTGGTCAGTATTACGAAGAAGGCAAACGGTGCTCCTGATTAGACTGATGAACTTTGTGGACCTCAAGCTGAGTTTCTCATGTAGTAAAATGAAGTGGATATGACTTAGGAATCCAGTTTCTTTTGTAGCTCTGAGGTGCCTTGTGATATGTGAATAAGACTGCATTTCAAGTGTAGCTGTCTTATTCAAGGCTTTATAGATTGTGAAAGCCGAAACAGAAAGCAGCAAGGTTATCTGTGTGGCTAACTGAGGCACCAGGTAAAAGAAAAGCCCTTCCATGTTAGTGCTACCTTTTGTATGTCAGAGCAGCCCCAGAATACTTTCACTGATGTCAGGAGAAGCATGTCTTGGCTACTGATCTAAAGTCTTTTTAAGGGAAATGCTCCAGTCTGGAAAATTATTATACTGTTTCACAGACATATTTGTAAAATCACAGCATCACCATGTAGGACATTATTTCATCTCTGCATACCTTCAGACTTTCCCCCTAGACCATTTGGGGAACACTTCAGACAAAGCAGAAGCATCTGAGGCAGTCAAAGTAGGGTGAGGAGACAGAGTCGAAGACCACTTCCCAAATCAGAGTGAAAACAATGGCCCCATTCCAAACAAGCTATTGGCCTGAAGAAAAAGGAAGACGTCAGATGGTTTTATCCTCCTTCCCATTTCTGGGTGATGTGCAACCAGCTGTTGCATTCAGAGTCTTTGGGGAATGCAGTACCAGCTTTAATTCATCATTGGCTGCTTCTCTGGGAAATCTAGTTCAGAGAAGGAAGGGGATCACTGAAGCAACTCCCACACCAACTTTTCAAACAATCAAAGCACAAAGACTTCCTTGAAAAGCTCCTCATTAGAGAGCTATTTGAAACTTAGCTTGTCCATGTAAGTAAAGGATGGAAAACTCCTTGCCAATTCTTTCAGTGCAGCTTACAAGAAAAACCCCAAAAGCCCTCATAACTGACTCATGTTCCTTTAAGAGGGGTTTCCTATCAAATCCCTTGTGAGCCTGTTTGCTGAAAGCAGCAGATTCCAGAAAAATTTCTTTCACCAATGGATACAGTTCACTCTATTAAAAAAAAAAAATAAAAGTAATGCTGCTTGTTCTGACTGTGTAGGTGGGTGAGAAAATGATAACAGCTGCACTCATGAATTTCCACTGGAGGAGCACACTGCCAAAAATACTTGCACTGTGAACAGCTGTTCTAAATTTGGTTACCTGCTTTATACTACTCAGTAGCCAGCTGTCTTTGTGCTCTTATCCTACTAGATATGTACAGCACAAACACAAACCCCTTTCTATCAAAGACAGATGATTCCACAGGCTGTCATCAGGAACCCAGGGAATGGCAGCACTTGCTATCATAGGAGCTATCCAGTCAAGGGTTTGCAGTGTTTTTGACAAATGAGGAGGAAGCAGCTCATTTGGTGCTAGGGGAGGTCTAAGAAGGCAGCCTTGTGGGAAAGCTGAGTCTGAGGGTGTCTGGTCCTACTGCCCAGCAAGGAGTGGAGCAGGGCTAAGGTACTCTGTCCTCCCTGAGACTGGACGCTCAGCAAAGTCCCACACTACCAAAAGAACACAGGGACCCCTGTTCTAGTCCTAGTGTTGTTTCATGACAGATTAAACATGCCTAAATGTATCCCTTCAGGTTGAGTTTGAGGTCTAGTGCCAGCATAAGAATGTGTTGTTTTCTTCTTGCTGGTGGAGGGATTCACTTGTCCCCATTCGAAGGTTACGAGCTACCCTCCCGTTCATTATACAGAGTGCTTGTGTTTTACTGACGCCCAGTGCTCTCTGGTTTATAACCAGGGTTTCTACTGTAGTCATGTGTGAGCTCACTGCATTAGAGGTGGTCTGGTATGGGGGTATTTGCCCAGTGCCTAGTAGGCTGTGTCCTCATATCTGACAGAGAATCCTCTCATACCAGTCATGCCACTGTGCAGCACTACCAGTACTGAGGGACTGATGATCTTGCTGTGAAACACAACATTTTTTCCCTTTTTTGAAAAAAAAAAGGTGCTTTGCCACTGAGATCAGTAACTGCTTTTACTTGTGGGCTGCATCTTTAGCTTGTTTTTCTTAATATAGAATGCAATTTTCTGGAAGAAATGTTTTGCTCTCAATTAACTGTAGATGCAATTTAACGAGTAAGCCAAATGGTGATAGTTAGGCACATAACTAACTTCTGGAATGTGCAGGATTAGTGGCTTAGTTAAGACCGTTTAATTAAAATGAGGTCATTCAGTCCTCCCTTCTCTCTTTGTGTAGAAGATGTATGTTTGATACTGAGCACTTGCTGATATGTTATTAGGACCACATAAGCTGTCTATTAAGTACCAGGGAAATTGTGGCTTTGATGTGTCAGGTACCTAATGAAGATGGAATTCAGGCTGGGATCAGTATCATGTCAGAGTGCAGAAAAGAACTTTCTGCAAGCTTTTCTCAGTCTTTCATGTAAAGCTCACTGCTTCAGTAAAAACTCCTATTAGTAAACTCTAGGACAGCCTCAGAAGGTGGCCATTTAAGAAGCACCAAGATATTATTCAGATACTCTACGTTTGCAAGATCCCTTGAGCATCTCTCACTCCTCTAGCACCTCACTGGCACACTTCTCAAATAAAATCTGGAACAGTTTTTTCTGAAGTCCATAGCATTCTCGTCAATGACGTGTAGTTAATATTGTCCTAATCAGAGTCCAGCCTGGAAAACACTTTCCTCCCATATATCTTTTTTATCTTCTTTTTTCAGAGATTACATCTGTCTTGTCTCTGGATTGAAGTGGGATGGGCAGAAACTGACCATGTCCTACTTGCTGTTTGGAAGGGAGAGGTCTCCCCTGAACTTGTCATCAAGTCTTCCTCTGTTGTCAATGAGGAGAAATAAGAAGGGGCAATTCAGCTCATTCACTCTCACCAGGTGAATATCTGTACTGTACATGTAGTTTCGAGTATAGGTTGGTTGTCAGCTAAAACAATTTATTCTGCAGATAGATAGATGTAGCTCCACAAGGTGTAGAGACCTTCCTGCTGGAACAGCTTGACCATGCATCCAGTTACTCCAGTCATTGAGAGGAGCAGCTGGGGCTGCTGCAGCTCCTGTCTCAGCCTGATAGTCTTGTCCAGGAAGCTGTGCCTCTTGTCTCAGAGCAGGAGACAATGAATCTTGCAGTATCTCCATGAGATCAGTGACATTTGGTTAGGGCTTCATGTCCATTAGTCACTTGTGACAGGGTAGGAAGTGTCTGTGTGCATGAAGGGACAAGAAGAGAATTCAGATGTTGTTTAGTGTTAGAGAATTATCACGTGGTACTTTAAAAAATGCTCATACTGCAAAACTCTCAAACTTATACCAACTTATCATCAACATGGTGAGAACATCAGTCTGATAGCTATCCTGCTTCTAATCTCATCAACACTGATGTGCATCAGGAGATAACTCCTCTGATGTGAGCAGGTTTTGTACCATGCTGATGCTGGGGTTGATAAAAGCCAAGCAACACACATCAAAATAAAAACTCAGTGAGACTGGTGAAACCCATCAGGACCTACAGGAGTGCCAGTTAGACCAGTGGCTACTTCTCTATGGTATATGCTGTGCCTGAGTGCAGCAGTTCGGCTTTAGGTCTGCAGACACTTGAATCTCAAATGTGTCTAAGTTGCACTTAATTTACCTTAGAGACTGGAGGAATAATGCATCTGTGCTATATTTACCTTTCCATGACTTCTGCATCTCAGCTGTGAGGATGATCTCGTTTTCACTTGTATTCTTCTTCTGACCTTAGAGAGGTATCCCAGCATCACGGATGCAACCTGTTTTTTTCTGACTTTGGGAATGTCCCTTAACGCAAGATCTTAGTGAGTGCCCAGACTGAGCCTCTGTGTGTTCTCACACTGGGTCAGACACCTACCCACTCCTGGATGCATCTTTTTCAGAACTTTGCCCAGCAGTCTTGGAAAAGCTTGTCCTGCAGGATCTAAATGCAACCTACATGTTAGATATGTATGGAAAAACCTTGTGTTATGAATATGCAAGTAAGGAATTAGGTTATCGCTCTCCTAATCCAGTACCTGTGAGTTCAGTGTCAAATGGGAATGACTGTCAAGAGGGCAATATGACATATGTGGCCGTATTTAATAAGGAACTTGCAAATCACAGGGTAGAAGTTTAACAGTGCTGATATTTATGCTGAGGGAGTTCCTGTGCCCTACACTTGGATTTGGGGATGGTGAGGGAGATATAGGCAGGCTGTGGAAATATTAGTCAATAGGCTCAATTTCTTTCGTGCTCAGACTGGCTCTTAGATATGAAAAGAATTCTCCTAAGTTCATGTCAGAGGACCATGGATAAATTTGTGAGTGCAGAAAATGTCCAGTATTCCTACCAGAAGCCAAGGTGTCGAACTTTTTTGATAAAATCAATAGATACTGTGAACCTAGAGAAAAAAATACAGAATTTTTTGTTTTGTTGCCTTCCCATCTCTCATTTTATCTCCCAGGGCAACATTAGAAACTTCAAGAGCAGCTAGATCTCCATTCTTAGACGAACAGAAGACACCAGTCAGAATTGCCTTTGCTAACTTTAGAAATGCTTTTTACAGCCGAGGAAAAGTTCTTTAATCTGCAGACATCCAGCATGCAAAGACTTTGGTCTTATTAGCTCATCACTATGTCAAGATCCTGCGAGAAATTCATGTTCTGTTATCTATACAAAACAGATTAGGTGGGGGGATGAAAAGGGCTTGAAAAGGTAAAGACAGATGTATGTTTGCTTTCCTAAATGTCAGAATGAGGCAGCTTCTGTCTTCTGTCATGATACAGAAGAAAAATGAGCTATTGCTCTAGGTTGTTAAAACTACTTATGTTCAAAAGAAAGGCATTGTCTTCCTTGGTCTTTAAGGGACTCTTAATCCCAGAGGAAATAGGAATTAAACTAATGAAGAATTTTAAAAACCCACAAAATCCAAACCCCAAAGCTATTCAAAATAGGTTTTTTGGAGGGAGTGTTTGTCTGGTCAGCTTCATTAGTTGTGCTGGCTGAGAAGTGCTAATGCTCCATTGGTAATGAAAGGACATGGAGAAGGATTTAAAAAATACTAGTGGAAAAAAATTTTAAGATTTCATTTTCATTCAAACACAAACATCTACAACTGAAAATGTGCTTCCACCTCAGGAAACCTTTTATGGGATCTTGGATGCTTAGGGATGTTTGTGTAATTGCTTCTTGTAAATGATCTTCTACTCCACAACACTTTACAGTAAACCACTTTCCTTTGCCATCTGTTATCCAGTTGTTTTAACTGGGTTTCCAGTTATTTGTATCAGTCATTTACAAGAACCTTTTTAACTTCCATAAAATGAAATAATTGGAAGTCTATCTTCCTGAATTCTTTAGCATAAGGTTGATACATTCTTTAAAGTTGATATGTGTTTTAAGAATGCAGGACTGAGGCTTAAAATTCAGTGTGTGATAAAGGAGCAGCAATTTGTAAATCAGCAGTGAGCAACCTAGCATTGCTAAACTTACTCCTTCTGGAAGATATGAGCATATGCATTTTGGGCACATGCAGATGATTTTTCATCTCTAGGTCACTTTTTGAACATGTGCCATTATTAGTCTTAGGCTGGTCAATGTAAATTAATTTAATGACTAAAAATGCAATTTGCTTAATGCCTCCAGAAAGGTGGGTTCTGTGAAAGTGAAGTTTCTCAAGGCTAGGAGGTGAAGAGTTAAGGTACTCTGTACCTGATAGAATTACCTTGCATGCTCTCCCTGAATGGAACAGTTCTGATGGAGGGTGGCTTTGGAACAGGCATCGGCAGTACAACTTCAGAGCAGAGACAGTAATTTTAAGGGTGGCTGAGAGGCGACAGCCTTTTTTTCCACCTCTGTTTCTTCTTATCTGCCACAACATAAAGGCCTCTACTCTTCTTCCCTTTCCCCTTGTGTCAATGACTTTGTGGTTCAAAAATGACAAGCACTTGAAGGCGCTTGCTGCTGCACACACACACAACAGCTTTTTTCATGTGATGCCAGAAATAGGACTCTGGCAATCTGCAATACAAGAGCCACCATGGGAAACCCCAGGTTTCTGAGCAACAGTTTTCTGCCCCACTGCTTTCCCAGTTATGCTGGGGAATTGTTTTCCCTTTGGCCAGGGGTGCAAGAGCATCTTCTGTCCTAGTCCATTGAGTATGGTGAGTAGCTCCTGTTAGAGAGGAACAAGGGCAACAGTAGCCCATGATTTCAAGGGGGAGCAGAGCGGTGCAAGCTCATCTCGCTTTGCTTGAAGCACAGTGGTGTGGTGAAGGTTTGCTTGTTTGTGAGGAATAAGGAAGCAGGAATGTTAATGGTCTTGCTTTCTGCTCTGGAAACACAGTGGAAAAGAAGAAAGGCCAGTGGGAGGGAAGGAAGAAACCCATTGCAATTACAGGGTGACAAGTAGACCAGGGTTAAAATTAACACAAAAACAGCTTTAGAGAAAGAGGGAAAAAAGATCTAATTAAATATAGTGCCTATACCATGTCCTGGGTAGGGGCTGCACAGAGGGGGCATGTTGTCAATAATTCATACAGCAGGCTTCCTTTCAGCTAGGAAAAGAGATTTCTTTCATTTTAAATTGAATAACAGTTTTAAAAACTTGGATTACAATTACAGGCAATAAAAGCATTCAGAAACTCAAGCTCATCTTGCAGGCCATGGGGATGCCAGGACTAGCAGCAAGGATCCCTACACTCCCACTACTACCCTGGACCTCTCCAGGGCTGGCAATGGCTACCACCATCAGGTTTAGCACAGGCTATTTCTGTGCAAACACTTGCATCCCCAAGACAAGGAGTCATCTCTGCCCAGCAAAGAAGAAAAGCAAGTTCCAAGTGCTCTTTGTGAGTATTTGTAAAAATAAGAAAAATTTCCATTGTAAAAAAAAAGTATTTAGTATTCTATTTTAAGCAAATATTGTGAAAGTTTCCATGGTAATAAAACACACTAAGAATGTGGATGTCACAGTGGCAAAATGCAGCATCATAGAGAGGTCCTTAGAACAATACTTCATCCTTAAGAGATGCCATCATGCTTATATACACACTTCAACAGAAAATTGAATATTGGGCAGGTGACATTCCAGATGCTTGAGTGAATAGGAGGCTTTTATTGCCAATGCTGGAGCTCGAGTTTTCACTCAGTAACTGGTGGTAGACATTGTGAAGAACGCAGCATGGGGAACAAGCAGGAGGAGTTAGAAATCTGTGTTCAGTCAGGAGATTATGAACTGGCGGCAATTACAAGGACATGGTGGGACAGCTCGCTGGACTACAATGTGGTCATGGAAGGCTACGTCCTTTTAAGGAGGGACAGGTCAACAGGGAGAGGTGGTGGAGTTGCTCTCTACCTGAGAGAGCAATTGGAATGTATTGAGTTCTGTCCAGAGGCAGATGAAGAGAGAGTTGAGAGTTTGTGGGTGTGGGTTCAGAGGCAGGCTGCCATGGGTGACACTGTCATGAGTGTCTATTGCAGGCCACCAGATCAGGATGAGGAGGTTGTTGAGGCATTCTACAGGCAATGTAGACACAGCTACAGGCTTTGGTTCTCATGGGGGATTTTAACTACCCTGATATTTGCTCAAAGTCCTACTCAGCCAGCCATCCACAGTCCAGGAGGTTCCTTCAGTGCATTGGTGACAATTTCCTGAGGCAAATGGTGGAGGACCCCATTATGAGACAAGTGCTGATGGATTTTACGCTCACCTACAAGGAGGGTCTGGTTGAAGCAGTGAGGATTGAGGGTTGCCTTGGTTGCAGTGACCATGAGATGGTGGAGTTCAGGATCTTGTATGGTAGGAACAGAATAGCTAGCAGAATCACTACCCTGGACTTCAGGAGGGCAAACTTCGGCCTCTTCAAGCAATTGCTAGGGAAAATCTCCTGAGACAGGGTACTGGCAGGTGAAGGAGCCCAAGACAGCTGGTTAACATTCAAAGACTACTTCTTTGAAGCCCAAGATCAGAGCATTCCAACAGGTACAAAGTCAAGAAAGGGAGCCAGAAGACCTGCGTGGTTAAACAGGTTGCTGCTGGGCAAAATGAAGAAGAAGAAGAAGGTCTATAGGTCATGGTAAGAGAGGATGGGCACTTGGAATGATTGTAAGGCTCTAGTCAGAGGACGTAGGGACACAACTAGGAAAGCCGAAGCCCCCTTCAAATTAAACCTTGAAAGAGAGGTTCAGGGCAACAAAAAAGGATTCTTCAAAAACATTACAGGTAAAACTAAAATCAGAGGCAATGTAGACCCACTGTTGAATGAGGTTGGTGCCCTGGAGACAGAGGATACAGAGAAAGCAGAGATATTGAACACCTTCTTTGCCTCTGTCTATACTACTGGGGGCTGTCTTGATATCAAGCTCCAGACTGCTGAGGCCCCAGAGGAAGTTTGGACAAAGGAGGAGTTGGCCCTTGCTGATGAGGACTGCGTTAGGGATTAGTTGAGCAAACTGGATGCACATAATTCCATGGGCCTTGATGGGATGCACCTGTGAATGCTAAGGGAGACAGCAGAAGTCATTGCTAAGACACTGTCCATCATCTTTGCTAAGTCATGGGGATCTGGAGAGGTGCCTGGGGTCGTGGGGACTGGAGGATAGCAAATGCCACTCCAATCTTCAAAAAGAGTAGGAAGGAGGACCCATGTAACTATAGACCAGTCAGCCTCTCCTCCATGCCAGGAAAGGGATGTCTCTAGGTCATTAGGAACAGCCAGCATGGCTTCACCATGCTTAACCAACCTGACAGCTTTTTATGAGGGCATAACCAGGTGGATAGATGATGGCAAAGCAGGGAATGTGATTTGTCTTAGAATCATAGAATCATAGAATCATTAGGGATTGGAAGGGACTGTGAAAGATCATCTAGTCCAATCCCCCTGACACAGTAGAATCACCTAGGCCAAGTCACACAGGAACACATCCAGGCAGCTCTTAAACGTCTCCAGTCAAGGAGACTCCACAAACTCCCTGGGCAGCTTGTTCCAGTGCTCTGTCACCCTCACAGTCAAGAAATTCCTTCTCATATTTATGTGAGTTACAGCTTACAACCATTGCCCCTCATCCTATAACTAGATGACATTGAGAAGAGCCTGGCTCCATCCTCCTGATACCCACCCTTCAAATATTTATAGACATTAATGAGGTCACCCCTCAGTCTCCTCTTCTCCAAGCTAAAGAGACCCAGGTCCCTCAGCCTCTCCTCATAAGGGAGGTGCACCACCTCCTTGATCATCCTCGTTGCCCTACACTGGACTCCCTCCATATCAACACACAGATAGCAACTCCCTCCATAGCAACATATCCCTCTTGAACTGAGGGGCCCAGAACTGGACACAATATTCCAGATGTGGTCTCACCAGGGCAGAGTAGTGGGGAAGAAACTCTCCTGATCTGATAACCACCCCATTTCTGATCCATCCCAGTACAAAGTACAAAGCTCTTAAAGATAGAGTATTATAGAAAGCAAGATATCCCTGTAACCTTCCAAATGTAGCTGCTCAATGGAAGAAAGAAATCTGAAATAAAATAACTGAGCAGAAGAAGCACTGAAATACCGGAAGAGTAGAAGCAAGGGAGTATTACAGAAAAGAAGAAAATGCAGAAAATCAGCAGGGGGGAAATACAAAGAAAGATAAGAACATGGGTAGATAATACTTAAAAAGAAAAAGAGAAAAAGAAAAAAAGAAAAAATACAGGAGAAAAGCAGAGACAGAGCAAAGAACTGTATTTTATAGTGGGAGTGGCAAGATAAGGAAAGAAAGGGGAAGTAAGGCAGAGGGAGGTCTGATGCAGCAAGATAAAAGTTAAACACTTATATATGCATGAGAAGTGCTGTGACAGGCCTGGAGTTAATCATGCCTGCAAAGCAGTGACAACATAAAAATATGTAGAGGAAGGAGAAGAGTAGAAGGGACAGAACACAATTCAGCACTTTTGAAAAAAAGATGTCTATAAGAAAGTAGCCACAGACAAGAATAAAGACATGTCTTACATCCCTCTGCAGGGGAGCAGCAGGAGACAAGAGGGATCTCTTTTTAACAAATTTTAGTTAAAAAGTAAGTCTTGGGAAAATGTATTTTACTATAGTAATTGTTCTTTTATTGGTTTTACCGTGAGAGTGAAAAAGCAAATTAATAATTTCTTCCTATTTTCTACTTAATTGTGTTGTTGGCCTTTGCTAATCTTATCAACCAGAGCTAAATACAGCCTTTTGCAAAGAAGTCCCTGTGGTTTCTTCTGTGCCCACAGGCAGACTCTGGTGATGCCTCATGAGGAAAAAGTAGAAAGCCCAAGTTCCTTCCATTTTTGTTTTAAAGCTAACTCAGGCACTGTACATGTTGCCCACCTTTATCAGCAACCGTGTCATGCTTGGTTGTGTATTCTGGCAAAACCTTGTCATGCTATGCCATAAGCAGCAGCAAATTGTGAGAACCTGGATACTGCATGGTACAAACTCCACCATGCTATCCTACCAGGAAAACTCCAGCTTCTTGCTAGTAGCACGAATGTTATTCTTAACAACTGCCTGAAATTTCCACATAGTCATAAAATTCTCTTTAAAAAAGACTCATTAGGAACACTGTGGAAATGGATTTAAAATAAAACCATTTTTCTCCACACCTCTGGGTGACATTTCTTGGCTGCTAAAATTTCAAGCACTCTCAGCTGAGTTAACAGAAAAAAAACCTAACTCTCTGTATATTCAAAGATCAAATACTTCACAGAGGCTCTGAAGACCATCTCCATTGCCATGGAGATGAGGGTACAGATACCCTGTCATTCAAATAATCTGCACTTGCCCCAGCAATTACGAGACAGAACTCACTGATTTTTTAAGTGATACCATCTTTCTCTGAAAAAAACCCCCATCCAAACCCCTTCTCCCTAAGCAAAGCCACACCATTCTCTGGGAAAGTTACTTCATAATTTTTCCAACACTGCCCCTCATGCAAATGAGAAATTCTTTGTAGACATCCTCATTATTTTTCTTTCGTAGAATCACAGAATCATTAGTGATTGGAAGGGACTTCGAAAGATCATCTAATCCAATCCCTCTGCTACAGCAGGATCACCTAGACCAAGCTGCACAGGAACATGTCCAGGCAGGTTTTAAAGGAGACTACAACCCACCTGGGCTGCCTGTTCCGATGCTCTGTCACCCTCACTGTGACGAAGTTCCTTCTGATATTTATATGGAACCTCCTATGTTCCAGCTTGCATCCATTGCCCCTTGTCCTATCGTCAGATGACATTGAGAAGAGCCTGGCTCTATCCTCCTGACATCCACTCCACACATATTTATAGACATTATTGAGGTCACCCCTCAGTCTCCTCTTCTCCAAGCTAAAGAGACCCAGCTTCCTCAGCCTTTGTATCAAAACTCTCCTTCACTCTGATGCCTAGAGAAAAATCCTATGGCTTATGATCTGCACTCTTTGCTGTTATGTTCTCCACTTCTGTGTTTCACGGGTAGACCAAACAATCTTGGGTGAGGATCTTCCTTTGTTTTTTCTTTCTTTCTTTCTTTTTTTTTTTTTACTACTTGAATGCTTTAAACTTCTGGGTGCTACTTCTGTGTGGATGTCTGCCTGGATGGAGTTCCCCTAAAAGCTAAATTTCTTACCCTAGCATCCCTCAGCCATGAGTTGTTAATGCACAGTTTTTTCACACCCTGTTGATAGAGCATCACAGCAGAAACAAAACCTAATAGGAGAAAAAACAGAATTTGCTCAAGCTGCAAGACAAGAGGAAGAAAAGACAACAAAATCAGCTTTTTGCATTTGCAGTGATGTAATTTCTGTCTTACCAACTCTTGTGGAAATACTGGAGCACAGACTACCACACTGGCATAGGCAATGATGGTGTCATTTCCTCTGCTTCCTGCAGGGGGAAAGATGTCTTACTCCCACTGCAGGTATAAAGGGGAAAGTGCTGGTCCAGACACTACCACTAACTCCAGTTCCCGCCACTAACACTGGCGCATTTCTACTTTAGTGGATAGGGATTCCATGAAGGCCCCAGGAAGATCAGGAGCCGTTGCTCTGTGCAAGTATTTCATTTCCAGACACACACCATGTTAAGGGTCATGGTATATTTTTCCCTGTCGTGAAGACTGCAGTGCGAGAGCTGACAGAGATACAAAGAAAATGTTTCAAGATAAAAGCCTGCAGAGGACCAGTGGGAAGATAAGGTTGTCTTTAAAAGACAGCCGACATGGTGTTGGTGGATGTTGCTGTTGAAAACGAGCAATTGCATGTTTTCAGACTCAAAGAAGTTGCTGTATGCTGTGTGGTAGCTAATGAGTCAGAAGGAGCACAGCCATGCACAGGTTTCTGTGTATTTTGTGTGGCTACCTACGGGTAGGAGCTAAAGCAGTAGTTGCTCATAATCCTGAAAAGAGGTAATGGCTTCCCCTGATAATACTTTGTGTTTGTGCATTGCTGCCTGGCCTCCATTCAGGTGTCACACAGGGGCACTTGGAATCTCTGAGTCCCTCTCTAGATTCTCATCCCTCATGCATGTTGGTCGATCAGATGTCTGAACTCTCCTGTGGCTATTTTGCTGTCTTTACAATTGTACTGAAAATCTAACTCAGCTCAGTTTTCATCTGAGTTACCCCAGGTAAGAACCTACACCAGAGATCCTACAAGTGAAAGTGCTTTGGATGGGAGTGTGTATTTGGTTTTCCAGTCTGCTGGGTAGAGAGACAAGTTATTTATGAGCATGACACACACCATGTGAATCCTCAGATAAATTAATTTAACATCAATAGGTCTAAAAAGAGAGGAGAAGGTAGTTAGGTTGTTTGCACTAGAACAGAGAGGACCTTACCTTGAGAACCAGGTCCAGTAAGAATGCAAATATTTTTCACAAGGCAAAAACAACCCCAGCAGCAGACTCTGAAGGAAGAAGCAAGTACAGGGACCTTATAATGGGTAGGAGGTGGGAGATGGAAGGCAGAGTTCATGGTCTTCAGGAAGAAAAGTGATTTGAGTCTGCATTTTCTACATACTTGTATGTGCTGTAGGGACTGGGCAGTGGGGAAAAGGGCCATATGTCTCCCTTCCATCCTTGTTTTGTGTGGGGCCTGTTCTCACAAATACACTCATAAAATACCAGTGGGATAGAGCTCAGGCTTTGAGATCAGTTGAGATCACACTATTTGTGGATGTCTACAGTGATTTTTATTTGTTGGACTGCTCATTATGGGCAGGACATAAAGAATAATGTGTGAGTGCTATATGACTTAGGTATATAGAAGATTACTGGATTAAAGTGGGTAGCTAATTTAGGCAGTTCTGCCTTTAAGATGGCAGCTCAGTGGGAGGTTTAAGGATTCAATTTTTGGCCTCTGACACAGAAATTCTTTTGTGGAGCCTATATATTGAATATAAAGGCAGACCCAATGACTCAACCTACATGTTCCCCTAACTTTCCTGCTCTGAGCCAAGTAGAGCGAAGTCTACATTTGCTACGTGTAATCATCATTACACTAAATTTGAGTCATTTGTGCACATATTAAAGAAAGCAAAAACAAATATTGATAGCCCCAATGGTAACCAGATATAAAAGAAAAAACAACTCATGAAAGACAGGGATGTGGACATAACAGTGGAAGAAATGCACACCAAACTGTAAGAGGAAAAATCCTAGTTGATTGGTTCCTAATGTAGTAAGACAATTCACCCTGGGACTTGTAAAATAACTGTGAGAGTTTAAAGTGATTCAGATTGGCAGTTCCAGCACAGTCCCAGAGGACACAATGCAATAGCCATGTTTAAAACCTATTGCTGAGTTACTGAGAAAGTCAAGAAGCCAGTGCAGAGACACCGCAGAGAGGCTAAGGCACAGGGACAGGATGTGCGGTAGGGTGGAGAGGGATTGCTGATCTTCTTAATCTCTTTTCTTAGCACTGTTTGTAGGAAGAGTTGAGAAACTTTGTCTCCAGAGTGCCCAGAATTGCTACTCCTTTTGGCATCCCGGGGCCCTTGAACAACTCTTTTGCTTTAAATTGTCTTCCATGTGAAGCTGTACTGGAAACCACTGCAGGATTTGAAGAACACAAAGCATTCTTCAAAAGATCTAAACCTTTAAAACTGGAAAGCTCTTTCTATTGTCTGTGCCTGCTACTGTTAGACTTGTAAAAAGAAACCAGTCTATGTTTGCAGGCTTATACCTGGAAACCAGCCACAACTGCCTTTGCAGGTGCTTGAAGGACCATGCACCGGGCCTTCATGGAAGGAGTACTGCAAGTTTTTCAGTATGGTTCTTCTCACCTGTGGCTAATGTGGAGCAGAATCTGAAAGCAAAACCCCATGGATCCTATTATCATGGAATGTATTGGGATGGAAGGGACCCTTAAAGGTCATTTAGTCTAATCATCCTGCAGTGACCAGGGACATCTTCAATTAGATCAGGTTGCTCAAAGCCTCACACAGCCTGACCTTGAATTCCCCAAGGGATTGGGTCTTCCAACACCTCTCTGGGCAACCTGTTCCAGTGTTTCACCACTCTTACTGTAAAAAAAAAATCTTCATTATATATTTAGTTTAAATCTCCCCTCTTATATTTTAAAATTATCAGTCCTTGTCCTGTCACAACAGGCCCTGCTAAAAAGTCTGTCTTGTCTTCCTTATAGGCACCTTCTAAATATTGAAAGGCTGCAATAAGGTCTACTTAGAGACCTCCTTCAGCCTTCAGGCTGAACAATTGACCTCTCTCAGTCTGTACTCTCAGCAGAGTGTTCCAGCTTTCTGATCATTTTTGTGATCTTCCTCTGGACCTGGTCCAAAGGATTAATGTAATTCTGTTATTGAAGAATAACAGCTCCTGGAGCTGGAGCTGTACTACAGTTGTGTCTTACCAGAGAGGAGTAGAGGGGCAAAATCACCTCTCTCAACATGCTGGCTACATTTCTTTTGATGCTACCCAGAAGCTTATGTCCATCTTTTCCTTGACCAGTACCCATGCGTTCTTCCTCACAAAGCTGCTCTCTGCATTATCTCCAACCTGTATTGATAGCAAGGATTGTCTTGACTCAGATTTAGGACCCTTGGCCTTATTCAACCTCATGAGGTTCACACAGGCTCACTTCTCCAGCTTTTCCAGGTCCCTCTGGATGACACCCTGTACCTCAACAAATCAGCTGCATTGCTCAGCTTGGTACCGTCTGCAAACTTGCTGAGGGTGCAATCAGTCTTACTGTCTGAATCACCGATGAAATATTAAACAGCTCTAGTTCCAGTACAGACCCTTGGGGGCACTACTTACGACATCTGGACATTGAGCCATTGACTGCTATGCTCTGGAGACAACCATCCAACCAGTTCCTTTAGAAACACCCACTGTTTTTTCTGCAGAGTGTGGACAATCGCAGGATGAGTGCACCTGCATGGTAAGATATCTACCTGCTGATAAATTGATAAGACTGTGATCTGTCATCCTACAAAACCATGTGACAAGCTTCCCCAATGCTTCTCATGGACTTGGCTTGATTGCTTGGTTATCTCTGGGTTTCATGAGCCTGAAATACTCCCTGGGGTGCAGACACAACAGTGGCTTTGCTCTGGTGTGATTGGCTGTCCCATGGGCCATGCAGACACCATCCAAGTGCACAACTTACTGCAGCTTAGTCTAGATGATCCTGCTGTGGCAGGGGGATTGGACTAGATGATCTTTCGAGGTCCCTTCCAATCCCTAATGATTCTATGATTATATGTCATGTGGTGGCTACATGATACATACAGCACATAACTTCTGCACAGCCCTTTTCTTTCACTGAGCTGTATTAAGCAAACTAACAGCCACCACAGGATAACATGTCAGAGCTTGACTCTCAAAGCACTCCACAGGTATTCAGGGAATTATAATAGCTTTGTCAGGTCAGGGTCAGAAAGTTGTTAAGTCTGACATCACTTGATCATACAAAGTTATGTAATATTGGTAATATTTTTATTACACAGCCTGCTTTCCTCTGCTCAAGTGGAAGCCCTTTGCTCCTCATCTCTAAGAAATACTAATTTGTGTCACTACTAGGCTTCGTGGGCAGTGCTTATGCCCACCTTCTCATGTTCTATGGCCTCTTGCAATGATAGTCTTGGGGGAGCCATGGCCTTCATTGCTGGTGCAGTGATGAACAACCAGTAGTGGCACCATCTTCAAGCAGCTGTGCTACTTGCAAATGAAGCCGGTTGCTGTTAGACTTGTGTAATTAAGTAAAAAACTGAGCCAACCATGCAGCACAGCTGTCTCTGTCTGTTCTTTGGATACTCTTACACCAAAGAAATCTGATAGTAAACAGAGAGATAATTTTTCCTCTTGTCTCCATTCCCACTTGCCACTGCAGTTTGAGAGGTGTGGGATAGACAGTTAAATAGGGAATATCACTAATATAGCAGTCAGAAGTGTTGCAGCACTACAGCTCTAATCCAGTTGGGATATTGCAGCATTACACAGCTTCGTAGCACAGGTTTCAGCATGAGATGTTCAGTGCTCCTGGAGATTTTTTCCACTACATATCATAATGTTATGTATTCACAGAATCAGAATCAGAATCACTCTGGTTGGAAAAGACCCCTGGGATCATCAGGTCCAACCATCTACCCTACCTTACAAGTTCACCCCTAAACCAGATCCCTCAAAACTTCATCCAAACGATCTTTAAACACATCCAGGGACAGCGACTCAACCATCTCCCTGGGAAGCCTATTCCAGTGTCTGACCATCCTTTCTGTGAAAAAATCTTTCTCAATATCAAGTCTAAACCCACCCTGTTTTACCTTGAACCCATTCCCTCTTGTTCTATCACTTTTGAGAAGAGACCAGCATCAAACTCTCCACAACGTACAGAGTGATGAGGTCTCCTCTCAGTCTGCTCTTCCTCAAACTAGAAATCCCCAGCTCTTTCAATCTTTCCTCATAAGATTTCTTCTCCAGGCACTTCACCAGCTTAGTTGCCCTTCTCTGTTCCTGCAAACTTACTAATTATACACTTTGTGTCCTTAAATACACTATGTGACCAGTGGGTGATCTGGCTAGTGTAAAATTTTCTTTGGTCATCTACCTGAGCTGTGGTCATGTTTCCAAACCATATTTCAGATGAATACAGAGGAAGAAGTCAATTAAGGAGAACATACAGCTCTATGGATTAGTTCTATGGCATGAGATTTCCTCTGATCACTCACTGTGTGGTAGTTTCTTCCTGCTCTGCTCAGAGCTGTGCCAGGAGGCATGTGCTAGCTCCAGTTTTGATGAATAATGGGGCAAAGAGGGATGTCAAAACATGGGGCACTATGTGTAAGGAATGCATGGATTTCCTGCATATTTATACTTATTTTATTTTCCAGCAATATAGAATAAGAGAACTGTAGAATCAAAGAATCATTAAGGTTGGAAGAGCCCTCCAAGATCATAAATTTCAATGATTAACTAACTCTACCAAGCCCACAATTAACCTGTGTCCCTAAGCTCCTTATCAACATGACTTTTAAACACATCCAGGGATGGATGTGTTTAAACCACCCCTCGGGCAGCCTGTTCCAAGACCTGATGAACCTTTCAGTGAAGAAGTTTTTTCTAATGTCTAACCTAAACTTCCCCTAGTGCAACTTGAAGCCATTTCCTTTTGTCCTATCATTTGCTACTTGTGAAAAGAGACCAACACTCGCCTCTCTACAACCTCCTTTCAGGTAGATGTAGATAGCAATAAGATCTCAGCTTCCTCTTCTTCTGACTAAACAGCCCCAGCTCCCTCAATCACTTCTCATAACGCTTGTTCTCCAGACCCTTCACCAAACTTGTTGCCCTTCTTTGGGCCACCTCTGGCACCTCAGTGTCCTTCTTGTATCATGCTGCCCAAAACTGAACCCAGTACTTGAGGTGTAGCCTCACCAGTGCTGAGTACAGGGGGACAATCTCTTCTTTACTCCCTCTGGCCACACTATTTTGAATACAAGCCAGGATACCATTGCCCTTCTTGGCCAGCTGTTCACACTTTGGCTCGCATTGAGCCAGTGATAAAGGTATCAGTTGCAGAATTATCAAAGAAAGAATGATTCCTTGTGTTTAGAGGTGGACATGTCTACACAGGGTGCAATGTAGTACTATATGATCAGAGTTTGCATGCTACCCCTTTCTTATCAAGTTCTGTGGAACTGGGCTTCTGGAAACACCAGCAAGGCTAAACTGATTATCAAAGCCTTTTTCTTGTTGCATGGCCAGCTCCAGCCTCTTTGATTTGCTTCCATTGTTATAACTTTAGGATTTGTTCAGTAATCGCTGCATGTGAACGGGAGCTGTTACAACCTGAAGGCACACCACATATGTCACAAATGACTGGGAATGGGTGAGGGATCCCCAAGCCCTTTGTTTCCCAGAAAAGGAAGGGCATTTCTCTTCCATTAAGCAAGTTTGTTATCTTGGACATAAAAAGCCAGTCCACTTTCTTGTCCTGCTGCTGGTGTGATACCTAGGACAAAGCTGTGTTAGGTTTAACTGATAGATTGTAGATGACAATGACTGGTTCAGCAGCTCCATTCCTGAGCTCATTCTTACTGGTGCCTCATTTTGAGAGTCTCTTGGTCTCATAATCCAGAAAAAAAAGGCTCCAGGCTGGAAGTCCCAGTGAGGGAAAGTGGACGCAAAGCTTTTCAGCTGTATTTGCACCTCTTCTGAGCAGTGGTGCACACCACAGTCATCTATTGACTCCTGTGATATTCTGGCAGACTATCTGCTGTTGGCGGGAGAAATCTTGCATGTCAGATTTTACGTCTTGCACAAGTTGCATCTCAGGATCTTTCTTGTCTTGCCTTGTTACAGCTTCGTTGTTAGCTTGGCAGAGCTCATGATCACTTTGTTCCTTGTTTGGGCACATTTTATGACACCAAGACAAAGACATAAGTTAGAGATACCCTCACCTACCCACCCCTCCCTGTGCTCCCGTCACAGGAAAACTTTGCATCAGTTGCTACCACTTCTCAAACACAGTTTTCAGAATTGTGCAATCAAGAGTGTGGGGCTTTTGCTACAGAAGGTGGTTGAATGATGTGGGTGTGGAAGCACGGGCTATTCAGTTCCATGGTCTGCAGAGACACTTTAGGCTGAAGTCTGTTACATTAACTTGATTCATGCTAGGCTTCTTTATGCAAAATGAATTAATCTGTAACACCATCAAACCTGGGGTTAAATATTTCAGTGCCTTTGGCAAGGAAAGCCTGGCATGGCTGAGGCTGTAACTGACAGGCAGTAGATACAGCGGCTGTGCAGAGCATCTGAGAGGCCCAGTACTACCTCTGACATGAAGTGGCCCAAACAGCCACATTCACCCTCAAGCCAGGTGGCTGCACACATTCTGAGGGCTTCAAAACAGCAGTGTGAGGTGTGAGAAAGGCACCTCAAGGAAGAAGCAGCTTTTGGAGTCTTGCCTTGCTTGTCTCTGCCATGAAACATTCACCTGCCAAGGGATCACAGTGACTTTTCCAACCTGCAATGTCCTTTTGTGATTTACACTGAAAGTGTGTGAAAAGCCCTGCCCCATAGCAGCTGGCTGTGAAGGCCCTTGACTCGGTGCTCTGGGGTCTGCCACTCCAGAAGATCCCTGCCTGAACCTGTCATACTGGCAATCTGACAGCCAGTGGTTTGTAACGGGCCAGGCCACCTACAGCGTCTTCACTTCCTTTGAGGGGGTGGGAGGCTACAAAAGCTGTATGTTATCTTAAAGCTGAATAAATCTTTTCCTTGCATGTCTTTATAGAATTTTTTTACAACAGTGATCAGGCCAACAAAGGTTTGGCACCCCTTTGCAGAGGAGAGGAGGTCTCCAAGGCCCCCATGAGGGCACTGATAGTTCAAATTTTGTCCATGGACATTCAAGTGCTTTCATCAGGGGCCACTGTTGTGCAACCTGTGTTGGCCACCACTGCAGCACATCAAAGAATGAACGTACTCCACACCTTGGCAACACTCAAGCTGCCATTGAAAAAGTGGCCTAAGGCCAGGTGTAACCTAATCACATCTCACTCATGTGGATTTTTTTCTGAACCTTTTCAGGTTTTGCTTGTGGATCATGTGGCTGACATCTGAGAGAAAGCAAATGCATCCTTCTGGTTTTAGAAGACCCTCATCAGGGGAAGATGTGTGTCACAGGTGGTACCCAGATACAGGAATCCTGTTAGCTGGCTTTCTTGATACAAAAGAGTCCTTGCTGTGTGTGTAACCTTGTACAATGTTCAGCTCTGAGCGGGACAGAATCTTGCACTACAGGCTATCAACAAGAAAATATCCCTTAGGCTTGTCTAAAGAGTGATGCAAGACCCAGTAGAATCATGGATGTCAAAGGCTGTGTCACAGATCTGTGCTAAGGTGCTTTCCCCTCCATGTGACATCTGGCTACAGCTTAGAGCTGTGCAAAGGCAACCCAGCCTGCCTTCCTCATCACATATAAGGGAGGACCACTAGTACACTACTTCTTCTTGCTGATGCCACAGACAAGGATCATTAAATAGCATGTTACCCTGAAAGTTTGCCCATCCTCAAGCAGATGCTTCTAAAGAGCTGAAAATCTCTGAAGCAAAGCCTGGATAGCTCATTCCCTGGCTGGGGAAGATACTGGTGTCTTGGGTTAAAACCGGTTTGTTTTCCTGGGAGCAGAGCACAAACTGTTAATGTTCTGAAGCAGTTCTGTATTTCCTGAAAATAGACCTTCATCAGCTTTATCTGATTAATAATGTTATACTATTTTCAGTTTAATCTGAATTTCTCATCTTTGTTAGAACCTGCGGTCCTTATTCCCTCACCAGCAAACCTGAGGACACACAGAGCAATTGTTCTGCTTTCAATGGAATTGCATCAGCAGTCTGCAACCAAGAGCAGATTTTGGCTCTTTTAACCAATTCTACAGTTGCTTCATATATCTCCTCTCAACGCTGTAAATATTAGTGCTATTTTAGGCTAGTGGTGTTTTTCTTTATAAGCCTAGACGCAGCGGAAGGTTCCTGCCCATATTTGGGTAAGTAACAAAGGACAAGTATGATCTTTTTTCTTTCTCTTTTAAGTTGTTAAACTTCAACAATAATAAAGGTATTATGTGGAGTCATCTCAAAAATATATCCCATATATCATTCTGAGATAAAGATCTCTGTCTGAGACTTTGTCTGAAAAGGATAATGTTTCACTCCTGGCGCCTGTGAGTCTACTCTTTCTAGCATAATACATATTTGTTATACAGTTGCTAGACCTGGCTAGGTCCAATGCCCAAAAATCAGTCTGCAATTTTTTTTTTTCCAATTAACAAAGCTCATCAGTCCATTGCTTCTTCTCTACCTGTTGAATGCTAACAAAAACACTGGCAACGATCAGAGGTGTTGAGAAAGCGCTTGTGTCCCTAGGTGTTATCCACAGAGGTGTAAGTTGTGGTGCAGAACAGAATAGCTTGCAGTCAGAGAGGAGTTTGGGTCAGCTTCAAAATACCTGCACGGTCATTTTCTTTGGTAAAATTAGGGGAACGGAAATTAGGATATGCCTGTGTGTTGCCGGAGGAGTGTGTGAGAAATCAGTCCCTACAGAAACTACAGCTCTGTTGAAATTTGCCTTCAAATTTTGTCAGGTTCTGTTTAAATTTAAAACCCCAAGATCTAGTGTTCATATGAAACTGGAACATTGCCTGGAACTGGTGTGTTTTGTATAACACTGAGCATTTTCAGAGTATATTTGGACATTCTCATTGCTTCTGCAGCCTCACCTGCTGATACATTCTCAGCAGCCACTACACTTTTGATGGTGTAGTGGTTCTAGCAGAAGATGCTCCTTCCAGTCTAGGGATGAGTGCTGGTGCAGTGTGCTGACAGCCAGCCACCACACAGTCAGTAGATTAAGCCCATCTCAGAAGATCTGAGACTCACTACAGAAATAAATTTGCTGCTTCTTCCCACCCCATTGCCTTCCCTGTTGTCTGTGAAGTGATCTACCTCTAATCTTTAGCCAGATCCAAGCATTGTAAGTGTCTAAATAAAAGTATAAAACTTTTATTATGGGGGTTAAATGTGACACACAGAAATTATGTTAAATACAGATTTCACAAGTTAAATAGAAATACCAAAGGCTTCTTATTTATCAACTATGAATTGTTTACTTGGTGAGTAGTTTCCAAAGTTAAGGGCTTCAATAAACTTTTTATAAACGAGAGTGAACATCTCCTGTGTGCTGCGAGCCAGATGGTACCATCAGATTTATACTGTGGATTTCTGCAGTTTGGCTTCATTACTGTGGCAGACAGCAGTTTCCACATGCCACAGAGGTATGTTCTCATCTTCCAGAGGTGGTGGAGCTCTGGAGCCATGTAACTCCCCTGTTTGCATTGGAAGAATACTTTGCAGGGGTGTGATTTGAGCAGAAGGGGGTGAAACAAGCCAAAAAAATTAAGCTGCATGATAGCACTAGAAAAAGCAGATCTGGAGGAAAAAATTAGCTCAGGTTAGTGCTGACCTTAGCTTGGAAAATCATATGCTCTCCAACATCCACATCTATACAGCCACTAGGGAGCTGCCTGGTTACATGTGATTTGACCCATCTGCTATTTATATCACAGATCCAAATTCAGACACTGGAGCTTGCAGAAATTCTGTGTATCAGTGTCATCCCGTAGATACTTTTTTTCCCTAAACCACTGAAGGGTCTGGACTGAGAAAGTTTCCAGTAAGGATTACACCCTTGAGTTCCCCAGCCCACTGTCTTTAGAACTGGTCTCTCCCTCTCTGTGCCCCATAAAGTTTTGACTGCTGCTGTGATGCTGCTTCTTTAAGATTCACTTCCTTGCTCCTGCAGTAATCCCCAGTGGGCTTTACTTGAGATAATTCATTTTCTTTACTATCCAATGGTAAATTTCCTAAATACCTGAAAATTATACCTAACCTTGCTGCAGCAGGTTATTCCCCCTATTGTTGTACTTCTTGTTTCCCTTTCTGTCTTTTTCCACCTGTGTTGCCTGTGGTTTGAGCAACAGTAAGACAGGGAAATGAGTGACTTACTAGGTTCCAACACATGTTCTATAGAGGGTAAATATCTAGTCAGGTGTCACCTTCCTCTGGCTTCTTTTTTTCTGCTTGATCTTCTTATAATTGTGCTTTTTCAAAGCTATCAAATGCCTGATTTGTGAAATGCTATGAAAAAAATTGTTGTGGAAATCAGGGAAAATATGCTATTAATATGCTTATTGGCGTTTTTGGGGACGTAGCACATACTACTCAGTTCAGCCCAAAATATGGCCTAGCAACTGTAGCAGAAGAAATTAGCAGGCTCAGAGCAGATGCTGTGGGTTTGTTTCTGGGGGTCTAGGTGCAGGATCTCGACAAATGTGGTTCCCTGCAGATCAAGGGATGAGTGTCCTGTAAAGGCGGCTGGGAAGGTGTGATCTACAGTGTAGAATGTCACCAGGAAACAACAATTTATTATAAGACACTGTGTAGAGAAAGAAATTCTGAGAAAAAGGGAACTGGAACATGGATGTCAGAATGAGTGGAGACCTTTATGTTTTGCATTGTTGTCTTTGATGTGTGTCACTAGCTGATGTATCAAGGTTGAAGATGTCTCACCATAGCCTTGGTGCATGTGGGAACCCCCAAATGCAATGGTGGGAGGAATCTCTATTGGGCTTGAGAAGACACTACCCTTATGAAATGAACATTCACCCCAACTTATGCTTAGCCCAGAGGGATGTTATGCTTACCCATGACGCTCCAAAGCAAGGTCTTTCTGGGCTCAGGACTCCTCCAGACTCCACAACTCTATGTCATTTCACAGCCAAGCAAAGAGCTGTACATGACTGGTGCTTGTTCAGATGTGGAACTGGCATGCTGCTTGGGCAGAGACATCCCAGTGTAAGCATGTTCTCCGGCTTCCTGGTCTGGTTCTGCAAGGCTTCAGCTGTCCTAGTTAGAAAGAAAACCCTTCAAGTGGAAAAAAACCAACTGCCTTTCTTTTTTTCCCAGAAAGAAGACAGCAGTGTATTTTCCCCTCATAACTGAACATTCTTTTAAATCTTTCTTATGCATTTCTGTTATGATGACAATAAAGGGAAAGCATTTCCCTGTCAAAGGTGGTTCTTCCAGGTTCCATTCCAGCTACCAGCAGTACCCTGGTGGGTATGGGTGTCCCAGGCCATAGCGGTCTCCGTTACTGGGGGCTGGGCCAGCACGGCCACAGAGGTGGCCCATGTGATGTCTTGGAATTTTTATGCAGGTAGATAATACAGGCAAGAAAAGTGCTGTGGAGCCTTCTGCCCACTGATGGATGGCTTTGTTTCCCAGTTGGAGACTCTGTATTAAAGTAGCGTGGGACTCCATTTATCTGAGACTATCATTGCAGCTAAAATTAGCAAACAGTGAATCAGATAAATCTTGTGGGAGGCTTAACACATGCTGGGAAGTGAAATTTCCTACCTGTTGGTAAAGAAATCCACCCTCCTGTAGCTTTTCCTTTTTTGCCCAGTTTCAACAGCTGAGACAATACTATAGTTGCAAGAACTCAACAGTGCACAGATTGTTTTCCAGCAAGTCCACTTGCTGCTCATTACAGTAGGTACTAAGTGCTGAGACATCATCACCTCCTTGAAAGCAGAAGACAATATTCCACAGAAAAAAATGTGTTGAGTGAAGACTGCAATGGAGGAGAGAGATTATTCTTTGTAACGGTTCAAGAAGGTGGGGATACCCAGTGGCTAATAAATGTAGGTTTTTAGAACAAGCATGAGCAACTGTGTCTTCTTGAAAAATTAGCTGTGGTAACCATTGTTACCAACTGCTGTGAAAACCAAAGTGGATGGAGTGGGTATCATCTTTTAAAAAAGTAGCAAACCCCACAGTGTTAAGATCCTTCAGTTGCTGTTAAATGCAGTGAGACATCTATAATCTAGAACAACAAGTCTTTACATGGCAGAAATTGAGAAGGTAGTACCAGGAGAATAGTTGCTCTAGATCAGTGCTGGTTCTTACATGCATTTTCAGAGCAGATGCTGGTAGTCCAACATGGAGGTGGCTTACTGAGCAGTGTGGCTATGTCCTGATGCAGGATGGCTGCTGTAGTATTGCAGACATTGTGACTATATTAATGTCAGTGACAAAAACTCTCAAATCATCTTGATTTGTGTGCTTTGATTGAAGGAAGCTGTAAGGAATGACACCTCTGTAGGGTGCTTGAGTAATACAAGCATGGTGCTCAGAGCACACTGTAGAACAGACTTCAGCTTCCTTGCATGCATAGGTCAGTGTGCACTTAGTGATACCTAGGGACTGGATTAACAATATCATTAGCTGCGACACTCCAGTATTTATATGGGAAGAATAACACTAAGAACACCCACATGAGGTTCTATGTGGCACTCTACTTCCACGCTGCTAGTGCTTCACCCATTTTCATTGGCTGGGTGCTGGGTGCTGTGCAGGCACTTTTGAAGGAGCAGATGGGTGGCAGCTGGGAAGTAAGCCACACAGTCACATCCTCTGGTGATGCTTGGGGGAATGCCAGCCAATGAGTTTGCTGTGAAAGTTTTGCTTTAAGGAAAGCTTATTATTCACCACTTCATCTGTAGCAACAGCACTTCTGTACGTGACGTCCTCCATGTCACTGCCAGTCCTCTGAGTCATCAGCTCATGCAGGAAATAAGTTGTTTTCTTTTGGCTGTCAGCAGAGCATCCATGTAAGCACTTTCTTTTGGTCCGCCTGGCTTCACCTCAGCTTTATGTAAAGATTTTCCAGAGGCTTGTTAAAATAGTGCTTATGCATTCTTGTTTTGTGTTTGTATAGGTGATCAAGAGAAGAAATTTCCTGAGTGTGCTTTTTGAAACAAACAGCAACTTGAAGAATTGTCCAAGAGTTTTCTTACTTTAAGTAAATTTCTTCAGCTTTTGCGTAGCCAGAAAACAACCATTGTTAAATAATATAAGTAATAATTAGTATTAAGTTATTCATATGAGTATTCAGTATTAATTCATGTTCATTCATATTAATACAATCAATAGTTTAAAAATGCATGTCTTTCCCTAAAATCCACTTTGGCAAGATGGAGAACACTTCTGTATCTGTTCAAAGACTTATGATTTTGCTAGCACTCATTAGTTGATCCCACAGCCCCATCATATTTGGTTTCTACTGTTGATGTTGCAGCGTTGCCAGATTAATTTTGTCAGTCCCAGGCCAGAGATGTATTTGTAAGCATGGATGTAAAATTATCAGGTGCTTCAAGTGTAAATGTTGACAGAGAAAAGAAATCAAGTCACAAGTGTGTCTTGCTGCAGTGTGATGTGGGATTGTGAAACAAATAAAGTCCTGTCATGGGTTCTGCTTTTAGGGGTTTGTCTGTAATGCTTAGGTTATTTTGTCAGTAGTGAAATTGTTCACAGAACATGCCAAAGTGGAAGAAGAAAATCAGTGGAGTTTATGGTAGGCATCTAATGCATGTTTAAATCTTACTTAAATCTAGCTAGTTGTGAGTTTCAGTGCTGTCCTGAACAGAGGTGATTTTAAGCATGTACTCGAATTCTTCCTACCCAGAAACCCAAATAAATGATCCCTCCTCAGTAAATTCAGTAAGGACAAATCTTCTTTTTCTGGACTACTATCTATAACTCTTAACACTGTCTTCAATGCTCTAAAACAAATACAGACAGTGCGGCCTCAGAGTTCAGTCTCATAGTTAAAAAATAGTTTGATGGTAAAACAGCTTTTCTTTGTGTTTTTCTTTTTTAATGCAATAATAATAAATGCTTGAGAACTGGGGCAAAAGTTACTCTTTGCACCATCCTGTCTATGCAATTCTTCCAGAATTACAGAGACAAAAGAGATCAGAGTTTAAAAAATATTGGTGCACTGTCGCTCAGCTTGTTTTTGTTGGCCTGACATGCCACCAGCTGCTCCAGTTGGTTGCCGTTTCACAGGCATCTTCTGAGATATTTAAACAAGATTGTCAGTGATTCAACACCATGGCCCTTCTTAAGTGATATAACATGTTTAGAAGAGACAGCATCCTGAGGATGTGGCCAAAGGAGCGCCCACAGGAACGGCTAAAGAACCATCTTGTCCACTGGCAAATGTTCACAGGGTTGTGACTGGGCTACTGCAGGATATGCTTGTGCTAGGATTTGTTGATCTTTGTTGGAGCTGTTGAAGTTGACAGCTTCAAACAGAAGATTTATAGGCAGCAGTGATGGGCCATGTTTGCTTCTGTATTTTCTGGAATCCTGTGAGGTACTAGTCAGAATGGAGAAGGGAGCTGAGGGCAGAAGAAGGATCAGAACAGAGGCAGGAATGCAGTCAGGGCTTGCAGTAGATGGAAGTGGAAACAGTAATCAAGAAGCTGGAAAGCCTGCTGTGCAAAGCAGGGTCTGGAAACAGGACTGGAACCATGTCATGGGGCTGAGCAGCTGTCAGAAACTGAAATGGGCTTAGGAAACATCAATGGACTCGTAAGTCCCACAAATGGCTGCAAGGAAGGGGCATTGTGGCAGCATCCATTAGTGGATGGTGGCCAACTGTCAGGCTGGTTCATGGTCTCCTGGAGACCTGCCGTGACTTGGTGGCCAATGACAGCTTCCTTGCCTGACTGCAGTTTAACAGGGTGTGGTAGCAGTGTCCTAGCTTAGGATCCCTGGTATTCATCATGCTGTACAAATATTTCCATGAAACTATATGCAATGATCTGAACAACAGATAACTCATTAAGAGAACCATGATTTCCCCATTTCCTTTTGTAATATATACAATGATTCAGAACTACAGTGCTTTAGTTTGGAAAAGCATGCCCTCATTTATCTGGTCAAGATCTGGAGCTGGTCTAGAATCATTTTTGTGGATGCAGACTGATTTCCTGGGCCAGGGACCACATAAAAAGTGTTTAGATAGATACCAAAGTTGGAGCCTCAGCTTTCTTCTTTGACTTTAAAAGGAAGATTCCCAGTCAAATGAAAGGTGGTCTTGTGCTTCCACCAGGCTGGCTCTGAGCAGTTGATGTGCCTTTTATGCTGCAGTTACGGCAGCACAGAGCCTGCTACAGACTGCCAAACCAGCCCAAAATGCAAGCTGGAGTAGTCAGAAACATGCTCCTGGCTGCTGCAGTTAGTCCTGCCAGCCAATATCCATTTCCCTTGGTGTGCCTGCCTCACGCAACTGTGCTTGCAGCCAGTGCACACACCTCATCTCCCTCAGTGCTTTGGCTCTCTATGCATTGGAGGAGCAAACAGCAGAGGACCCGTGCTACACTGGTACTTTTGTTTCAAGCAAGCCTGCATGAGGTGGTGCTTAGGACACAAAGGCAGCTTGTCCAAATGGACAACACTACGTCTTTAACATTTTAAAGTTACACACGTGCATTAGTTTTTACCATGCTGGAGCCCTATGCCAAGAGCTTGGAAGCCAGAGTCTGGCAGCAAGACAGCAAAAGCATTAAATGACTGGCTCTTTTACCACACTGCAGTTGGGCCTAAGACAGTTCATTCTTCACACCTGGCAGTTGAGATAATTATGCTATCTCTTGCAAAAACATAATAGGTGAGTTGTTTGACTTGTGAAGAACAGCAACAAAGTTCAGTTGCTGAGCTGAGATGTCAGCATAAGAAAGTAAAATTAGTGAGGTGAAGGCTTTGATGTGGCAGAGGACAGTGGCCCAGACAGCAAGCACTGCACTCCTTCCACTTTCTGCTTCTGAAGATACTCCTTACACTGCAAATCCCTTTCTTAAATGCAAATCTGCAATCAAATGTCCTCTGTTCCATTGTTGCGTGGTGAAGCTGAAAATCAAAACACAAAACAAGGTTGTCCTTCTACAAACATGTCTTGTCACCATAGGGAAGGATTCAAGAGCAGCAACTTGAAGGCTCCAGAAGATCAAATACTTATCAAGTGTACAAATACTCCAGAAGTTGGAGTTCATTTTCCAGGCATAAGAAAAAGAATGCTGGAAACAAAGCTCTTTCTTCTCACTCTTTCCCAGCCCTGGTGTGTCACAAACTGAGAAGAAAGACCCTTTTTCCCACCCCTTGCTCTGATGATGATGATGATGATTCAGAATCGAGGACTTGCTGTGCTCAGCTCACTACAAACCTAGCCAGACTCTTACCCAGAACATTTAGTCTCTGGACTGTAGTAAGAAAAGCTACTCCTCTTAATTTTAGAGGGTTTTATTTTTCTTCACAAAAACTGGCTGTAGTTCAGTGGGTACAAACCTTGTGTGGGCCTTCTCTTAATTATTTAAATTCAGTGGTAAAATCATTAATACAGTCTTCCTGGTTCTAAGCCAGGCTCTAAAAATTCTACTTACAGTTTTTCCTCAGCATTTTTCAAACATTTTTGAAGTGTACTTTCAGTTTAATTAATGTTGCTTTCTCAGCATATTACAGATCCAAAGTAGAAGTTAAAGGAATCAAATGAAAATGACAGTCAAGCATCATCATAAAGATACAACAGCCTTTTTGTTTGCTAAAGATCCTGTGATGTTTCTGTGGTCATTACAGCCTGGCCACAAAGTACTGGGGAGTGTTAACATGAGTATTAACAGTCATGTGTTTTCCAAACCCTCCACTTGACCCCTGCCCCTAGGTCTCCAGCCTCTTTTGCAATGTAGCCACATGCACCTGAATTCTTACACAAGCACTTGCCATGCCAACATCCATCACGGCCCTGGCCATGTATCTGATCAAACACTCAGCCCTGAGGTGGAATCAGAGTTTTTCTTTGTTCATGTAGCACTTACAGACCAACTGTGTTTTCCATACCTTAGTGATTAATGGACTAGGAGAAACGGAGCAAAGCTGGAGATGGGTAGATTTAGACTGGATGTAAGGAGGAAGTTCTTCATCATGAGCGTGGTGAGAGCCTGGAATGAGTTGCCCAGGGAGACGGCTGGGGCCCCGTCCCTGGAGGTGTTTAAGGCCAGGCTGGATGGGTCTTTGGCCAGCGTGATCTAGGGTGGGGTGTCCCTGCCCATGGTAGGGGAGTTGGAACGGGAAGATCCTGTGGTCCCTTCTAACCCAGACTGTATGACTTGGTCTGGGTGATCCTGCTGTGGCAGGGGGATTGGACTAGATGATATTTCTGGGTTCCTTCCAATCGCTAATGATTCTATGATTCTATTAATGTGTGCACCAACAAGTAAGCCTGCATTTTCGTAAAGGCAAGCCTATCATCAGGTTTTGAAAGGGGAAAGGATCTAGAAAGATTCGGTTCTGACAAGCATTCTGGTGAGGAAAAGGATTCAAGATGGTTGTGAGCTATAAATGTTAATCTTTGACTTGTTTAGGATAGCTGCTTAAACAATGGTCTGAGTCTGCTCTCTGGGAGAGCAAGTTCCATCAAGAGCATCTCTTGATGGAACAAGTTCCTTCAGAAGTCAAGGGAGCTTTATTTTAACCAATATCTGCAGAGTCACACTGCATAAATATTAGCGTTTTCAGGCTAATGGGTCTTAAACATCAATATACGAGAAGATAACAATTCAGTTCAGAACTGTATTCTTCCCAGCTGGTAAGGGAAATAAAACTATTGACTGGTCTGTCAGCAACTATTTTTGAAAGACACATGAGCATACACTCACCACTAGCAGACAGCCCATTCATAAAAGTCTGTGCCAATTCAGGTTAACTTCTGATTGACGTGGGGCCAAGTTTGACCTAGTGATGATGTCATTTAGTTCAGCAGGAATTGCCACGCTCCATGCAATATGTGTGGTGAGCTTTGTGGAGGCACCTCTTCAGCAGCCGAGACGCTCTTGCTCATGGATAGCAGCAGGCTCGCAAAGGGAAGCAAAGCTCCAGGCCTACTCAGCTGCTACATGGCACCCAACCCTCGCAAAGGCACTCCAACCCTGGAGAGCACAGCTCAGCCCTGGCAATGGTACTTGCATCACATTAGCAGAAAGAATAAAAGAAGCAAGGCCTGTAAGAAATAACATCTATACAGTCTGGGGTGGCTGTAAGAGTAAGTGGGTGGCAAGAATGAAACAAGTGCCAAAGCAAAAATTACTGCCAACAAAGATAGCATGTTTTAACCACAGAATCCACAGTGTACAGCTACTGAGCCTACCCAATTACAACCGCAAAATACTGAATCTTTAACCACAGATGATAGGACCAATATTCAACACAAGATTCCATGCAGAACAGCTCAAGAACTGGAAAACAATTTCAGAACATTCATTTTTGATATTTGAAAACATCCGTTCAGAGCAGTGCCTCACCACCACATGTGCTGTGGAGCTATCTTTTTTCCCAGCAAAGCTTCAGTAAATACATTTCTGGTCTAAGATGTTGATGGAAGGGAGCAAGCTAGGCTGCACTGGGTTGCACACTTGTGGCAATGCAATGTGAGCAACATGCGTCCTGCCATCAGGTTCCCCCTGAGAGGCAAACATTCAGCCCATGAGGAACAAGTGTACTTCAGGTAGCCGGCTGAAATAAGGACTTAAATCTGCAGATCTGGCCTCAGATAATTCTCTCTAGGTTTTCTAAGTCCCTACTGGAGGCTACAATGTGAATGGGCCATGAGGGTGCTCCACACAAATTCCCTTCTTCCCACCATGTACATTTGCTCTGAGGGCATCCTTGGCCAAATACAGTTTGGCAGCACACAGCAATGCTCCAGCTTCAGGGCAGACTGCTCCGACCTCTGCCCATGCTGGTTTTGTGCTGCCTTTTCTGGCTGCACAGTTCTACGCAAACTGGTGTTCCTTGGGAATACAAGGTCTATTGTGCTCAGTGGCAGTCAATGTAAATATTTTAAATAGTAATGGGAAGCTTTTCATAGTCTTCAAAGCACTGATCTAAAACTTCCAGATGTGGAGCTCATGTGGTTTATATTAGAGCATGATGATATTGCAAGTTGGAATATAAAGCTAGCTCTAGCAATAAAAGGACACAGCTTCCACCTCTTTAAGCTCACTGTATCTTCTTACAGACCATTCCTGAAACTATTGCTAAAGAGGTTTCAGCCTCTAATAACCTTTTCTTAACCAAAGACCAGTTTCTGCAGTTATAAGAAAGCTGTATCTGCTCCTCTGAGAGCAGAAATGCCAGCTATTGCTTTGGGTTTTCCTTTTTGCTTTCTTTCACTGCATGATTTGTTCTCCCCTGTGTGGAGGCAGAAGACAGGATCCCTAAAGATCCCACCTGAAAAAGCTCAGAAATAATTTGTCAAATAATTCCATCTACTGGGCTGGAAATTTTACATCAAAGTTTGAGCAGCTGCAACTTCAAGATAACCTGGGAGGTATGTACGTGTTTGATGGAGTGTCCTGAACAACCCAACCTAACTGCCTTTACCTGTTCTAAACCAATCACATTTCATATAACAAATCAATAACGTGTGTTTCACTTCTCTCTTAGTCCTTTGCTTCTATTCTGTGACCTACTGCCGAAAGTCTTTTAGAAGGATGAAAGATGCTTTGTAAGTTAAGAACTATTAATGACAACTGGAAATGAGATAGAACAAAAATGTCCTCAGATGCTTTGAAGAAAAGGTCATCATAGTGGGAGATCCAAATTAAAACCAAACCTTTCTCAGGGGCACAGACAGCACAGATCTGAGTGAGGTGTGTGGAGAGACATATATCTCAAAGTGCTTCACACAACATGGAAATCTATGTTGTGCTGGCCAATGCAAATGAGAGTAGTAAATGGGGTGCTGCAGCACATTACCCCTCCTTTCTCACACATGCACGTGGTCCATTCAGGCTCCAGTTAATGCATAACTATTTCTGGGGCCGAACAGTACAGAGGCTTTACATTCATGAACAGAATTTAAGCCCACATAGATAGACCTTCAATGGGTTCAGGGATGATTGGGTAGCCATATCGTGGGCAACTAGCTCGGTGCTCAAGGCTCACTTTAGTCTGCAGCAACCTTGAAGCAAAGAGACGGGTTCAGTGTTCTCATCATGAATATGAGCCTGCTGTTCATATCATCTTACAGACTGATGAGTTCAGAAAAGAAAAGTGCTAAGGACATTATTGTGTGCAAACTAATTTATATCCTGGATGAGTCCTTCCTTTGAGTAACCTACTTTTGCTCTCATGAGCTGAAGACAGAGAAACCATTTTAAACATGAAGACAGTCCAAAGATATATTTTAGGAGAAAATATCCTATTGTGTGACCTCAAAAGAAAGCTGTCACTCACTTCAACAGAAATCTCCTATAGTCACATGAGCAGGGGCAGCAAGGTTTCCAAGAGTCTGACTCCATCGTATGGGACACAACTCCTTCTCAGGTTCACCGTGATGCTCACAACAAATCCGCCAGAGCCCTAAATATCAACTCTTCACACAGATCCTGGGGGCAGTTTCATGGCTCCTGAGAAGCTGTCAGGGGAGGAGATGCAGAGAGGATGCTATAGATCTTTGTCATGCTGTTAGCACAGCATGGCAGGACTAGCTGCAATGACCCACAAATTTCTTTTCATCTACATGTCCCCAGAAAACCTCTGCTCCTAACCTCTGTGTCAGACTTTTCCTCATTTTGGAACAGAAAAAATAAGAAAGATTCTTCATTCTTCATTTCAACATGAATAAAATCTCCAAATATTGAGAGCTCTGGTGTTTTATCCAATTTCTGACTCAACTGGGATTATGAATTATGGTAAGAATAACAACAAAAAAAGCCCCTCTCAGACCTTTCTTGATTTTTTGGCTGAAGTACTCAAAGTAAATTTGAAGCCAAATCAGCATAAGCATAAACATCCAAACTCACACTTGCTGCTCTTTATTTTCCTAAGGGAAGTGGAGAATTCATCTTCCCAAGACTGGCCATGGACTTGCTGAGTCACGTGCAGCTGCGCAAGTGGATGGAAGCAGAGTGTCAGATCTCACTGCTGAAACTGGACACCCATTTTGCACAGGTGCAACTGCACGGGGGACGCACACAGCTATGAGTAGGCTGGAGACACCCTGCTCCTTCTAGCATGTTCAGGGCTAGTGCTACTTTCTGGAAGCCCAAGCCTGGGCTGTGGATGCTTGTGTTTGCAGGTAGGGCTGAGAGGTAATGAAAGTCTATGCTAATGCAGTCTTTGGCCTCAGTAGAAGTCAGCAAATATGCCAGACGTAATTTTTGAAGTTACACATAGCACGGAAGTTCTTCTTACCCCAGCACAATCACTGCACTCTGGCTTTGTCTGGAGTGAATTGTGTCTCTTTTCACACAGAGGAATTTAACCACGTGTATGAATCAGTACATATACATGAAGGAAAATTAGTTACTTGCCCTCTTTTTTGTTATAAAGTGATTGTACTCACAGCAATGGCCTTTGAATTTACTGTAACAGACAAGGCTGCTTACTGATACTGCCCATTTCAGCATTTAAATTTTGGGATTGATGGGAAAAATACAAGACCATTCATGAAAGGACTGAAATTCCATATGCTTCAAAAAATGCTTCTCTCCTTTTAACAGCCGGTCTGTCCTTGCTGTGTTGGCAAGCCACAGCAGTCCCTGGAGACATCTGTTGCTATGTTTATACTAGCAAGTCTGTTGGTACAATAGGAGCACCTCGGTAGTTAGAGCATTTGGTGCTGAGTCACGTATCTACAATATGCAGTTTGGGAGGTTTGCTTTGAACTTAATTGGGTCTGGTTCCTCAGACCGAGAACCCCCATTACGCACGTGGTTCAAAGCTGCCTGCAGGACTCATCCAGGGTTCAGCATCTTGTGACCCATCAGGAATTAGGACACATTTGTTGCACACCTGAGGCATGGCTTTCAGGTTAGCTGCCTCTGAAAGGAGTCCAGTTTGCATGTGTTAAAACAGTCCTGTAAACTGAGACAACAAGCAATAATTGGGGGTGACTCAGAAATTTGCTTAAAAACACACTGTGACACTGAACTGAAAGGCTACTGTGTATGCAGGTACTGGAGATGGGGCCTGATTGTGCATGTGCATGTGCACTAGCTGCCCAGCTAGTTTGCAGCCTGGATAAATACAATAAAGGGCAGAAGAAAAGTGAGTCTCACAAAAAGTGAGTATCTTGCCTGAGGTCACACAGATTATCAATGATTTTATCCATGCGAGATCTGAGTCAGCCCAGTTAGGACCCTGTTGAACAGCCAGTTTACTTGTGCTTAGGAGTGAGCGAAGAATGGGCTCTTTTTTTTGGCACTGAGGGTCCCACACATAACTTTTAACTGAGGTATTATAACAAATGTTTAAATTATAACTTGATTTTATACAATAGAATACAATTCTAATATATTTCTACTTTATTCCATTTTGAAGCAATGTGATATCTTCTGACTTGTCACAAGCCTCAAGCCATACCTAACTGAATTTCTTAAAAAAAAAAAAATCAACATTACACAGCATGAGGCTGGCATATGGCAAATGTGACCCTGGGCAAAACTGCCAGCAACATTTCAACTGCACTGTGGTCTTCATTAACTATTGGTCTCAGTAATGCCTCATATCCCTATTTTTGTGAACACGTGAATCACTGAATATGTCACAAAATCTAATTGTTACGATTTTGAGAGACAACTCACTGTCTCCTTTATTTAATTGCAAGCTTCTCAGGCTTGCAGTCAAAATAATTCTTTAACAATATCCTTTCTGTATTAAATAAGTGGATTTCTTTACACAGAGTTGCTGCTCAGGACTTCCATGCTAAAGCTAGGCAGACAAATAACATTCCTGCTCTTTGAGTGGGGTAAAATTAACAAATGCAAGACATCTCTGGCTTTGTGGGAAAGGGTAGGTGGTAAAAGCGGTAGCAAGAAGTGAGGAGCTGAGAAACAGGTTGGTGTAGCTGACCGGAACTTTTCCAGGATTGCTGACAATTTTGTTGGTATTCCAGAGTGAACTTCTGGCACAGCATTGGGGTGCTGTACCTGCTGCTGGGATTACCTCCCAATTCAGGCACTACGTGCACTCATTACTCTGTGTTACCATCAGACTTTTCAGCTGGATTCCCAGAGAGGAGAACGTGTTGAAAACTCTGAACAAGCACAACTGTTATTAATTGTATTAAGAGGATGAACAACTCTCTTCTGATGGTCTTTATATTCCCTAAAGGCAACTCTGTCTCTCGGATTTATTCCAGTGAGGTGATCTAACCTTTTCTTCCATCAGCTGTTTCTTCAGCCTATTAAAAGTCTGATCTTGTACATTCAAAACCACCACTTGCTTTCTATGCCATTCAATGCCATTCTACATGTGCTTCTGCCCATGGCATTCCAGCTACTCCCAAAGCCACTGCATTGGGCTTTTTGCTAGTTTGGCAATGGAATGCTCTTGGGTTGGTGTAGATGGAGATAGTGAAGGCAATATTTATTTCCCAAATATCATCAGTTAGGAAGAAATCATCACCTTACTTGTACCATGAATCTTTCTGGTTTTAGGCTGTCCTTCACCAAGGAAAAGTGAATTAATTCTGCTGGTGAAAGTTTCCACTTCTCTCTGGTGGTACACAGAACCAGACTTGGAAAAATGTCACCTTCTCCATGGGCAGGTGTCGTGTCTATGAGGAGTGGAATTTCTGCCTCTTTTATCCTGTTTGGTTGCTTTTAGAGCCAGGGCGAATGCTCTTGCAGGCCCATCTCCTGTTTCCCAGTTGGGCAGTGCTCTTCCAAACTGTTCCGAGCCACTAGTCCAGCTCACAACACACAATCAAGTCCTCACAGGAAAACTTACTTCCTTTCTGTACATATTATTTGTACTTATTGAAAAAGAAAGGTTCTATCTGTTTCTGTGTATCAGAAATTAATGTCGAGGTTTGACCGTGGTAAACCTCATTACCTTCACTGTTTTCCTTACTTTCTTTTTTTCTTCTAATACCTCACCATGGGTTTGTCTGGGTGTTGTGGCCATTTACTAATGTAAGCAATTATTTTGAAATAAGCAGGAAGCAACAGTAATGCTGCTGTGTTGAACATACAGCGTTAAATTATAGTATTTCAGGATAAAGAAGGAGTAAACATGCTCAGAGTGATGCATTTGTTTTTCCTCATCCACCTTGCACCTATTCCTCCCAGCCTTTCTTTGCTGGTTCAAAAAGACCTCACATTTTCCCCATAATGTGTGGGCAATTTCAGTGCACCTGAGTTTCTGAGAGAGGGGAGGGCAAAAAGAAAAAACTGAACTGTTAAGAACTGCAACCAAGAGAGGTTTTTGGTGCAGCGCTCCCCACTCACCTTTATAAGGGAAACTGGGGCTGGCCCCTAGGGCTTTCTTTTCTGCCTCTTCACCCACTGACAATAGCAATGCAGCAGCAGCAATGCCTCAGCCTTGAAACTCTGCCTGACCTGCAGAAGCCTGCAGCTTCATTGCAAGCTGCTTCCTGCCCTGCTTTCCTCTGTGGGGTGGTGGTGGGCTAGCCAGCAGTTCTTGCAGAGGAAACAGGGGCAGTCAGGCAAGGAAACCTTGTCTACAACCCAAAAGTGCACAGACATTAACAGCAACACCACTGATGCTTCCTGCGTGGCAGCATTTTGGAGGAAGACAGACTGGGCAGGCAGGTGTGTCAGTTGGGTCAGGGTGTGTGTGTACTGGAAGGCATGCTTGCTGGCACGCCAGGCTGCCTGGTCTCAATTTGCAGTGACAGTGCTAAGAGGAGCGTTTGTTTTTTTCCATTGATGAGGAGTGCAAGTGGGAGCAGCTGCTCACTACTTGAAATAATAGCACTCACTGGCATCTCAGAATATTCAAGTCAACACAAATTGTTCTTGAAAGCTTTGAGCTCCAGGTCAGAGTGTAAATTTATCCTTCAGTCACAGGAAGATAATCACCCCGCCAGTAAGTGAAGTTCAGTGGAAGTGACGTAACCCATGTGATCACTTCAGAGTCTACTGGTTCCTGAAAAGGCAGTTTCTTCTCCTCCTCGCCCAGGCTGACAGGACAAACATAGTTTTACAAATGCTGTTTCCTCAAGAGTTCCTGCTTCATGCTGCCTGAGGTGCTGTGTCAGTCCTGGTCTGAGGGAAAAGAGAAAGTCTTTTCCCTGCTGAAGAGAAACAAGAAACACGTAAACCACTCTGCTTCCCGTGGCAGATTTTGGGGCACCAGCTGCCTATTCCTGACACACAGAAGGTTTGTAGAACCTAATCACAAGTCTTCCCTGCTACAGCCCTGTGGATTCCACAACCACATTAGTGTACTGTAAAGACTGGGCTGGTGATGCGCAGATGCTTCTGTTGCTTGGGGACATTTGGCCTCCAGCTGTATCAGGTTAGCTTTGCTAATTCATGCTGGCTGGGGACCAGGTGCCAAATAGAGTGTCTCTTCATTATTTGGGATTTTTTAATTGGTTATTATTAGTGGTGATTCCCTTTCATTAAATAAAGGGCATGTTTAATTTTTATATGTTGCTGGTTTTGCTAGTAATGATGTGAAGTGATTACAAATGAAAGAAACGAAAGGAAAACCACTATGGTTTCTGTAGCTACTTTCACTATTTCCCAGCCACAGTGAGCTTCCTTTGGTTTTCTGTGGGAGTTTTTTGTGTGTCAGAAAAGAAAGAATGAAGTAGTCCGAAAAATAAGAAACTGTGATGATAAAATTCTAACCTGGTGAGAAGAGAGGAAGGTATCTTTAATGCATGAAGGAGCACTTAGGTGAAGATGTGAGAGATGTCTAGTATACTGAATGTAACTGATATTTTTGTTTTTCCCTTCTTGCATCGTGTCTGGTGGAAGTAAATGCATGTGTGTGGATCTTAGGCAGCTTTCTGTAATATTGGGCAGAGCAAAAAAGCACTCTGAATGTCACACCTCAGCTTATGTCACTACTGATATCAATTGTTTGACTGATGTAAAGTACAACATTTTCTGTGGTAGGAGTAAGTTAACAGACTTTCTCAAGGTAAAAATTTGTGCAAGTACTGCGGTGAGAAGAATGACTTGAGGGTTGGGAGTACCTGGCTGTAGAAGCATGATAGCTTGATTTATCCAGAGTCACACTAGGAGCTAAAGCACAGGCTCTTCATGGCCAAGTGGATATTATTCCCTGATCTCTTTCTCATGTTTGCTGTTCCTTTTCCCTACCTCCAGTTGCTTTGTCTCTCCTCCTTCCACCCCAAAAGCACTTAGTCTATTTCTAATATAGAGATTTTCTCCAAAAGATTGGCTAGTAGAAAGGAGATTGCACATTTAGGCAAGCAAGTCTCCCACAAGCATCCTCGCAGCCAAACTGAGGCAGTGTGGTCTAGATGATCGGGTAGTGAGGTGGCTGGTGAACTGGCTGCAGGGTAGAAGCCAGAGAGTAGTGGTCAATGGGACAGAGTCTAGTTGGAGGCCTGTATCTAGTGGAGTGCCCCAGGGGTTGGTGCTGGGACCAGTCCTGTTCAATCTATTCACCGGTGACACAAAACTGGGTGGTGTCACCAACACCCTCGCAGACTGTGCTGCCATTCAGCAAGACCTGAACAGGCTGGAGAGCTGGGCAGAGAAAAATTTAATGAAGTATAACAAGGATAAGTGTAGAGTCTGGCATCTGGGCAAGAACAACCCCAGGTACCAGAATAGGCTGAAGACTGACCTGGTGGAGAGTAGTTTAGGAGAAAGAGACCTGGGGGGTCCTGGTAGACAGCAGGATGACCATGAGCCAGAAGTGTGCTCTTGTGACCAACATGGCCAACAGCATCCTGGGATGAGTGAGAAGTGGGGTGGTTAGCAGCTCAAGAGATGTTCTTCTCCCCCTCTACTCTGCCCTGGTGAGACCACACCTGGAGTATTGTGTCCAGTTCTGGGCCCCTCAGTACAAGAGGGATATGTTGCTGCTGGAGGGAGTCCAGCGTAGGGCAACGAGGATGATCAAGGAGGTGGTGCACCTCCCTTATGAGGAGAGGCTGAGGGAGCTGGGTCTCTTTATCTTGGAGAAGAGGTGACTGAGGCATGACCTTATTAATGTCCATAAGTATTTGAGGGGTGGGTGTCAGGAGGATGGAGCCAGGCTCTTCTCAATGTCATCTAGTAACAGGACGAGGGGCATAAGTTGGATAAGCTGGAACATAGGAGGTTCCATATAAATATGAGAAAGAACTTCTTCATAGTGAGGGTGACAGAGCACTGGAACAGACTGCCCGGGCTGGTTGTGGAGTCTCCTTGACCAGAGACATTTAAAACCCGCCTGGATGTGTTTGTGTGCATCTTGGTCTAGGGGATCCTGCTGTGTCAGGGGGATTGGACTAGATGATCTTTCGAGGTCCCTTCCATTCCCTAATGATTCTATGATTCTAAGCAATGTGCTGGATTTGGGTCCTGTCTCCTGTTTGCAACGAAGCCAGGAATTTATTCATAGAATCATAGAACCATTAAAATTTGAAGAGACCAACAAAATGTCCAGTGTAACTGTCAGCTTGACCCCACTATCCATACTAAATCATGTCCCATAGGGCCACATCTACTCAATTTTTGAGCACCCCCAGGAATGGTGACTCCACTACCTCCTGGACGGCATCTCTCAGTACTTCACTACTCTTTCAGTGTGTAAACTTTTCTTAATGTCTAATCTAAACCTCTCTTGACACAAGTTCAGGCCATTTCCTCTTGTTCTATTGCTAGTGACATGGGAGAACAAGCCTGTCCTCTCTTTTCTAAGAAAATCCTTCCCCCAGGCTCAGCTGCCCCTCTCTGGCAATGTCTACACAGAGATCATCTGTAGTGGACATGCAGAGCTTTATTCACCACTGCTCAGGAAGCAAATAACCAGCTCCTGCTACCCATCACCTGCAAATAAGAAACTTGAAAACAGGGGTAGTAAAATGCCAGTAGTTGTCCTCTTACCAGGTTCCAGTATTGTGCAAGGAAGAGGCTCTTCTCTTTTGAACAGCAGTTGGCTAGATTTGTCTCTCCACTACAATCTGTGTCTGAAACGAAGCTCCTTTGATTCAAAAGGAAGTCTTCCTTACACGTTGGGTGCCAGAGTGTTTAGCACTTGACCTAGCTCCCCATGTCTGCTGCATTTATGCTAAACTCTCCCTTGGATTTTAAGATTAAGATTATCAAACACGCTGTTTGAACAGAACAAAGATCTTCAATATAACTTGCCCAGAAATCTCTAGTTTACCTGCCACAGGAACATATTTTCTTGTTCTTGGAGAATCACACAGAATCACACAGAACATCAGGGATTGAAAGGGACCTCGAAATATCATCTAGTCCAATCCCCCTGCAACAGCAGGATCGCCTAGACCAAGTCGCACAGGAACATATATTCAGATGGGTCTTAAACATCTCCAGAGAAGGAAACTCCACAACCCCAACTCTTCCAGTGCTCCATTACCCTCACTGTAAAGAAGTTCCTTCTTACATTCATATGGAACCTCCTGTGTTCCAGCTTACAACCCTTACCCTTTGTCCTATCACTCGATGACATTGAGAAGAGCCTGGCTCCATCCTCCTGACACCCACCCCTCACATATTTATAAACATTAATGAAGTCACCCCTAAGTCTCCTTTTCTTCATACTAAAGAGACCCAGCTCCCTCAGCCTCTGCTCATAAGGGAGGAGCTTCACTTCCTTCATCATCCTTGTTGCTCTGCACTGGACTCTCTCCAGCAGCTCTGTGTCCCTTTTGAACTGAGGAGCCCAGAACTGGATACAATACTCCAGATATGGTCTCACCAGGGCAGAGTAGAGGGGGAGAAGAACTTCTCCTGATCTGCTAACCACCCCACTTCTGATCCGCTCCAGGATGCTGTTGGCCATGTTGGCCACAAGGGCACATTGCTGGCTCTTGGTCATCCTGCTGTCCACCAGGATCCCTTCCTTCAACAGGTCGGTCCCCAACCTATACTGTTACCTGAGATTGTTATTGCCCAGATGCAAGATTCTACACTTGCCCTTGTTATATTTCATTAAATTTCTCCCTGCCCAGCTGTCTAGCCTTTCCAGGTCCTGCTGAAAGGAAGCACAGCCTGCTTGGATGTCAGCCACCCCTCCCAGCTTTGCATCATCAGCAAACTTGAAGCAGCAATCCATTATGTTTGGGTTGGGAGACATCACTTAGCCACTGCTATAGCCCCTCAACTGTTTAATGATTTGCAGACACTCCAAGAGGCATTCTTACTTTTTCCTTCTTGGCTGATGTTTAAAGACAGAACACTAATTTACCCCCTACCTAATTTGTCCCCTTTGGCTTCAATGTTCTGTTTCTTCTCTTGTTTGCAATATTTTCAAATCTGTTTACACTTGTGGGAAATAGGAAGTTAACATTAAACTAATAATGAAAATGTAGAGAGTCTTGTGTGGTCAATAGTTTGGTTCTATTTGAATTTGTGCAGTGGCGGTTTCCATAGGTGCCAACACTATCACAGTAAATGCTGCTTACTTTCTTTGCTATGTACGGCTTTTCATCAATTCATACTGAAACACTGCTTTGTTCCTGCTAGACTGCCTTCTATGGAATCTATGCAAGATTTGCATGAAGTTGCTTCAATCCTGGGCTTAACTTAACCATACAGATCTTTCCACTCATTTCTCTTTTATTGCAAATTGCTTAGTGTTATTGCTGTTCTGAAGGTTTTCCCAGCTTTCCAGCCACAGAAACCCTGTTATGACTTCAAACTGAACGGCTTTGCCTGCTTTGTCAAATGTCTGTTTTGCTTAGCACTGCTTTGAACTTAGAAAATCAATTATTCCACTTGCTCTTACCACTTTGAAATAAAACTGCATTAATTCTTATGTTAGTCTGTTTATGTGCAGCCCTTGATGTTTGGAAAATATCCGCTAACTTTCTACTGGCTTTTGGCTTCTGTATAAAGACATGAGAAGAACTTTTATGTTAATATACAGAATATATTTTAAAAGCAAAAGTAATGGTCTAACATGTCTTTTTAGTGTTTAGTAGTCACAGAAATATTAATTTGTATGTAATGTTCTGAAGACACAATTGCAACCACAATGTGTGTGGTAGGAAGGATTATGAACCTATTGGTCTATTAATGATGCTGTCTGAACACTCCTTTTTAAATGCACACTTGTCTTCTAACAGATACATTGATTTAAAGAGGACAAAACCTTTCCTTCTTCATTTGTCCCTTCCCTCATGTTCCCAAATAGTAATTAAAACACACTGCGGTTTAACAAGGCTATAAATCGTGCCTTTACGTGCGCTGTAACTAACTGATGTGCACTTTTTGTATGACTAGATGTTGCTGCTGGTGTGAATGCCGAGATCTTTTCCTCCATGTTGCTCAGTATGCACTTCTACCCCGGTGAGGCTTGGAAGATTTTGTATCCATGCCAGCCCTAATTTGAAAATACTTAGTTCCTCAAGCCTTACATACCTCCCTGAGGTAAGATGTAATGCTCTTATCTTTTCTCTTGTGCCAAATCTCAAACCACAAATAGTACTGATTCAGGCTTCAGTGGCTCAGAGAGGGAGGCAGAGTGCTGCAGACCAGGGATGGAGCAGCGATTTGGACCCCGATCTCTAGGGAAAGGGGTTTCTAATCCAGAAGGAAACTTTCTATCCTGTTAAACACGCTATTTTGTGCAGGCAGAAGTGAAGTACCTTCACTTTGGCAAGGGCAATGATCCTGGCAAGGGAAAGGTATAGACAAAATAAAAACATTTTGTTCCAAAAATCTGCTGTGCTCTCTTTTTTTACTTAGTTTATGCATAATATTTTGAAACGTCTTTGTTAATTTTATGGTGGAATTGTTTTTAACCTGTGTCCTATGCCGTGTAATTGCACTATTTTCTTCCTCCCTCAGTCTTCTAGACACATTATGGCTGCAAGAATAGGGGTGCTTGTACATACAGCTGCCTAGATGAATTGTTTGTGTCTTAAGTGGAAAGGGATGGGAGAGTGAGTGGCATTGTGTTTTCACGGAGAGGATCCTTTGTGCCAATTAGATCCCCAGGAGAGAGAGAGAACAACTCAGACAGAACAACTCTCTCTTCCCATCAGCTCAGGACATGAAAGAGCAGCAGCACTAGCCCTGCTGTCATCCTGGGGATCCCAGACAACTTGTGCTCTGGTCTGGCTAAACCAACCCTTGTCATTTTGCAACAGGGCAGTCCCTCAGAACTTGCTTTTGGTCCACCATGCTGTGAGGTGATGGAGCCACCAAGACTACACCACTCCTTCAACTGACCCTGGCAGTTTCATGCTGACATGAGCTGTCCAGTGGCAGAAAGGACAACTGTAACAATTACCCCCCATGTAAGCCCTCACACGAGACACCATGCACAAGAGCCATGAGTTAAAATGTGGCAGAGGAGGCATGGCAGCTCGGCTTCTTACTCACAAGGCAAAACAATCCCCACTGGCAGCTGAAGAGGAAGCCCCTCGGGGGACCAATTACTCCAACATGCGCTGTACGAACTGCACAGCAGCTGCTGGCTCCCAGGGGAATATGCTCCACTGGGCTTCATGAGCTGGAGCCAGCCTGATCCTCCAGACACAAGTTGTTCCTCATGTCAAAACTGCTGCTAATGACACAATTAACTAACTGAGGACTACTGAGGAGCTCTTAATTAGGTAAACATTGCTCAGTGAAAAATGAGTGCCAGTTTCTGAGCATACTGGTTCATGTCAGGTTGCTGTGAGGTGAAGCCTCTGCCTGTGGATGAAGAATCTGCTTGAAGGTCTAATTTAGGTGGTAAAACTGTAGCTCAGCTGGGAATTCCCTTTCATATAGTATATAAAATAAGTGCTAGAAACAGCTCAGTGGCTTGCAGAGATGTCCTAGAAGTATTTAAAATATTTCATTGCACATAGAGAAAGAGATTATTTCCTTAATCAGAGCAATAGCACAGAAACTGCTGTCTAATTTTAAGTGGATCAACTGGGAAATCTCAGAGACAAAATCCAAAGGGAAACTATGAAAGTGTTTTGCATTCCTCACATGATAATGGGCCTGATGCACTGCATGGCACTTGGAAAACAAACCAGGGATCCTGCAGCCCAAACAACTGCAAAGTTCATGGATGCCTCACCACAGAGTCTAGAAACGTGAAGACCACCATAGCCACGTATTTCTTTTACCCCTACAGTCTGTTATTCCTTAGTCCTGACTGTTGAAAGAATGTTTATCTTTGACTAAAATTTAGACTGACATTTCAGAAAGAGCTTTGAGGACCTGGAGTCTAGGTCAAAGATATTTGGGGTTCCAACCCCTGAAGGCTTCTCTCGGATGAGACTTTGAATCCTGTCTTTATGTGCCTATTTTCACTGCCACATGTGGTCCACTTACTACACACTGTCCCACTGGATGCCTGCCTGTTCACTCTGCAAAATAGCAAGCAGAGAGCAGGACGATGCAGTACAACCACTGTGAGAGGTAATGTCCATGGTAGATAGGGCTGGTTACAAATGTACTGCAAAGAGCACCACTGTACAATGCTAATTAAACTAGAGGAAAAGTCTTCTTGCATCTTAGGGATCAGCAAATGGTATGTGTGCAATGGGTAAATGTGGATATAGAGGAATTTAAAACCTCTTCTTCTTTAGCATGTTTTACCTTGTCTTGTCTAGTCCCGTTTTATTTTCATTACTAACAGAAAGAGATTGCTCATCTCATTCTACCTATAGCATATAGGTAGATTCATCTCATCTACCTATAGCAAATAACAGAGCAGCTTGCACTAGGAAGGTCTAAGGCTTCATCTGACCTTAGATGAAGGTAGAAGGTAGAAATACTGTCTTTCAGAAGACACTGCAGGTGTTTCTTAGTCAGATGCCAGGATGCTTTATTTGTTCTGCACACCTGCAAAAAAATGATGTTTAGTGAGGACACAGAAGCAGCACTGTGGCTGTGGTACCAATGATCTCAATGCAAATCTCAAGTTTTCTCTCAGAAGAGTAGGACCACAAGCTTTTTACAGCCGTGAATCAGAGCAACAGTGCTACTTTGGCATTATCCTGAACCTAGCAACCCTAAGGAATTTGTAAGGAGTAGTGATTATTTACAGTATTATCTGCATATGCGGTGACTCCGTTTCCACCCAGGCCAATTAATCATCAGTGTATGCTTTGATGGATATGAAGCTAACAAATTTCCCTCCAATTATACACATTCTCTCTTAGATTAGATTTAGACTGACTTTGTATAAGTGCAAGATCTCAATGCTTTCCAAGATCAGATGTTAAGTTTCATGACATAACTGTCTACTGGAGGAATGTCAATTGTTTTATTTCCAGTGTTTTCTCATTAGGTCAGGAGATAGAGAAGTACCATACCTACTGTGTCACTCATTCTGAAATACATGTGTTCAGTGTCTGTCAAGAGTTCTCATTGGGCAGATATTCCACCTCTCAATTTACTGGTGGAGTCAAGAAAACATGGTAGAAAAACCTTACTTTTGATGGCTTTATTAACCTGAATTGATGTGCTGACTTTCCAGGAAATCAACTCATCATTTTTCTCTTGGGCTTCAGCTTTGTAACAAATTGGAAGACGCTACTTATTTTTTAGGACTGTTGGTTTGCTTGCTTGCTCTCTTCACTCCCTTGTCCAGGGTTCCTCAAACCCTGGTCCGTGGGCCTGATATGGCCCCCCAAGGTCTCCAATGCGGCCTGCCAGTATTTACAGAACACCCCCCACCACCACTGCGGCCGGCTGAGGAGGGAGGCAGTGGCATCAGCGAGGTGGGCAGCTTTCCCATCTCCCCTTCCCTCCCTCCAGTTCCCAGGCAGGACAAGCCAGGCAGCACAAACCAGCCAGCACCAGTGGGAAGCGCGCGCACCATCATGTCAAAAAAAAAAGAGAAAAATTGGCTCTGAGTGCAGGGTATTCCAAGAAAAGTGGATTTCTGATTATTTTTTCACGGAGTACAAAGAAAGAGCTGTTTGTCTGATATGCCAGAATTCGGTGTCTGTGTTCAAGGAATACAATTTGTGTCGACACCACAAAACTCAACATAAAGTTAAATATGATTCGTTGGTTGGACAAGTGAGAGAAGATAAAATACTAAGACTGAAACATGGAGTGGCAACTCAGCAAAATACTTTTGTGAAGCAAAAGCAGCTCAATATATCATCACTTTGAGCAAGCTATCAAGTTACCAAGCTCATAGGATGCATTGGCAGAGCATGCATAGAGGGACAATTTGTTAAAGAATGCCTTCTTTCTGTTGCCAAAGAGATGTGTCCAGAGAAGGTGAATTTATTTAGGACAGTGAGTCTTTCAGGACCTACAATTACATGAAGGATTGAAGAAATGGGAGAAAATTTGAATCTGCAGTTGCAAAACTCAAAAAATCTTTGCTATTTCTCACTGGCACTCGACGAAAGCAATGATGTTCGTGATTCTGCACAACTACTAATTTTCATTCGTGGGACAAATGATTCATTCGAAGTCACAGAGGAGCTTGCTGCACTGGAAAGTATCAAAGAAACAACTACAGGAGAGGATATCTATGAGAAAGTTTGCCAAACTATGAATGATTTGGAGCTGGACTGGGGTACACTATTCAGTGTGACAACTGATGGTGCTCCCAGCATGGTGGGGTCCATGAAAGGAGTGGCTGCACGCATTAACAAAGAGATGGACAAATGCAACCATTCACATCCAATAGCCATACACTGCATCATCCACCAACAAGCACTGTGTTGTAGATCACACAAGCTGGACTCTGTCATGAAAATTATGGTTTCTTATGTTAACTTCATTAGAGCTCATGCACTAAACCACAGACAGTTTCAGGAATTTCTGTCTGAGCTAAATGTTGCCTATGAAGGTATTCTGTACCACACAGAAGTCTGTTGGTTGAGTTAAGGGAGAGTTTTGAAATTATTTTATAACTTACTTCCACAGGTTTATGATTTTATGCTTTCTAAAAACAAAGAAGTACCAGAGCTCAAAGATGCAGAATGGAAATGGCAGATTGTGTTTCTGACAGATGTAACAGAGCTACTCAACAATTTCAATGTCCAACTTCAAGGAAAGGAGAAGCTCATCTGTGATATGTATTCACATGTGAAAGCATTTCAAGTCAAATTAGACCTGCTCATTAACCAAATCAAGGAGGAAAACCTCTGCCATCTGCCCACAACTCAACACCTGTCTGCAGAAAAACCAGCAGCTGCATTCCCAAACAAAACATGTGTGGATGTACTAGAAAAGTTGCAAAAGGAGTTTCAAATTAGATTTAAAGAGCTTCATCTCCATGAACAGGACAGACAGCTTTTCCGGAACCCATTTTCTGTTGACACTGTTGATCCGATTCACCAAATGGAATTGGCCGAACTACAGACTTGTGACTCGCTGAAAGACGCATTCAAATCAAGCAGCCTCACTAATTTCTACACATCTCTCCCCTCAGAGACATCTCATAATCTCAGGAACCATGCACTCAAAATCGCAACCATCTTTGGCAGCACCTACGTCTGTGAGCAGACTTTTTCCCGAATGAAACATCTGAAATCTCCAATCAGATCCAGACTAACTGATGAACACTTGCATCACTTGCTATGACTAGCAGTGACAAATATGGAACCTAACATTGACCATCTCATTAGCCAAAAGCAGGCCCATAGTCCACATTGAAACATTATTTGGTTTTTTTGGTTATAATTGTTCTTCATTTTAAATATTGCATTCTTTTTCCTGTTTTTTGTGCACTACTACAAAACAAACAGTGCGCATAGGTATTCGTTCATTTTTTTCCAAACTGTAGCCCGGCCCCTGACAGTGTCTGAGGGACAGTGAACCAGCCCCCTGTTTAAAAAGTTTGAGGACCCCTGCCCTTTTCTCATCCCTTTAATCTCTGTCTTTAGAAATTACCTGTCTTTGTTTATGGTGTTTCTTTCAGCTCTACTTGACTCACACCAGCATGGTTTGAACAACCTCTTGAGCTCTGCCATTTGATTCTGTGTGTTACTTTATTTTTTGTCCACCGTTCCCTTTCCAGTTTGGCCACATACCTTCTGCAGATCTTCTTAAGAATAGTGCAGGGCATGCACTCTGTCCTCCTCTTGAGTCCAAGGATTTTAAATTCCATGGTTTTGACATTAGAGTCTTCCTCAGCTGCTTCTTCCATCTTTAGAAAACCCCTGGTCACTGTTACCAATGTAGTTTTTGGGGTATGACTCTTCTCCACTAAGGCAGAATTGAACTATACCATGGTTGCAGTTGTTTTTTATTTAGCTGAAACTGATTATCGGCTTAAAACTAGTTGTGCCACAGAAACAGTTCTTCTACACAACAGCTCTTTCAGATGCAGATTGTTTCCCCTAATGTTAGCCCAGTATGTATGTGGACAACTAAGATCACTACATATCATTGGTTTGTTTGACACAGCTGTCCACTTGTCCTCAATACTGAAAATTCCCTACTCCACACCATTACTGAGGTAAAACAGCACAAATTTTTCAGAGCTCCCCTGCTGTTTAATAATATATAAAAATAGCCTTCAATTTTGCCTGGTTGGAAAATTTCTGAAGGGACACTTTCTTGGTGAAAACCAGAAATTAAATCAATGCGGTGACTGTGTTGAAAGGAGCGCAATGACATTTCATAACTTGACATACCTGGTTTAGAGGGAACAGCAGGTTTATATTTTTTCTTGCTGGTTTCTCACACTGTCTTCCCTAGATGTAGAGAAGCAAGGAGGGTGAAAGTGTCCCATTGATTTGAAAATATGGGCATTCTACAGCAAAGCAGAATAGCTGAACTTAATGAAGAGTTAATTGTTGTTAACTACACCTGTTTTGCTCTTTCTTCTCCCATAAAATAGCGAAGATGCCAATACTATAATCAAAACTCCCTGCCACAGGGTGAACTAGCATCCCAAACTCCGCATAGAATCATAGAATCTCTAGGGATTGAAAGGGACCTCGAAAGGTCATCTAGTCCAATCCCCCTGCCACAGCAGGATCACCTAGACCAAGTCACACAGGAACACATCCAGGTGGGTTTTAAACATGATTTCCTTGCATTCCATACTACAAATAACTTGCAGTTTTGGGGACCCCAACAAAAGTACTGGACTGCAGTTACCATAGCCTTCCCCACGTACCTCATCAGAGAACAGTATCTTGCAGAAAATAAATGGATTTTCATCATACAGGAAATAATTTGATTGCAGGTCCATTGCTGACATTTGCAAACTAATCAGCAACGCGATGCAGATAGATGCAATCAGAAAGACATAGCCCACACACGTCTGCAGACTGCACCAGAGTTTACTTCCAGTGGCATCTCTGTTCATGTCTGCTCTGTCTTGCATGAGGGAAATCTTGGAGCCTCAGTAGTGTGGGCTAGTGTGACTGAGCAAAACCCTTAAGACTGTATCTCGAGGTTCAAGTTCAGTGCCCAGCTGAGAAAGTACTAGCAAACTACTTTGGTCTTCACAGCTTTTCTGGAGCAATTTTTCTCTGGTCTTCAGCTGCAAGCTGTTCCTGCTGCCTTTCCTTTCGGTACCTTTCAACAAACCTTTCAATGGCAGCCAGCAATTTTTCATATGAGGGCTGTATCTGTCTGAGTTTTAGTAGCTTATACTACAGCAGATTGAGGGTTGTATTATCTCCTTTTTTTGAAGAAGAGATTCTTTTTCCTCCTTTACACACACCAGAACTATTGACTGTGCTATGGCCCTAAAACCAAAGCTGCAGTCACCATGTTTATTTTTCGGACCCTGGCTAATGACATCAATTTAGAGAAGATGTGGTTAAGTTAACCATTGCTCACTTGTACTACTTGCAATTTTTGGTTTAACATTTGTATAAAGCCTGCCACCAGCACGACAGTCTGTTCTGTTCCATAGCTAATTGATAATTTGAGAGGAAGTCAATGTAAATTCAACATTTTGGTTTGTCAGTTCTTTCTCACTCAGTTTTTGAACTGAATATAATGTGATTCTTCCTTAAAACACTTGAAATAGGTGAAAGGGGCTTTTAAAGACTTTTATCACAAGCAGTAGCTCCTTGTCCTGGCAGACACAAAGAAACAAATGACCGTAGAAATAGTGGTCATGGGCAGTGAGCAGGCCTGGCGGTTAAACTTGGTTTAGCCGCTTTGCACATTTCCATGGCTTTGATCGCAGAAGATTTTAAATCCAAACCAGCAATAGCACAAGGTCCTGTTTCTTGGTCCTGTTTCTAACCCTAACCCTAAACCTACTGCATCCCCAGAAATTGGGACGTGGGCTTTTTCTGCTCTGCATAGCTTGGCCATTTTGAAGTTTTTCCCTGTGGTGGCCCTATTCAGTGGCCTGACATCTAGTTTTGAGGAAAGTGAACGCAGAACTGAGCCACTCTGATGTGGCAGCACTCCTCACTCATTTTGCTGAGGCGTGAAAGAGTAATATGTAAGACTGAAAAATCCACTCTCTTCTGAAAGGACACAGGTAAAATAACATTACCACATACAACTCAAAATATCTTGCACCACGCACAGGTATTACTTCTGCATCACTGGAAAAGCCTTATCACAACAGCTTTGCTATTAGCTTGTTGAGTAAGTGGCATCTGATGTCACTTGCCAGTAACTGTAATTCATTCGCAGTTTGGATTATGGTGCCTACAGAAAGCGGCTGTTGAGACCCAGCCTTATAGCTTCAGGAGAAAGAAGACAAGAAGCTCAGCCCTTGCAAATGAAAGGTGAGACTAAGCCATTCGTCATCTTACTGGGTGTGGGCGTGTGTGTGTCTCTGCACCACGGAAGGAGGAGACAGGAGGATTTGGGGTCAATGGATCAACGCTTTCCCTGGCATGTCAGGAGCTTCCCCTCCCATAGCTTGCCAGCACAGGAAGTGCAGAATGGCGTATTGCAAAGGCATGTGCTTGGCTCTGTGTTTACTGCTGTGGATGCAGTGAAGCCAGGGATAGCTCACCTGTGGATGCCTGACAGCGTCACTGTGGTCTATCATCCAACACTTCATGAATGACAGATGGCAGCAGCCATTGACAGCAGTTCAATAACAGTAAATACATCCCAAAGGACATTTGCTTACACGCTAAGTGAATGGGAAACAGTAAAATAGTGGTTTTGTGGCTTTTGAGAAGGGGGAAAAGAAGCTACAAGGTGTAGAAGTGTGTGCAAGAGCATAATGATAAGTGGCCGAAAGCACCCTGCTCAGTGACATAGACAGTTTCTGCTGAGACGCTGAGGGCTGAGAATGCAAATGAAGACGGTTGAGGTGAACCAGCAAACGGTATGTAATACCCAGAACTTGGAAAGACACTTTGGAAAACAAAAGACAACAATTAACAAGGACTTCACTGGAAGGGAATAAGCCAGGAAGGAGACAGTTCTCATTAGGATTATGCAACAGGCAGAAAAAGATATAATAGATACCAAATGAGGGATAAATACTGGGAAAGAATTACATTTCTGGGCAAACACTAACACCATCCGGAGAAGTTCATCAACTCTGTTTGGAAAAAGAGATCAAGCATTATTTATTTTATAAAACCAGTGAATCATTTGCAGTAAATAATGTATTTGTGAATGTGGCTTCATTTTCTGCTCAGAAAAGATTTGCAAAAAGTTATGAATTCATTGACATGTACTTGCTAGCTGTTTTCAAATAATATTTGCTGCAGTTTTTTCCCATGTATTCTTTGGGAGTAGCAATCTTTATTCTGCTCTGACTTTGATAAATGAAGGAGATAACTTGTTTTGAGTTTTCTCTGTTCTTGCTTCATGAACATAATTTTTAATTCTGCGTGAGGACTTGAATGAATGACTGAGCCTGTCCACTGGTGCAGCTCCTTTGAGTACTCTGGGTTCTCCATGCATGAGGTATCATACGGGCTGCTCCTGGTGTTGTTGCTGGCAGGTTTATACTCTATAGAGATGCTTAATCTCATTGTCAGAAGGCAGCTCATGGCATTGCTTAGTCAGAGGTTCAGAATTGTGTACTGTGTTAAATCCATTTCCCAGTGTTCAGGTCCACCTGTTCAGGGCCACCTGTTGGGATGAGCAGTCTTGCACTAGGGCTGCATCCTCATTCACACATCACACAGGGTTTGCTGTGACTTCTATGTGTCAACATGTGCAACCAAAGAGAAAACCATAACAGAGATTTCTGATCACATAGCTGTGTTCTTACACAGCCTGAGGAGTGAATTAATGAGAAATACTAAATGCTTTGTAATCCAGGTCCTCAGGGAGGCTGGGTTGGGTTTGGTTTGTTTTGTTTTGGTTTGGTTTGGTTTGGTTTGTTTTGGTTTGGTTTGGTTTGGTTTGGTTTGGTTTGGTTTGCAGGACTGCTTTGCAAGACACCAGGGAGGAAATGCATACCTTTATCGCATTTATTGTCCAGGAGAAAGTTCTTCCCTTCTGCGTGTCATATAGGTCTTTGTGGTGGAAGGCATTTGTATCAGAATGGTTTTGCATAGAAGGAATGGCCTGTCTCCAGGGGTGCAGCCTTGTGGTGAGGGTTTCTTCAGCTTTATCCGGAAAGCAGTAGAAGTGATTAGGCACAACATCAGGGCACATTCTGACTGGAAAAAATAAATAATCTGACGCTTTCTTTTGGTTCGAGTGATTGCAGAGCCTCATGCCAATTAAGGCAGGTCCAACAAGTTGAGCACACTCACTGTTTTTAAGTTGACTGTGTCTCCTTTAGATGGCTGTGAATTTAAGTCTAAAATCTTGCCCTGAAATATTTAACTACATGCTACTATTTCTGCTTCACTGCAGTACTGTCCAATTAAATCTAACTTAAAAAGAAAGAAAGAAAAATAAAGCTCCACATACTTTATACTAAATTACTTTCCTGACACATTTAGGAATTAACAAAAAGCGAGAAGCCTATTTAACAACTTGCAACGTATATGATTTTAACAGCCAAACTTACAATAGCTGTTCTTTCATCTATAAATTAAATGTATAACAAAGCCGTAATTAAAGACCTTACTAGCAAAACTTTTCAATGATATGTTCTTTGCAACAAACTTTGAAGCACCTTCAGTTGGAGCAGTGGGAATTCTGGACAATACTACAAGCTGCAGATACAGCTTAGTTAATTACAAGCAGAGCTTTCAGTATTTGCTTCTCCTGCCAAAATCGTTATGCATTGCAACAGAGAGTTGTTTTTCCCTTGTGCTTGCTTACTAATGCTGCTAGAATGTGAATATAAAACAATACCTGTCTGTCTCTCCTGATCCTAGACACGATTATTAGGCTTTCATGCTAATTTCCCTGTCTATTGGGTTACGACTGGATTAAGGAGGCAGAATTTCTATGTGCAGTTAGGGTGCCAAAAATACTTTGTGGCAGTTCTTGGTCACTGAAGGTATAAAGCAGCTTTCATTTAGATACTGTAGGATTCTGCAGCACCACCAGAGCCTCTGCTTACCTCCTCGGAGACAGAGCAGTAGTGATGGCAACAGTGATGGGAATCGCTCAGTCTACTTGAGCACAGAACAGAGCCCAGAAATATTGTCTGCTGCCTAAGACTGGCAATTGGTCTTGGCACATCGTGCTCCTGGATCTAGGGATTCAAACAAGTGTGAAGGTGGTGCAGTGCATCAGGATATGAGAATCTCCAAGATCCCTTCCTCTAGTATGTGAGTAATCATTTACTCAGCTTTGCCCTGTTGTTTGGAAGCATGCAATTAAGTCCGGAAGGTTGTTCAAAGATTCAGAGGCTCTAGAAAGTAGCAGAGACATGGTGCTGAAGTGGCACTCCTGAAGCAAAGAGTCCCTTCACATAAAACCTTTCAAAACCTAATCACCTTCTGAGTGAAGTCTGCTTCTCCCGGAAGGCTGCTCCACAACCTCGGGCCTCCAAGGGCTGGAAATCTTCTGTGATTTCCAAGTTAAATCTACCTGTGGCCAATATATTTCCATTCCTCCTTGTATCAATATTATTCTTTGCTAAATTTATGCTATTTTCCTCGTGCTATTTACCTCTTCAGGTATTCCTGGAGAGCTGTCACTTCCCTTTTCTGTCATTTGTTTTGCTCATTTCTGACATATTTCTCCCTGACAGACCCATAACCAGTCCCCTTGCTCTCCTCTCCAGCATGTGCAGATGTGTGTTCATGACCACAGCTTGAGCCACAGCTTGCAGATTTCGCTGTTTGGAAGAAACCGAACAAGGCCCACTCTGAACATTCTGTAGATGGTCAAGCCTTTTCAGAGAATGAGAACCTACAGCCATTCCCTGAACTTCACTGCACTGCACTGCAGGTTATCAGGAACCCAGGTTCATGCTTTTGTCTGTACTCAGAGCTGGGGTAGGCAAGGTGCTCTACATGCTGCTACTCACCACTCCAACCCTTGGTAAGGTTGCAATGCAGCTTTAGCACACAGCATTTAAACATGAGATGTCCTTCTGTAACATCTCCGCAAGTCCTTACTCCTTACGCCTTTTGCCATACCTTGTCTCAGCCCTCTTCTTTGAAGCTAGATTGTTAGTGTCTCCCTGCCACTCACTGATTCGTTCTTTGTCTTTAAGAATTATCAGCTTCAACCAGCTCCAGCTAACCAAAATCCCCTTCTAGTAGCAGTTTTCTGACTAGGGAATTGCATGAAATATCTGCATGGTGATCAGGGAGGAATACGCCGAGCATCAGTATTTTTGCCATGGTAATGAACAAACTCAGTTTTTTCCCTCCGAGGGCTCAAGACTCCGAGATTCCACCAAATTGCCCTTGTTCTTCAGAAATGCTGGGGAGAGGAGAACAATATCAGATCTGCGCCATGTCTGCTTCCAGCTATCCATCACTATCTGGCAGTTGGGTTCCCATGGATCCCGCTGTGATTGCCTCTCCATGGGACACCTGAAGCTGTCTGACACATGCCCAAACCATGCCACCACTGCATGCTACACTGGTGCAAATAGGTGGGCAGGCAGGGTAGGCTGTGTGGGGTTCCAGTGAATGTGGATGGCAAAAGCCTCTTGTGCACAACCTTGGTCCTCCATCAGATCAGGCTTTGCAGACTCCAGAGGAATTACATTGCTTTTATACCTTTAACCCAGTACTTTCCAGTCTGGCTGCAGTCTGTACAATGACGTCTGATTCCTACATGAATGACAGTTTTGCATTTCTCCTCATTTCATCTATTTTAACTGATTTCCGCACAAAACAGTTTCAGATGCCTTTCCCAAGTCCAGATACGTGAGATCTACTTCATTTCTTTAGTCTGGAAAATCAGTCAGAAAGATAGGAGCCTGAAGTGCTGTAAGTCTGTGAGGCACTGGAACAGGCTTCCCAGAGAAGTTGTGTATGGTCTCTCCCTGGAAATGTTCAAGGCCAGTTTGGATGGGGATCTGGGCAACCTGGTCTAGTGAGAGTTGTTCCTGCCTATGGCAGAGGGGTTGGAATTAGATGATGGTGATCTCTGAAGTTCCTTCCAAACTAAGCCATTCTATGAAATTAGAACAGGCTGCCCAGAGAGGTTGTGGAGCCTTCTCTGGAGACTTTCAAAACCTGCCTGGACGTGTTCCCGTGTGACCTGCTCTAGGTGATCCTGCTTTTGGCAGGAAGGTAGGCCAAGATGATCTCTGGAAGGGGTGCCTTCAAAACCCTAGCTTTCTATGCTTCTATGATTCTATGGTTCGAAGTTTGGTAAATTCTTGATTTTTAATTTCATTTTCCATTTAATCCTATTTTTAACTCCACAAAACTCCTAAAACTTCAGTTCAGATGCAGAGATGAGATTAACAAGCCTATGGTTACCTGGACTGTTTTTTTGCTTTTCTCAAATACAGGACCTACATTGTCTGTTTCCCAGTCCCATGGCCTCAGTCAAACCTAAAGTTGTCATTAAAGGTCTGTGCTGTGGACTTGCAATTTCACATGCAAGTAATTTGAGATGTAAGGATGGTTAGTGTCCGGTTCGCCCAGTTTGAAGGCAGTGAGCTCTTTGAACTCCATTTCCACTTCAGGTGTGATAATTTCCAATTCATCTTCCTTCCTATGAGTCAACCTGCTTTTGCCACCACATTTTGTATCCTCACCCAACTCTGAAGGAAAGTATTCACTGAGTTTTGAGGCAAGCTGCTTACTGTAGTTATAACCTCTAAGCTGCCCTCATCAAATACTGCCCTCACTTCTTCTTTATTTGTTCTCTTTTTATTTATATAACTGATTAACCATAAGGTTTTATTTCCTTTTCAAGATCTAGATCAGCTTGAGGTTTTGACTCTGTGCAAATGTACCTTTCCTTGCTGGTGGCTCCCATTTGTGATTCCGTGTAGGTTCTCTGATCATTCAGAATTTTCTTTATCTGTGTCAGTTGCTTGCACTAGAAGGAATATTGCCCTCATCCATCCGCTGTCCCTTTTGCTTCCATCCATGACTTAAGCAAATTTCAGACTTTGCCTGTTGAAGTACATGCTGCTCAGTCCAAATGGCTTCAGTCACTGTTCACTAACTTTGTCCAACTTTTCATTTTTTAAATCAGAGACCTTATTCAAAAAACTGAGTTAATTTTTGAATTATTTGACTGAAAGTAATTTTCTACAATCAGGTCTTCCAAATTATTGCCAGTACTGACAAAATCAGGTGAAAAATCGCTTATAGAGAAATCTGTCAGCAAAAACACCTGACGATACATGGGTCCTGCTGCATGATCAGTCTACTTCTGAGAAGCTGAGCTCTCCCATAACAGTTTCTGCGTTACTTGTTTCTAAGAAATCTGCAGATGCATCAGTCCATATCAAAAGTGGATTTCACATCGCTCTCTGCTCTTTTTTTTCCACAGCTAGTCAATCATGATTGTAACTCCCTTCCCACCCATCTTTTCTGTTTATATTCAAAATCCTATAGAAGTGATTCTGCTGCTCTGTACAGAGTGAAGTCTCAATTTTCTTTGTTCCCTAGACACTACTAGAGTTATTAGTCATATTTATATGGTGATTCTGTCTCATCAGGTTCTTGTGACACACTTTATTAATGTGTTGGATTGTCTTTGATGCTCAGAAGGGCTGTGAAACCAAATTATACATCCCCAGCAATGTTTGCAGTAGTGGGGTAAGGCACATGGGTCTCGTATCCCATAGCTGTGTATGTTCCTTGTGGAACATGAGACAAATTTTATTCTAACCATTGCATACCTCATCCTTTTCATTTAAACCAGTATCAGCACAATGGCTACTGCTAGTCCAAAGTGTTAACAGCTGCGTTAAACAGCAGCCAAGCAATTTCCTGACGCAGAGAATATCTATATAAAGGCATCTTTTATTCTTGTCTTTGGGGGGGGGGGGGGGTGAAGAGGAAATAAAAAACAGCCCTTTTTACATTGGAGTTCAGTTTCCATATCTAGGCCAAGAATAGCGTGAGGGCTAAGAGCAAATCCCACCATGTCAGCATGCCAGAATGGGGTCAAGAGGTGCTATAAGTAGGAAAATGAGATGAGGTTTACCCTAGGTCATCCTCTGTTGTAGTTTTGCATCCCTCTTATGTCACAGAATCACAGAACATTAGGGATTTGAAGGGGCCTCAAAAAAATCATTGAATCCAATCCGCCTGCTAGATGATCCCAGAGGACCTATTTGAGCTTCTCTTCCTTTACTAAGAACAGAAAGGCACTATTCACTTTATTGCCAGATAGGAGTTTACCATCATATGTGTGTGCCTCCTGGCTTAAACAACGTGGGATACCAACACACTCTACAGCCCAAGTCTTCCCTCCCTCCCTGCACGAAGCTACACCAAGGGTCCAAGCTGAAGGCATCCTGCAGAATGCCATATGTATAAGACAGGGGAAACCTACACAGTTGGACAGAGGAAACAGGTCTCTGCCAGTCTCCAGGGGACAGGCAGCGTTGACTACTCTGCCTCAGCATTTACATGCACAGCATAGCAGAGCAGAATAGTTGTTTGTTCTGTAGCTGATGCCACTGTGATCCCATGAGGCTGTGACCTCACTGGCCTCAAGCCCACATCCAGGAGTAGCATCTCCTCCTCCTTGATCATGTCATTAGACAGCCTAAGCTGGAGCAGCTGGTTTGGATCTGGCTAGAGGGCATGGAAAGCCTAGCTCAGAAAGGTCAGGAGTCTCCTCTGCATGGAAGGAGGCACTTAGTGGTAGCTGGTAAACTCTGGTACATGTTGAGGCGACAGCTGGGTGTGTTCTCTTCTCCTAGCATAGTTGAGCTTTGCCTGGAGAGACATGGCCACAGATAGGCCCTGACATATTTTGGGGTCATGCTGTTGGTTTAAATCTCAGCAAGACATTCGGTGTGTTCTTGGCTGACCAGGCAAGGGACTCACTACACACTGGGGCAGAGAAAATCAGGAGGCTCCTGTACTTGGTGCTATAGAAGTTGCTTAGGGCTGAGACTTGCTGGCTCAACTACCCTTCCTAGTGCCCATGCGATTCACGAAAAGACTTGGTTTTCCTTTGTGTATGTAGGATGTGAGTACATACATAGATACACAGACACACACGAGAAGGATCACCTGAAATCTACTATGGAGGGACTTCACGGTGCTAGGTTGCCAGTTTGACTCAATAAACTTAATGGTATTTTCCAATTTGAATGATTCTATGATTCTGTGTCCGAAATTGGAATGTGGTGAGAGATGAACAATATCCTGTAAGGGCTTTATCCACTAATAAGCAGATATGTATCAAATTGTTTGAGACAGCTCATCCCTACATCAGTGTTAGGGCATGAAGTAGGATAAAAATACAGTCAGAAGGCAATGGGAAGTTGCTGTGGACTTGTGCTCTTACCTCTGCAAAAAGCGCTATGGGACCTTTAATGAGAAGACATGGTCAAGACCTTTATTTTATGTCTGGTCTAAGCAATTTGCAATAGAGCTCCTAATAAAACCATTGTGGGGGTATTGGTTTTCTCTTGACTCAGAGGAAAGACTGCTGCTTGAATCACTAGCACAAACTCGGCAGCACATGGGTTTTTGTTGGCAATGAAGCACCCGTGTACTGACCAAGTGGGAGGCTGTTAAAGAACAATTTCCCACCTCTCACAGAGGAAAGAAAGCATTCGCTGTGCCACACAACTATGTAAAATCTGTGATACAGGAGTGATTTCTTAATACCTTCCTGACTGGGAGGGGGGTGACTAGAAGGAAGGTAAAAGGAGACATTCTTACCCAAGAAGAAGAGCCATTTTACTGAGTGAGCTGCTTAGACATTGTTTGCGTGCATATATGTGCATCTAAATTCAGTGAGACAATATCTCAATATCTCTGAAACGTTCCCTCAAGCAGCTGAAAGCATGAGGCAGCCAGCACTGTGCTGCAAACACATTGTGCAGACTTCTGAACTTTGCTGTGTTGGGCAACAGCAGCAGATAATAACTCTATGAACAGCCTCATACTAGGACAGTGCCTCGGGGCTCCTGTGGCACCAGAAACCCTTCAAGCAGCTCAGAGCCTTGTAATTACATGGCTTTACACAACACTTGTTGCCTTCATCTTAAGGGCTTGTCACAGTACTTGTAAAACAGTCTTCTTAGAAGTAGAGGGTTGGAAGTGTGGCTAATAGTAGCAAAGTCACCCTCTCAAACCACCGGCATGGAAATTCCTGATGACTCTGACTGCTCTGTCCTAATTCCCAGTTCATACTTTGTCCTTTCCTGGGCAAGATCCAAAAGCTTAATATGCCTGGACTAGACATACCCAGCTCCTCCCGGAGCTGGATGTGGTTAAGCACAGCCTTATTTAAGCAGTCCTTAGGTGATGGCTGTACATGCATCTTTAATCCTGTTGTGGCTTGGTAACAAATACAATGGCAAACTCTCATTCAGCCAGAAAAGACAATCCCAACAATTAAGCTCTATCTGATGCCACAGTGGCTTAATAATAAGAAGACAGCTTTAGTGTTCAATGCAGACCCCTATAGTGAAAGGTTTCATTCCCCAATCATAAGTGATTATGGAAAAAAAGACTTACTTGCCCACTTCCAATAAATGAGAAACGTGTTTCTTAAAGTCAGTATGCTTCCTTCGCTTGTAGTTCAGCAAAGCTGTTGGCTAGTCTACTATTTTTGACACGCAGCTGCTACACAGAAACATCAGATAGTTTCTTTTCTTCAGGCTCACTTGCCGCAGCACTTAGGAAACAGTCTTTAGTTTCAGTTCTTTTCAAATGTGAGCAGTACAGGACACCAGTGTGATACCTCAGCAACACAAAAAAGCCCATCTGGCATCATACAGAAGAAGCCAGAGGTACACAGGGGGGTAGGCTGATCAGTTCCAAATTCTCACTACAAATGTTTGCTTTGATATATAAAAATTGCTAAATGTCTAGTTAAAAAAAATTTGAAAAATCAAATATCAGACTAGTATGTGTGTTTGTTTTCCATTATGAGATTGGATAATGAGTTCATGGACTTAAGAGGCAACATGCAGATGCCTCTGAGTAAGCGCAGCTTCTTGCAAGTTAACAGAAAGCTAAAGCTCATCCAGTGACCAGTAACACAAAATACTTAACTGCACATTGGTGTAGGACAAAGCCACTCCAAATCTGTTTCAGTACTGTGAAACACAAGCACAGAAGTGGGAAAGTTAAGATCTTCAGGTACCTATGATGGCTTACATGAACAACAAGAAGATTTTGCAGAATCTACATTCACCCTTACTTGGAACCCCAGAGGAAAAGATTTAGCTCTCTCTGAGACAAGCTCTACTTGGGCAGGTGATACGCTAAGAATTCCAAGTGCCAGCCATAGAAATAACAGAAACAGCAAGATGTCTCCAAGCTTGCCCAGTATATCTTTCATCTTTAAATTTTGGCAATAACCTCGAAAACTGCAATGGTACAAGCAGTTCACTCTCCTGCCCACCACAAGAACACTGCAGTTCAGGCCGTGCTCTGCAGCGTACATAAGGGTTTTTTGGAGGTTTGGGGTTTTGTGCATTTGAGGTTTTTTTCTAAACCTCAGCTGACAAGAGCTATAGCATTCTGGTTCTTTGTCAGGCTTGAAGACTTTGGCTTCCTCAAGCTGTGGCTTACAATGTGGAGAAAGAAAAGGTGAACATCTTTTCATGTGACAGGTATTTACACTGAAGCTAAAATAGCTTTAGAGTGAAAAGGTAGCAAAGCTGCTTTCCTTGCACAGTGAGGAGCCTAAGTCATAAGCTGATGTTCAATTGCAGTACTGGGCTTATAAGCACCACAAGCCTTGCTGTACCAAGCCAACTGACTCTTGTCATTTCATTGTTGCCTTCAGCAACAAGCCATAACAGGTTGTACATCTGTTAGATAAGTCCCTTCCTTGGTGTGGGGAAGTGGGCTGAGTGTTCTGGGCAAGACAGAGTGAGCAAAACTGGTTTTCACTTTTAGGAACTGTTTATCATCTTTGCTCATTTCTGCCACTTGTAATATAGCTGTGGGCAACCAGCGCAACACCACCGGGCGACTATGAAACCTGCACAATGATAGCACAGGGTACATCCAGCTGACACATTCTCCAGGCATGCAGTTGGCATATATGCTGCAGATCACTATGAGTGAGATCTGGGTAGCCCCTTATGTACCTGGAGATCTGTGCATCAGCTCCAAACAGCTACTACTGTTGTGTCTGTGGATGCTTCAGACAGTGATTTGCCAGCTCTAGCACAAAACCAACCCTAATAAAGCAGGTTTGTGACAGTTCCCTAACAGCTTCAAGCGAAAAGCCACTATGTTTGGGAAGGTGCTTGGAAAGACCCTGGTTTGTGTTCTACTATGTTTTCCTAAGATCATTTAATGACCATTCTCCAGGGTAAAGAATTGCCTTTATATTCAGCTGATGCCATTTTTTTCCTATGCTCTCTGACAGCAAAAAGTACCTATAGCTCCTGGGGAAGCCCGTGACATGTTGCTTTACTCGCCAGGTGAGATTGGCCAGTTCTGTCTATGGACACAGAGATTCAAGAGCCCTGCTTCCACACTTCATCAGGGGCAGCTGGGTGGAGATGTTGTCATTCCTACCTAGAACCTTCAGATACCCGAATCTGGCTAGCAAGCAGTTAAAGCAGACCTGGCTGCCTATGATGATGCAAAAGAGAAGCAGCTCAGTCTGTGGGTAGAGTTGTGCGTGCTGATCTGCTTGTTAAGCTACTAAAGCAACTTTTGTTTTGTCTAGCTCTATGTCTCACCATGTCTTTACAGAAAGGAAATCCAAACCTGGATATAAACCAGAAAATTTGTCTGAATTTAAAAACTGCTTCTATAACGCACAAACTGAGGTAATGGCTATAACAATTTGAAAGACAGCTGGTTTTCTTTTCTTTTCTTTTTTTTTGTTTATCCCACTTTTTTTCCCAGCCTGAAAAGAAACTGGTGGCTGAAGGAAGAAAAAGGAGGTTATTTATTCTCTCTGGGCTATCCTGCTCCTGACAGAGGCAAATACTCTCTTCCTGCAAGCACAGCTAATCCTCTTTTTCTGGATATATTATTAACTGACTTCTAAATCCTTGAACCCTCACTTTATCATGTGTTTCCCTTTACTGATGATGTCACCTACCCACCTCCATCTAATGAGTCACATAGAGCAGACAAACCTAAGTGCTCGTAGGATACAGGGCTGTGCCAAGAACTTGAGCTTCCTAACACTTACCTTACTACTTGATGAAATAGGACTATAACTTATATACTAGATTATATTCCCTAAAACACAAAGGAGGTCATTGGAAGTCTATAATTATTGCCTAATTATAGGAACTGAATGCAACAGGAGTTGTTAGTAAAGGGGGAGGAAGGACTGATGCTGGTTCCATCATGTAAGCAGTGACAAGTGAAAATTATTTTCTTCCTAAACCTTTCCATATGTCATGTGGGCATGAGATACTACTGTAAAACACCAGCCCCCACTCAATTTCCCCATTCAAAAGTGAGAAGGAATGTACTGGGCATTGTCTAACTGGTTATGTCATCACGGGAAGCAACTACTTTTGTGCATGAGACCCTGAAAAGAAGGTATGGAAGGAAATGGAAAAAATAAAGAATTAAATCAAGCAGATGAAGACACCAAAGGAACTGGGCAAAACCCTGCAAGACGGATGACTAAGCTTTCCATTCCAAGTCAAACACCTCCATTTTGTGACAACAACAGGTTTTCATTTAAACTCCCTAAATTTCTGGAACATGCTCTGAGCTCACTATAAGAATGTGGCTACTGTCTGTGTTTGAGACTAGACAGGCAGCCTGCTTTTTCCACTTGGCTACCTCTGCACAGTATGTCAAAAACCTTATGTGGCTTTGATAGAAGCTGATCTTGGTCCTGCTGGATATTGGGAATAGTGACTTCAGTGTGAGCGCAAGCATGCAGGGAGGTCTGGACCTCCTAATTAAATTGTCATGTTTGGGACCCACCCAACAAAACTGGACAAAATATGCTCTTAGATTTGAAGAATGGAATTTTCCAAAGAGTTTGAATTCTGCTCTCAAACCAGCACTGGGCTACACATTGAAAGCAGTGTTCAAGTCCCAGTGTCCACAGGGGAGGGTCTACCACGCAGGCTGTGCTTGCTGGGCCTCTTCGGGTCAGCAAGGGCAAAGGCTTTTTCAGGTCTTCATAGAATCATAGAATCATAGAATCATTATGGATTGGAAGGGACCTGGCAAGATCATCTAGTCCAATACCCCTGACACTGCAGGATCACCTAGACCAAGTCACACAGGAACATATCGAGGCAGGTTTTAAACATCTCAAGTGAAGGAGACTCCACAACCTCCCTGGGCAGCCTGTTACAGTGCTCCATCACCCACACCATTAAGAAGTTTCTTCTCATATTTATGTGGAACCTTCTATGTTCCAGCTTATCCAACTTATGCTCCTTGTCCTATCATTAGAAGACACTGAGAAGAGCCTGACTCCAACCTCCTGACAACCACCCTTCACATATTTATAGACATTAATGAGGTGACTCCTCAGTCTCCTTTTTTCCAAGCTAAAGAGACCCAGCTCCCTCAGCCTCTCCACCTCCTTCATCATCCTCGTTGCCCTACCCTGGACTCCTCCCAACAGCACCACATCCCTCTTGAACTGAGGAACCCAGAACTGGACACAATACTCCAGGTGTGGTCTCACCAGGGCAGAGTAGAGGGGGAGAAGAACCTCTCCTGATCTGCTAACCACCCCATTTCTGATCCACTCCAGGATGCTGTTGGCCCTCTTGGCCACAAGAGCACACTGTTGGCTCATAGCCATCCTGCTGGCCACCAGGACCCTCCAGGTCTCTTTCTCCTACAGGTTAGTCCCCAACCTATCCTGGTACCTGGGGTTGTTCTTGCCCAGATGCAAGACTCTACACTTACCCTTGTTATATTTCATTAAATTTCTCTCAGCCCAGCTCTCCAGCCTGTCCATGTCTCGCTGAATGGCAGCACAGTCTGCAGGGGTGTCGGCAACACCACCCAGCTTTGTGTCATCAGCAAACTTGCTGACAGTGCATGCCAATCCCTCATCCAAGTCATCAATGAATAGATTGAACAGGACCGGTCCCAGCACCGACCCCTGAGGTACTCCACTAGATACAGGCCTCCAACCAGACTGTCCCATTGACCACTACTCTCTGACTTCTATCCTACAGCCAATTCACCATCCACCTTACTACCCAATCATCCAGTCCACACTGCCTCAGTTTGTCTGCTAGGATGCTAAGTGAGACTGCGTCAAATGCCTTCCTCAAGTGAAGATAGACCACATCCACCACTCTGCCATCATCTATCCACCTGGTTATGCCCTCATCAAAGGCTATCAGCTTGGTCAAGCATGGCTTTCCCTTTGTAAAGTCATGCTGACTGTCCCTAATGACCCTCCTGTCATTGATGTGCCTGGCGACAGCCTCTAGAACAAATTGTTCCATCACCTTTCCTGGGATGGAGGTGAGGCTGACCAATCTATAGTTACCTGGGTCCTCCTTCTTTCTCTTTTTGAAGATTGGAGTGACATTTGCTATCCTCCAGTCTCTAGGCACCTCTCCTGATCCCCATGACTTAGAAAAGATGATGGACAACAGCTTAGCAATGACTTCTGCTGTCTCGCTTAGTACGAGTGGGTGCATCCCATCTGGGCCCATGGATTTGTGTACATCCAGTTTGATCAATTGATCCCTAACCCAGTCTTCATCAACCAAGACAAGCTCATCTCTTGCCTCAAATTCCTCTGGAGTCTCAGCAGTCTGGGGCTTGATATCAGGACAGCCCCCAGAAATAGAGAGTGGCAAATAAAGTGTTCAGTATCTCTGCTTTGTCTGTATCCTCTGTCTCCAGGGTACCCACTTCATTCAGCAGGGGGCCTATGTTGCCTCTAGTTTTAGTTGTACCTGCAGTGTATTTGAAGAAGCCCTTTTTGTTGCCCTTGACCTCTCTTGCAAGGTTTAATTCCAAGGAGGCCTTGACTTTCCTAGTTGCGTCCCTACATTCTCTCACCAGAGCCTTGTAATCATCCCAAGTGACCATCCCCTCCTTCCATGATGTATAGGCTTTCTTCTTCAGTTTGCCTAGCAGATCCCTGTTTAACCACGTAGGTCTTCTGGCTCCCCTCCTTGAGTTCCTACCTGTTGGAATACTCTTTTCTTGTGCTTCAAGAAAGTTGTCTTCAAATGTTAACCAGCTATCCTGAGCCCCTTTACCTGCCAGTACCCTGTCCCATGGGATTTCCCCTAGCAATTGCTTGAAAAGGCCAAAGTTGGCCCTCCTGAAGTCCAGGGTTGTAGTTCTGCTAGATATTCTGTTCCAACCACATGAGACCCTGAACTCCACCATGTCATGGTCATTGCACCCAAAGCTGCCCTCAACCTTCACTGCTTCAACCAGAACTGCCCTGTTGGTGAGTACAAGATCCAGCAGCGCTCCTCTCCTACTGGGTTCTTCCACCATTTGCATCAGGAAATTGTCACCAATGCACTGGAGGAACCTCCTGGACTGTGGGTGGCTGGCTGAAAGGGTCTTCCATCAGATATCAGGGTATTTAAAATCCCCCATGAGAACCAGGGCCTGCAACTTCCTCATCAGATCAGGTGGTCTGTAATAGACACCCACAACACTTTCACCCATGCCAGCCTGCCCCTTAATATGCACCCACAAACTCTCAGCTCTCTCTTCTTCTGCCCTTGGACAGAACTCAATACATTTCAGCTGTACTGTCATGTAGATTTCAACTCCTCCACCCCACCTTGCTGACCTGTCCCTTCTAAAAAGGACGTAGCCATCCATGACCACATTGCAGTCATGTGAGCTGTCCCACCAGGTCTCCGTAATCGCTGCCAAATCATAATCGCCCGACTGGACACAGATTTTTAGCTCTTCCTGCTTATTCCCCATGCTGCATGCATTGGTGAGCTGTAAATCTTCACTCACCACACCAGCAGTTGTGGAAAGTGACTATAAAGGAGAGGGAAAAGTGAGGGCAGTGACATTCTCAATACAGAAATGTTGAAGAAAAAACAGAACTTTAAAATTAAGAAGGAGGGAACTAATGAGTTAATGTGACCCTTCCTGAACCCTCTAAACAAATACCTCCTTCTTCCTCGCAGGCTTCTCGTATACTTTCTTCCTTGCCAGCCATCCCACCTCTTGTCCCGGGAATGACTGAAGTGTGGCCTTATATTTGGTTCCAAATTTGAATACGAAAGTGATGTCAGCAAGCCAAATATAAAACAGTGACCACATTCAAGAGCCCAATGAGCTGATAGGGAGGAGTGAAGTGGTGTGAGGGGAAAGACTAGTGCAGACCATCAGTAGTCCCTGAGATAGATCCCACTGGAAGGACGAGTCAGCCACTGAGTCAAAAGGGAGGATTTGCCCAGCTGTTTTGGAATTATTTTCCTTTGCCTTTTCATACTTTTAAAAATAGAATTCTGGGTCTCTTTTATGTATCATTTTTAAAATTTTTTTTGAGTCAGCTGTTGGCAGCTTAGGGCTGCTGGTTGCAATGTTGAGAAATAAGAGTCCAGAAGCCTGTTGGAAGAGCCTCTGTAGATGCGAGAGGCTTGCAGGTGGTGCAAAGTTCCAGTGAAACCATCACAGAACCTTTACTCTGGTTTAGAGTTGCTGTTGTCAGCTGAGCTGCACTGCGCTGTAAACTATGAGATCTGAAAGAACTAACCCCGAAACTGCTTTGAATATCAGAACCACCAAGCAAGAACTTGGCAAGGAGCTATGGGAGAGGAAGAGGTAGAGGTACAGCTGCATGGCAGCCCTGCACAACTTAAAAGATGTTCTTCTTTAACCATGATTTCAAGACAGACTGCAAGGCCATAGAAGGAATAAATTAAAAAATCACCTTTTGTCCTAACAAGTAAACCAGGAAAATCATTGCCATAACTGATTCAGAAATTATTTCAAAGGCAGGTTTCACAAATTCATAGGCCTGATCAGATTCATGGCAGCTAAAGTGATGCTCTAGGAAAGGCTCAGAATGTTCACTCCCACAGGAACCTGAAGGAGGTACCACATTTGATATGTGTCCATATACTCCTGGTCATGTTTGAGATGGGTTACCAGGCAGACAGTGTTTAGGACTAACATGAAACTTTTCCTTTTACATTGTCAAGCTCCCGCCGTATCAAGAATGGAGTAAGTCAACATCCAAGTTGATTTCGTTAAAGCCAGTCAGTCTAACAGCAGGGAAGAAGGAGTTGCAGAGGATGAAACAAAGAAAGACCATAAAGTGGCAACGTGTTTCTCAGAAAAGATGGGCTCCTGGGCTACATACAGGCTGATGCACAGCAACCCCAACTCATTTTTTCCCACTGTCCCTGAGAGATTTCAAACGAAGCCCATAGAAGATGGGAGAAAATGACTGCTAGGTAACCTCAGCAAGAAGGCATGGGTGTGTGCCATGCATCATGAGGACGCTTTGCAGATGTTTCTGCAGGCCCCTCTGCAGTCATTCTTTCCCTAGTGATGTGACTCCTACACTTCAGATGTTTTCAGATGTATTCTCCTTATGACACTGGTTGCTGCACCAGATTTGTCTGTAAACTCTGTGAACCCAGAAGCCCTTTTTAATGGACCTATCTCACAGTCTTCCTGCTTATGGTTGCGGATCTACTTAAAGAATACACTCCTGTGCTGTGGAAAGTATTTTACTCATTGTTCTAAGGAGGACACAACAACTTTGACACTGGAGAAAGGTGTGAGTCCCTCCACATTCATTAGGGCTGATAAGTGTCCTTGTCACCATACACAAGCCCTTAGGGAGTTCATCGGTGGAGAGGAAAAGCTGTTTTCCACACAATGAGAGCACAAGGTGAACAATGGAAGATGAGAGGTTTGCCACACTGCTGCTGGGTATGGGGAAGACCAGTGGTTAGACAGGCTCATAAAGAGTGCAAATCCCAAATGCCTCTTCTCCATCATCTCCTTCAGCTGCTGCCTACTACAAACCATGCAGGCCTCCACATCACTTGCTCACCATGGCAAGTGAGAAAAAGGCCTCTGTGCTGCTATTAGGGCAGTCATGGTCTGCACTGTGAGCAGCAGCAGCATCCACTTCTCTGCAGTGCAGCAGCCAGCCTTGAGCAGTGGCAGAACTTTGATGTTGGGCAAAGAAGCAGAGAAGCCAGTGACACACTGCAGAAACATGGACAGCTGGCTCTCACCTCATCTGAAACATGGCAAACATGCAAGACCTGCCTTTGAGTGGCAGGAATGGAGACACTTGCATTGGGTGCTGCATCTGGTAACACTAAAAGTATCCCCAAACAGAAGGCTGTCTCCAAATGCTGGGGAAACCTACTCCTGAGAGATTCCACCTATTTCCTCTTTAAAAAGAAAAAATTACCTAGCTTCAAGAAGAAAGGAAAGCTCCAAAAAGGTTTTTGGAGGAAGATAGAAAATACATCTTCTAGTTTCTTCAGTTAGGACAGTTCCCTGAAAGGAAAAAGAAGCTAATTACAGTTGCAGGCTGCCACATGGAGCCTGAACAGCCTCGTTACCAGTGCATGCAGCACCCAGCTCTGCTGCAGCTGCAGAGAACAGCTGCATCCAGGCAACACCCTGGTGTCTGGGAACTGCCCACGTGAAAGAGATTATTATTTATCCTTTGACATACAGAGCCATTACCTACCTAAGCAGTCATGGCTTCATAGTGGGCATTATGCTTAAATCCTATTTTTCCAAGAGAAATAGGATTATTCTCTGAGAGTCCATCATTGTTAACTTAATTGAATGAATTACTGAGACAAAAGATATATAGTGATTTCTGGTCCCTTGCTATTAGATGGGGGGCAGCTGACTGGAATTTGCTGTTTTCTTGGTGAATTCCCTTGATGGTGATGTTCCTTCTCTCGGCAAGTGAGCATGTGTCTCATGTCATGTAGATGAGGATTTATTTCTTTTCGTTTGGGACCATAAATGCCTACTGGCATGCTTGCAGCTATTTATTGTTTCTTTTCAGAACTCCACTGTTGACAGAAAATGTCTGGTGCAAGTTATATGTAAGGGCAAGGTACGATTTTGTGAAAAGCTGTTCACATGTGTGACCACTTCAGAAAGTTCTTGTCTGGCTAGGAGTGTGGCAGCATGCAGGTATCTGCTCGCACCTGGCAAGGTGGGGTGCATGCCCTATATGATTCCTCCATAAGGCATTAAGGGTGGCCCTAAACCTCGATTTCAAGATATCTGGGGCAAGTAATGTCTTTCATCTGCACTTGTACAACCCCTTGGGTGGAGGGGGATCCTGCCCATTAACTGGAACTGCAGGCTGCTACAGCAATACAAATAACACATCGTTAATAATCAGGATTATGATGGGCAGACCAGGGAGTTTGGATTCTGTGGGTGGATCTCTCATCCCATGGAAGTTGCTGGCACATTTCCCACCAGTTTCCATGGGGCTGGGATGCCACCTTTCTCTTCTGGATGCATGCTGCTTTGCAAGCGGAAAAATATTTGAAGTTCTGTTTTGGTGCCTCAGACTCCACTTCCTTTCCACTTTAAGAACACTTCACTCCAGCCAGAAGTTTCCTTTGTCTCATAGCCTCAGAAAGAAAAAAAGGAAAACAGAAAAAGTTTCTCCAAATAAGAACATGAGCAACAGAGGTGTTAGGAGAAAGGATACACTTATGATCCAAAAGAAAATAGAGAAACGTTTCCCACCATCTCAATGTCCCAGTCAAGGCCAAAATAAAGCAGTCAGCTTTGCCAGCAAAATTCTAAGCAAAAGAAATAAATGACATCCCCCTGGTGCCCCTGGACATATGTAGTATCCAGCTTTGCTGCTGTTCTGCTCCCCTTCTGCTTCCAGTGCAACAGCTGCCAAATTTGTCCTGCCTTGTAGGCAAAACACATCAAGCTCAGGGAAAAACCAGGTGCTGAGATGAATTCTGGAAGTCCTGCACAGGGAGGAAAGCAGAGTGAAAGAAAACATGTCTATGTTAAGAAGCTTCCTTCTAGGGTAAAAATAGACGGACACACACAGAGGAACTGAAAATCCCTCACTTCTGTTTGCTTTTGCCCTTTGATTTCTTTTTATTCTCTCTCACCTTGCTGCTTCCCTGTCTTAGCCCAAACGAATGGGTGTGCTTCCCATCATAGCACAACTCACTTTCAAAGCAAGATACTTTCTACTTAAGAAGAAAAAAAATAATAAAATTTAGGAGGTATTTCCCAGTGCATAAATGGGCAAACTCCCTTAAGGAAAAAGTGGATGTTTAATTTTGCAGTGGAAGCCTTGCAAAATCAGGTTTTCATTTCCGCTGACTGCTTTGAGTGGAAAACTGCATAAACACGAATACATATGGTACACGCATGTACACACACACATATAAACACACACTTAGCTGCTGGATGAGTACTTGCAGATTGAAATTGAGGCTTTAAAAGTGAAATTCTGCCAGCATGGAATTTAAATCACGACATAACACAGGAAGATAAGTTCTGCCTTGGCCTTGTTTCAGTTCAACCACTTACACACTCTGCTTTTTTAGCTAGTAGCCCTGAATACTGACTTTCTTTTAAATGTATGGCTCTGAAGGTCAGGAGAATGAACCACTGGCTGCTTTACAAAGATAGTAAAGAGAAGCAAGTGCCACTTATTGCGTTGGAGGAGCAAGCGTAGGGGGATAAAGCTGCCCTCCTGTATGCACAGCAAACTTTCACACCTCCATTTCCCGGAAGTTAAACAGCTCCTGTTTTCTTAAAATCAAAAAACCCCCCAAGAACAACAAAAAATAAAGTTCAAACTCAAAGGAATCAGGAAATGGGTTTTTACTAGGAATTGGAGACTGGGGAGCTGCTGGGCACAGCCTGCAATGCTCACCCAGCCCAGCTGCAGCCTATCTAACATAAACATCGCAGCAGTGGCCGTTTGTCCAGAAACAGCATCGACTGCTGGAGAACTCCAACGGAAGAAAGCTAGAAAGACCCTTGCTTCTCAGTCCCCACCTCAGCACCCTCAAATCAGTTTGAGGGGTGAACAGTGTCATTGGTAGTTCCCAATGTGGAGAAGAGCTGTGCTCGTAAACATCAGTGTTATTTTCTTAGGTGAAGAGGCTTTTCTTCTGCTTCCTATGAGAAAAATGTCTTGTTAACAGTTCCTGTTAAAAGCCAGTGTTCACAACCTGTGACTTCACACGTGGGTTGCATTAGGAACAGGAAAGACATTTTTTTTTTTCCCTCATCATTAAGAAGTGCCAAAACTTTTACTTTAACCTTCAGTGTTGGGATTTTCCTCAGTAGGTTTTGCAGGGCAGTGAGGTTTGGTAGGGAACTGAAAGGATCCTGCTGCGACAGGGGGAATGGACTAGATGATCTTTCAAGGTCCCTTCCAATCCCTAATGATTTTATGATTCTATGATTCTATGACAAGTGCATCTGGAAGGGACTAAAAATTATGGCTTCCACCTCAATAAGCTTGATGGTGTCATGGCCATCCCTATGGATTTTGTTTCTTCTTTGTGTTTTTTGACACACTGTTTCATCATAATCCACTTGTAAAAAGGTCTCTCAGATACAGATATACCTGTAAGTCATGCCAGCTCTTAGGTATCACTATGAAAACACAGTTATGTCTTTGAAACATTGAGAAAAATCAAGACTCAGGATTGGATCCATGAGGCTTCAAACAGAAATTAAGCAAAGTATTTCAGAAATACTACCGATGATCTCAGAATCACACAGTCGAGCCTCTTATGTGATTCTATGATTCTCCCACTTCTATTTCACTAACAGGTCAGTGCTAGATTAATCTTTTTGCCTAGACCATGTGAAGGTTGGCTGCATCCCAAGGTGTATGTTTGTGTGACAAGATCAGACGAACACTTAGAAACAAATTATTTGCTGATGGAAGTGAGACCCAAACCTGCCAGAATCATGCAATCGTTCAGGTTGGAAAAGACCCCCAGGATCATCAATTTCAACCATCAACCCTACTCAACAAGTTCACCCCTAAACCATATCCCCGAACACTACATCCAAATGTCTTGACTCAACCACCACCCTGGGCAGCCCATTCCAGTAGCTGACCACTCTCTCCATGACGAAATTTTTCCTGATGTCCAGTCTAAACCTACTCTGTTGAAGCAGAGTTAGTTCTGTCACTAACTACCTGTGAGAAGAGACCAACGCTGACATTTCTACAATATCCTTTCAGACAGTGGTAGAGAGCCATGTGGTCTCCCTTAAGCCTCCTTTTCCTCAAACTAAACAGCCCAAACTCTCTCAATCTCTCTTCATGGGATTTCTTCTCCAGGCCCTTCATCAGTGTTGTTCTCATCCTCTGCACTCGCTCCAGCACCTCGATGTCTCCCTTGTACTGAGGTGCCCAAAACTTGACATAGTACTCACCAATGTTGAGTACAGGGATACAATCACCCCCCTACTCTCTCAGGACTTATAGTTTCTAATACAGGCCAGAATGCCATTTGCCTTCTTGGCTACTTGGGCACACTGCTGGCTCATATCCAGCCTCCTGTCAGTGAGAACCCCCAGGTCCTTTTCTGCCAGACTGCTTTCCAGACACCCTGCCCCAAGCCTGTAGAACTGCATGGGACGGTTGTGACCAAAATGCAGTTCCTGACACTTGGCTCTATTGAAACCCAATTATCCTCAGCCCATTGACACAGTCTGTCAAGGTCCCTCTGTACAGCCTTATTACCCGCCAGCAGATCAACACTCCCTGCCAACTTGGTGTTGTGTGCAAACTTACTGAGGGGGCATTCAATCCCTACATCAAGATAATTGATAAAGATGTTGAACAGGAGTGGCTCCAGCACTGAAGATGACACCACTTGTGACTGGCATCCAATAAGATTTAGCTCTGTTGACTGCCATTCGCTGGCCCCAGCCATCCAGCCAGTGTTTGACCCAGCACAGTACACGCCTGTCCAAGCCATAGCAGCCAACTTACTCATTAGGATGTTGTAGATGATGTCAAAGGCCTTAGTGAAGTCCAGGTAGACTACATCAACAGGCTTACCCTCATCCACTAAGCAGGTCACCTCATCATAGGACAAGATCAGGTTTGTCAAGAAGGACCTGCCTCTCATGACCCCAAAGACTCATTAAAAGATTCCTTAAAGCCAGATTTAAGTAGGCTTTGCCCAGGGTGTTCAAATGCAAGTTGTGACTGTTTCAGCTCAGGGACCTTTGAGGACTGTAACATGTCATTGTACTTCAGTGAAAACATGAAGTCTTCCTTTTATTTCCCATGCAGATAACGTTGGTGTCTCACCAGAGGGTATCTCAGGTCAGGCAAACATTGAGATGGTACCAGCCTCTGAAAGTGGTCCAACATCTGGCTGATATAAGAAGGGTGGTTCTCTGGAAATCTTTTCTGGTTCATGGATGCTCTGAGTTACGATGACATTCATTCAGCTTGCCCCAAACCCTGAAGCTGGCCAAGATGGCAGCTTGGAGAGGACCTTTCTTAAGAGGTCAGGATTCTGTGCTTCAAACAGCCACAGAGAACCTCAAACTGCTATTTGTAAACAGCAATAAGGTGGTTTTAAAGAAGTTTTTGTTCCTCTGCAACCAGTTGTAAGCCATGGAAGTGTTATTTTCTTCCCAGAATTCATCAGGAGATGCATTCCCAGGGGATACATCTGACCCGTCAGAGATGTGGCGTGCTGACAGAGGACATGCACTTGGCTTTCCCAGATAGGCAGAAGCAGCCACTCTGCTGTGTTGGTAACAGCTCTCCAGTGGAGACAGCAAGTCTGGGAGCAATTTTCTTTAGAATGGCATAGTTTGGCCATGATTCCTCACACAGACACATCTCCTCACTGAGGCCCCATTGTCGCAAATATTTATGCCCATGAGTAATTTCAAGAGCGTTAGTAATGAGTTGTGAGGGATGACTCCTGGGTTCTCTGTAGATGCTGGGGGAAGCATCCTGTTGCAAGAGGGGTTTACACACATGCTCAAATGTCTTTTGCAGTAAGGATGAACTTAAGTGTGTGCTGAAGTGCTCTTTGGAAGAGAAGGACTTGCCCACTGTCTGCATTCCTTTTTATTTGTTATTGATACATATTCTGTGAGGGATGCCCAAGATCTTTGTGCAAAATTAATAGTCAAGTGATTTGATTTCTGATTATATTTTCAGTACTTCATCCCTCCAAATATAATAAAAGCCATTACAGCCATTATTCTCTTTTGCATTTGTTGCATATAAAAATATATTCCAGTGCCAAAACCTGAAAGATCAGCTTTTTTCCTAAAGCACATTTTGTGTGACTTATAAAAGTTTTACAAGTTATAAAACCCCTGGAACAATTCATTTCTGATGGAAATGATGACTAGAGCAAAACTAACAGGTGTTGATATGATACTCCTAAAAGCAAGGGGAATGGAAATCTAGCTCAGCTAAAAATATGTGTGGTTTTATTTCTTCATATTATACGTTTAATACCTTGCTTCTTCAGGCTGAGCAGCAGCAGGACATCACAGGAATCCTGGGTGAGATTTTGCCTCAGCTTGTGAACTCTTAGCAGGCAATGTGTTTGCACTCAGGAGCAAGCAGCTTCCTAGAGAGCTAGCATCACATCCTTGGCTGGTGTAAACTGGCAGAGTCCTAAAGAAGTTGAGGGAGCTGATTTAATAACAGTTAAACACAATGAGACACATGTCTGTTTTGAATTGTGTAATTCAGTGCAGTCCAATGTGAGTTTATTGATGTGGTGGTCTTTGTAAATATTGTCGGGCTACAGGGAAAATAAAAGGCAAATCCCCCTAACCTGTTTAGGCTGTGTTTGTCCCATACAGGCTTTGATTCCCAGAATCCGTTAGTGAAGCCCGTGTTTACTCTATAGACACATGGTCAGCTAATGATTGTAACCCCAGGCCTAGGCAACACCTCTGCGTGCTGATAAACTGCCGCTTTACTGGACCCCATCCCCATGAGCTCTCTACACACAACAGATTTGAAACCCATCTTGAGCAATCCCAGTGAAGCTGAAGGCATTAAGTGAGGCATCTGGAGTTGGCCAGCAAGAGTAGCCCTGCTGTTCTTCTTGCCTAGTCTGCCTCTTTTCTAGAACACTCTAGGACTATATTTCTTCTTTCATGTTCCTCTCCTTGTCTTCAACTTCCTTGGTTGTAAACTGCAGGAAACTTCCCCAGCTGAGCTATTTTAAGGCATGTATATATGTATATAAAATATTATTTTATTGGCCTAAGCAAAAGTATTTCAAATTCAGCTGCTATCGTGACAGAACTGTGCAGGAAAGTGATGTTGTATGAGCTGTGCAATTTGCCTTCTGTGAGGGCTTCTCACCAGCCCTCATTTCCCAGCTCACCAGCAAAGGTCCCATACATTTTTATTCTATTAGAGGCACCGATAAGCTCTTCCCCAAAGGGCTGGCCTTGCTGATTGTTGTACACTGTTGAGACGGAAGGATATAAATACAATAATGAACTGCAGATAAATATCATGAGCTGGGAAATGATCACATCTTTGATTTCTTTCCTAGCTGAACATGTCCAGCTGTGATGTTCACTTTTTCCTGCCAAGTCCAGAGGGTGACTCAGCAGAGCTCTGAGAGACAACTGCTGAACCCAAATCCTCCCTGTGCTTCTTTATAGTTTGTTCCCAACTGTTTGCCATGAAAATTGTTTTACAGAATTGGTAATTGATGATTCAGAGCAACGGAGGGAATCCCCTTAAAGCCCCCATGACTCATCTTGCTGCTCTTCAGGTCCACCTGCCCAGGGCATAACTGTGGTATAAATCCACATTCCCTTACATGGCTGAGGATGCCAGCTGGGGTGGCACATGCTGCCTGTTTGCAGCATGGAAGTAGACTGTTAACCTTGGTTTTGTATCTCATGGCATTGCCTGGTCCTGGCAAGTTCTAAATTAGTGTTAACCTAAGAAGTACCTGAAGTACTTCAGCTTTCATTAAGGTGTCACAGACAGATGATGACACTAATCAGTGGGTTTTACAGATGTGCAAGTAACTGAAGTATCCTTACCAATGGAACCAAACACAGCATCTCTCTTGTGATTCAGTTCTAAAATATCCTTGTATGCCTCTTCTGAAGAGAAGGAAAATCAGTTTGTGAAGCTGAAGCCAGACTAGAAATGTTGCAATATGTGGCGGAGAAACCAGAAAGTCAGATATTGCTGCTGCCAGCAGGCACATTTTCTAGCCCTCTCAAAGGCTGTGGTGTAAGAAACATTTTCTCCCCAATGATACTGGTTTATCTGTCTTCTCATTGCCCTGTGGTGACTTTCCCTGGAAGTCTGTGCCAGTCAAGGATGATCACAATGTAGTTAGAGCGTAACTGCTTAGAATATGAACAGTTAATCAGGTCCCTGCAAGGAAATGAAATGATTACAAATAACAAGACAGGCTCTTTACAACAAAAACTCCTCTCAGAACCCCAGAAACAGCCAGAAGAATGTGGCTACTGAGTCAGAGACTGATAACTCTGAATTGCATAGTGACAGAGCAAGAAAAGCAGAGAGTGGAGTGTCGAGTACAGAAGCACCTAGTGACAACATCATCCATCCAGCTTTGAAAAGATCCCAGTTCAAGCCCATCATGTAATTAATCATTATTAAGGCTAATGTGGAGACTGCCAGATATTTAATCTCTACTATTCTCCATAAGTCTCCTTCAGAGACCTGGGAGGTTGAATCTGCTTTGTGGAAGTGCGTGCAAGTCTTCCCAGGTATCTGCCCAGGGTCAGGCACACAGGTAGCATCAAAATGTCAGGGAAAACTTGGGGCTCACGTGTGCATGCTCAAGGTTTCTCCTTTCCTGCTCATAGGCATGTTGCTCACTTGGCAGAAGTGAAAGTGAAGGTATATACCTGAGGTTAACTGGGAGAAATCTAGGTCCCTTGTGTGGACCAGGGAGGGGGTAGTGCACTGGTACCCCACAACCTTGAAGAACTCTGTGTCTGATGGAGCCATTGCTTTTGTTACTTTTTGGAATATGTCTTCTGAGAGATGGTCCATGTCATGCTTCTGACATCTCAGTAAAGGCACCGTCTCTGGACCTTTTTGAGGATCTGAGGAAAACAAGAGAAATATTGAAGATCCATTGAAATTGGCGAACTTTTACTGCTAGAGATGGATACAAGAAGTTCAAATTCAGTTTGTCCTCACCAAGATCCAAGTTGATTGAATAACTGGAAAAGGTAATAGTGTAGAGTATGAGTGATTTTTTTTTTTTTTGCACTTTGGCCGTAGTCTCATACTGAAAGTAAATTAAGGAAAATCTCAATTAAGCAAAACTTCAATTCAGCAAATGCTGGGCAGTTTTGAAAATCTCAAAAGAAGGTCTGTGGGGCAGGGACTCTGTTATGCTCTGACTTTATGCCTTCCCAGCATTGCTGTGACATTGCTTGAATGCATTCAGTGTTGTGCAATGTGTTTTCACATATCTTTGGTAGCCTCTTTCTTTCCAGAAAGGCTGAACATTAAAGGATAGAGGAGAAAGAGGTTCAAAGCAGAGAATATATCCCCTTTCGTCTTGGTCTTTAACCCCAGTTAAGGTCAGTTATTTGTTGTCATAACCTGGATAATGAAGTCTAAGAATTTAACGTTTTTTTTCAAAACATTTAAATTAACAAATAAACCAAATGTGGTAACCCACAGCAATCTCCATATAAGATAGGACATGTAAGTATTGTAGTTGGCAGGTCTTAAATATCCCCTCCAGCCCATATAGCTCTAGGGAGCTCTGGAGTAATCAAGAGGGTTGAGTAAGTTTTTAAAGATGACTGCAGGCCTTTAAAGATTTCCCACTCCTACTAAGCTGCAGAAGTTAAATTTATCCTTCCTGTTTACTCTCTGTGTGATTTTAGACTAAGGTCAGTCTATAAAACAAAATGCATCTCTGGCATCTCAGCTCCACAAGGAGCAGTACAGCCCTGGTTAGTAATACAGCATCATCTGACCATCTGCCTCTGTCAAAGCTGGCAGAAAACTCCACTTCAGGAAGGTTCAGGGGACAGATGAAGATATCTGGATCAAATCAGTCCTGTGGTTTACTTCAAACCTAAGGGATAAGGCATATGCTGATGTTCTTTCCCTCTCCTTTTTAGGTAAGCATTTATGTTTATAACAAGCCATCGATTTTGGAGGCTGCAGACTGGATTCAGAGAAGGAACCTATGGAATGTCTAGGACATACATGGCTTTGACAAAGCCTTACTTTCCTGCTTCTCAATTCATGCCAGACTGATTTCGGTTTTCTTAACGTATGATTTTTCTTCCTGCATCTTTCTGTTCATAGCAAAAATCTGTCATAGTCCAGTGAGGTCCTCTGCATCCCACTCACAGCGCTAAATTGCACTCAGTGATCTTGGATGCTCTGGTTTATCCTCTACCCAAAAGAGGCATATTCTGGGAGGAAAGGGTCACCGAATGATGGATTCTTTTTTGTAAGCAGATGTGAGGAACATGAAAAAGCCCTCTTAATAGTCCAAAAATGTCCAGAGGCACTGTTTTGCAATACAAGGTGCATTAACTAGTAAATCCAAACCTCTCTAATGTAGCACAACTATTCCTTTCCTACCTCTCTTTTTGTCTCAAAGTAAAAGGTCAATTTTGTATTTAAAAAGTTCTATCAAAGATTTAATGATTGTACCGTTGGCCATAGTTCAAACAGTACAGGCAGGAAAGAATGTACAGCTGTCAAGTGTAAACAGAAATGGGTACAGCTCAGAAGTGCTTCAGACAAGTCATTCTATGTCATCGGCTGGTTTTAATTAGGAGCAGACCAAATATTCTTCCACTTCTCCCTCCCTCTTTCTTCTTCCTCTTGTTCTCCCACCTCTTCAATAATTTAAAACAAAATTATTTGCAATGCATTGTCTTACTGGCATTCATCCTCGTGGAAGTAAGCAAACGATACAGAAATAGCTTGCTTCAAAGTTCAAAGCATATTATGACATCCCAAGGAGACCACAAGATTGTCATCTTAGAACTGCAACAGCAGTAGGTTAGATATGCAACTTTCCACCTTCTGTGTGGAAAGCCTTGCTTCAGGAAGACAATCCCATCACGCTTTTTTCATTTATATCATTTTAGAAACAGATTTCAGGTTGATCACTGCCAGTCAAGTGGGTTTTCTTTGTTATGTGCCATGTGCTAGCACCAGGTCTGGGAGGAGCGGAACCTGTTTGCAATATATCCTGTTTTAAAGAATGAGATAGTAACCAATACTTAGACTCTCCTGGATGGGTCTGAGACAGAGGCAATAAAAGGGATCTGAGGGAAGATGTAGTTCATGTAGTATTTGGGGGGGGTTCTAATCATCTATTTATTTATATTGACCTCTGGATTTCCCCACTTTCGTGTTTTACTGTTGCTGCTGGCATGGATCTCTTCTGGCTCTGAGATTTCAAGAAGTAATACTCACCAGTAAACACACTGTAGCTAAGGACTTGACACTAATGAAATATCCTTAGAGTTACCTCTCTTCTAGCGCTGAGGCACAGAACTATTCTTCTGAAGATGCCGAACAGCAACTTTGGATGTCATATTTTAGGCAAGCTTTATCCAGTTTATTTATTTTCAGATCCCAGTCCCATCTAGAGCAGTAGAGTGTACTTCGACCCAAGGATGGAGAAATGAAGCCTCAGCAAGGAAAAAGCTGTAGTAGATGTTTGGCTTTACTTGCCAACTGATCCTATTTCTCTTTGCTAAGAAGAATAGCAATAATGGCAATAGTAATATAGTTATTGATGGTGCACCATGAAAGGATTGTAAGGAGAGAAGGATGAAACAAACCCATTGCGTTAATCTCCCCTGCAACAACAACATTGTGGGCATCGGGTAAGAAGGCATTCTGGCATTTCAAAGGTGAATAGGTGGTGAGAGTTTCTTTAGCTTCTCGCTGTTGCTGTTGTTGAAAGTCTGCTTCTTCTGGGCACCAGACATTTCCTGTGCCGCTACCCTTCACCAAGTCAGGAAGGGTTCTTTTTACTTGGAGAGAGAAGTTTATAGCTTCCCACATGAAAAGAATTCTTAGTAGACATCATCCCATGTGCTAATGACCACAGAAAAAAGTAGACGTCACTGGCAAATGCGGTATCGGTTATTTCCATATTTGCTCATAACGAAGAAACAGAAGCTCTGAGAAAACCTCAGTTAATTTGTGCCCACCAGTAGCTCCATACTGGTGCCAATTAGTGAAAAGTGCAGGCAGGCTTACCTTGCATGAGAGCTCTGAAACTTCCTTGGGTTTGCTAGCTGACGAAAGCTTTTTTATTTACAAATATTAAGGAATATTCTTAGTCTCTGAATCACGTGGAAGGCAAAATGTCTCCCAGAGGATAGTTAATGTATTTTTCTTCTTTAATGGTTAACTTTAAGCAAAAAGATGTGATCTAAAGCACAGGGAATTTGGCTTGGTGTTTTAGAGTACTGGGGTATACACTTACCTCATGACCAAAGCTGAGGTAGCGTGTTTTCTAGGCGTTAGGTGAAGGCCAGGGCACAGGTACTTTGATTGTATAAGACATGTGCTATCGCCAGGCAGTTACAAAAGACCATACACCTTCTGATCTAAGCCCTGCAGCTGTCAGTCTAGAGACTCTTTATTTGGATATTTTTTGCACTTGCCCCTTACTTAAATGCTGGTAATTAACACTAAATAAAGTGCAGGAATCTCTGCACAGGGGCTAAACCACTTCCATATTTCATGTTCTCTTTCAGCATGTCTTTCTCTCCGAAAGAGGGTAGTAATCACAAGCCAATAGCTGGGAAGCAAAATACGTTGAAAATGTTTTATTAAGTCTATGGAGAGACTGCAGATCAGTCTGGGCACTAGCTCCACAAACAGCCTAACTTGTACCCGTTCTGAGGCAAAAAAGAAGAGGGATGAAATGCAAACGATCACAGAAACATTAGATGAATTAGGAAGACATGGAGATCTCCATGAAATATGGCCTCTAAATTTACTGGGAAACATGTTTCCTATTTGCTTCACACATTCAAATGCCTGTTTTGCATGCAGCAGAAGCAGATTGTCTCAATATTCTGTATGGGGTTAGTGTAATATGTGTGTTCATTTATGAAATGTAGCCTCACACTGCATGCATCTATGTGTTTTGTACCTTCATTCTTACGGCTTATATATAATATTGCACATTATTTTGTGTTTATTGTATGATGCTTGTATTGGGTTTGGTATGCAAGCCAGTACTTTTACCAAGGAACATAGAGAGAGGCCCCCCAGATGGATCAGAAGGATTGTCTGAAAAAAGCTGCACTTTTTTACAAGGCTCAGAAGTCCAGTAAAACTTCTCTACATCCTCACGCAGCCTCCCAACAGAAAATAAAAATCCTTTATTAAATACTGTGGCCCTTTAGGGAGACATATATGACATCATCTAAACAAATACATTAGATGAATAATTCATCATGATACACCACTCTGTGAGTGTGATTCTAAAGTTCAGTGTGTGGGAGGGCTCAAAAATGGACACGTTTTCTGATTTAATTTTATTCTTGGAGACAAAAAATGGTCTCAGCCTTTCTGAGAAACAGAAAGGGATGTTTCCCACTGAAATCTGTAAGACTCTCTACAAAAGATTTATTCTAAAAAACCTGCAGAGGTATGATGTTAGTTTTAAACCTCCTTTTCACTTAGTTTAAGAATCCTTTCCGGCTCAAATCAATTTAGACAAAACAATGTCCATATCAGAGGAAGATCCAGTAAAAGAATGAAATAGTTTCATGATTAATCAAATTCCTTAATTGTTTTTTTATCTCTGCTGCTTATTCTGCTAAAGTAGAATGCAGCAATCATGTTCTGTAACCAGATCTACTTCTGCACAGTTTAAGCAAAACTACTCCTTGTGTTACTGCACATGAACATGCAAAGGGCAGAAGCAAGTATCTACACAACATCTTCTGCAGATATACAGGGAGCTCTGGGAGGATCCTAGTACAAAATAGAACTTTTAGAGGCGACTCCTGACGACTTTAGTTGATAATTTTCATTTTCCTGTTGTTACTAGGTTGTCATAGTTAAAAGCTTGGAATGATGAGTTGTAAACAGTAAGATCAGATTTTAACACAGGGTTTTTTTATAAAAAAGAAGTTCCACAAAGTGAAAACCCCAGATAATCTGTTCCTTTCTGCTTGTCTATAGCAGTGAAAGAACAGGTAAATTCCTAAGGGCAATCAGCATTTCATGTTTTATTTGCATTGGCTCAGGTTCACATTTGAAGCTCTATGTTTAACAAGCCATCCTGAGAAGTCTAGATAGCCATGGCTAATGGCAGTGGAAACAATTTCCCCCTGTGGTGTGTTCTGTCACAGTAAATCCATAGCTTTGATGTCTGCCTGACATCACTTAGAAGCATTACATTAATTAGGAATACAAAACTGAAAACCATTGCCATCTCAATTGAAAGATCAAGCTGGTGCCTGCTGGAGTTTACCCTCTGTGCTGTGAGGCACCACAGCCTGCTTCAGCAAGATGAGCTATAACATTTTCAGAAACTTTGGTTCTAGTGCCATGGGATCACTGCATGGAAACAGATATAAGGTGGAGGCTCTTCCTTCCGAGCTGTCCCTAAATCTGTGGCACATGGTCCCTGGGTGCTGAGGTTGGCCTTGTGGGCCCATAACTAGTAGTGTTCCAATATGTTAATCATCTAATTTGTCATTGTTCTTATGCACCCTATCCTTACAATCTTGCCCCAGGGATGATCCTGCGCCAGTGAATGCTTCAAAGGAAGTATCCCCGCTCATGTTTGCTCCATCTTGCGTGTCTCCCCTGGAGCTTCAAGAGCTAGAAGAGCTTCTGCAGAAGAGAGTGCTGTCCATCCCTTGGACCTCTTCAAAAGAGTTTCACAAGATTTTTGTTGTCCCCCTCAGCTTTTCTCTGAATGAAAAAGGAAGAACTTTGCCAGATGGCTTGGCAGTAGGCAAGTTGCCCATTCAGCTAAAACGACAAGCAACAGAGAAAGAGTAGGGTTTAATTAAAACACACTGAGCTACATCACACCATAAGCAGCAGTAACATAGTACTCGAAATCCAACTATGATCAGCAACAATGAGCCAACAGCTTTTTTGCAGCATGTGTGAAATGAGTTGTAATCACCAATCTGATTTTAATAGAGAACCATCAGTGTTGAAGGAAATGAAAAAAGAAAAGATACCTACTGTTTCTTTGGAGAATGTGTCAACAAACAAAACATGTAGGAACACTTTGCACTGACAGGGTTTTTAAATATTTGGTAGGTTCTACAAGTGTAATTTAGAAAATCGCAGCCTTTAGAGAAAGTACTTCGTAAGCTGATTAAGGACTTCTAGAAATAGAGAAAGTGGGGATAACGTGTGGAAACTTGTACTGTCGCTCCCGTGGCTGTTCCAGGTAAGACATACAGATTTTATTTTCTGAATTCTTAGTTCTAGCAGCACACTTTTGTTTTCAAGGATGGTGAAGAAATGAAATTGAAAATAAAAATTGATACCTTTTTTTAAAAAAGAAGCACTTTTCATCCTGACAAAACTGCTTCGCAGTCATTACGGTTTCATTGCCCCATGTCTTACTTCTTAGTATATGTGAGAGTTTCTTGAGGAAGCTGCGTAACAACCATGAAATATTACGGTGAAATTCCTGCTGGGCACACTGCCCCCTCACTTTCTTCCTGCCTGGATTTGTGCGTGTGCGACTCGGTGTAGGTGATCCTGCTGTGTCAGGGGGATTGGACTAGATGATCTTCCGAGGTCCCTTCCAATCCCTAATGATTCTATGATTCTATGATCATTATTACAGATCTGTTTAAAAAATCAGTCACTGAAAACGTATCCTGGCAGTCATGAGTAAACAGCAGTTATTTTTGTTCCCTAAATAATAGAACAAGGTAGTGAAAAATGGACAGAATTCGTTCTGTTGCTATACTTTCAAGGACCTGACCTTATTGGAAAGATTTCAGTTAGAAGCTCGAGAGTCCTATTCCTAAGGATCTTTGTCCAGTTTCCTGTGGAATTTCTGCCCAATTTTCTATTTCCGTGCAATTTGTCCAGCATGAGTCCTTCTCTTATAAGCAGTTATTTTTACTTGATGCATTTTTCATGCTCTTGGTTTCAGCAACTGCATTCATGCTTATAAACACAGCCAGCACCCCTGGCCCTCTTACTCTGAAGCTGAGCAAAGTTAACGGAAATGCTTGTTTCTTCTTGCAGTAAACAGAACGGGTCACAGGTGATACCTACTTCAATGCTAGTGAAACCAAAACAAGCACATATGGGCTGAGCCTAGCTCTCAGAAATGCCCTGGTCTAGAAACACTCACGGCAACATTCTAATAGTAAATTATTTTCTTAGTTATCTGAAATCTGTCTTTTCAGTGGGGAAGAACAGATTCATCAAGATTTAGAGGAAAGCACGCAAAAGGTAGCTGTGGATAATGAAGAGTGGGTACAACCAGAATTCATGTTGTGCTGCCGTAGTAGCAATGGAAAGATTTCAGGCTGGAGTTTGTCCAACGCCAGCTTCTCAAAAACACTGGTTGCCACTGATGGTGGGCAATATAGGTACAAACTGAGAATGCGAGTCTGAACCCAGGGTAGGGATGTGACACTGTAATGGGCTGCCTGGTGCATGCCCAGATCTGTGTCCATATGACAGGATCCTCAGAGACCAGACCTAGCCTACACAAAACACTGTGGTGCTGGCCCGAGCTATGGCCCTGCCTCCTTCCCTTCAAGACCTGAAGTTAAGCTGCAGATCCAGCTGAAAACTGGATCAGTCCTTTCTCAGAAAGACAAATAAGGAGCAAGATTACTCTTCCCTACTGGTATCCCGTCAGGTTCAAATTCCACCCCTTTGTGATTTTGAAATAGGAACACAAACATAATTCTTCACTCTTCTGTGTAAGGAGCCTAATTATTCAAGAAAATGGAAGAGCATTTGGGGTCAGGACAGTTACTCTTCAGTTCTGGGAGGACACTGAACTCTCTGTACCCCCTGCCCTTGCCAAGATGAAAAGCTTTTCAGTCTTGCATCCAGTTTAGCCTTAAAATGACTAGTGTGTATCTTTCCTCATTCTAGCTGTATTTCAGCTCACATGATTCATATGTAAAGTTAACTTTATTAAATGGTTCTTCTAGTCCACCAGGAAGTATTGGAAGGTTATAGGTTAAGGATTTTACAGATATCTGGTGTTTAATTGAACAAGATGCAACATGTATCACTTAGGTAGTATCTACAGAAAGTATTAGCGTATGCTTTTACATCAAGGGTGTGCAGAGCACTGTGTGCAGGTCGTATTTAATGAGGTAATAAATGTACAACAATATATTGACTTCCGACGTCCATGAAGGTGGTTAGATGGCAGGTGTGTGCTGTTCTGTATGATTTACCAAGTGCTTCTTAAACAAACAATAATATTTAATGTGCTGTAACTGCATTGTATATTTACATTGAATGGTTCTTTGGAATAAATTGGAGTGGTCATAAAACCGTGGAGCTGGCCTAAATGGTTGCATTAGCTACTGTACTGGTGGGGAAGACCTCATGTGAGAAAGTCTATAGGACTTATAAAGCATCTGTGACAACCTTGCAGCTCTCACCTGTGGGTTCCTCTAAAAGAGTGGACAGTCACCGTCCAGAGGTGACAGGATAACTCCAACCCTGATGAAGTCAGTGGGTGTTACTTGACTTGACTCACCTGCCTTGGTATCAGTCTGAGCTGCAGAGTCAGCTAGAGGTAAAAGTGAGTGACTTTGACAGTTCTCTCTTCTTTCAGCTTCACCATGTTGCTTGCTGACAGTTCAGTCACAGAAGACATCTACGGAGCCTTTCTCACTGATTTGCATTATCTTAGGGTGGGACCAGGTTATTTGCAGTGAAATGCTTGTTCACATTTCAAAAACATGTTCACATCTCTCAGTAACTGACACTGATGAACATTCAAAATAAGAAGTTTGACAGGAATGCACAAGACACGGTGCACAACATCAAGTCAGGGAGATTACTTAAAACTACTGTGATACTGGCTGATTTGATTCATAACAGAGTATGTCCAGACAGGAAACAAAAATGATACCACATGATGTGGACAACAAACTGACCACGGCACAGCTGAAAAGATCACTTCTGCAGCTGAATACACTAACTGAAATTTCAGAGCTGCACCAAAGGAAAAAAAAATCCAGAAGCATAGTCAAACTGAAATTAGCTGTTGAATTTGGAAGAAAGTTTGTGAACTTTTTTTCAATTATTCGTTCATCAGTCACAAGTTTTGTCATAACTTCAGTGGTAAAAGTGGCACCTTAATCGTGATATTTAAACTAATTGCAGGACGCAGATGACTCAGCTGCTCTTCAAAGAGCCTTTTGTTTTTGCCAGACCAAGGCCAATAGTGTTCGCACAGTTTTTCTAACGCGGGAAATGTTGAGATACACCGTACTGAGTCATTACGAGCAGTCCCCTGAATGCCAGCTCCATGCTCTGCAGCAACTGAACAAAAGCACTGTTGCTAACACAGCAATCAGCAATAAAATAGCAAACATAGTTTGAACACTCCTTTCACCCCCATCTCAGAGGTATGTCACAGTACGGGTGCAGGAACAACTAACGGGAAGCACTCCGGAAAACCACCTGTGAAGAGACTAAATAAGCCATAGCCTGGTGATGTGGCAGAGAAAAGGTATGTCATCAAAGAGAGGTGTGCAGTTACAGTGACTTCAGACAGGAGCAGCTAGAGGAGGAACTGGCCATCACTAAGAGCTAAGGGGCAGCCTACAAGACAGTCAGACACAGGTACGGGATATGCCAGGACTTTTTCCATGGCAGTTTTCCCAAGCTTGTTTATTTAAGTTGTGGAAATGTCTGTCATTAGATTCTGTGGAAGCTAACGGCTAAATGGAAATAAGGGCTATTAGGAACTATAAAACAGACCAAATAGATCCTCCAGCTCAGGAACTCCCTAAAGCACTGATGGCCAGAGGAAGAAGGAGGCACATGAAGAAGTATTCTTTCATGACAGCTGTTTCTTTCTCCTTTCAACTAGATGTCTACTGCTTAGCCATCTCTAAATGCAAGAGGCTGAGCTAAAAGAACCTGCTGCTGACTCTCCTTCTGTTTTTAGGAAAGGAGAAAAAGCTTTTGCTTGGAGATGTCATAGTATGCCCCAAGACAAAGTAGCTTAGTGCTAGTGACCAGGGGTCATCCAGACACTTGCACACAAGTGACTTCAGAGGTATAAGTAGACCCATTAAATTCCATGGAACTACCCAAGTGCATTCAATTAGGCATGTGCAAAAATGCTTCCAGGTGCAGGATTTTAAAATATACTTTGCCTCAGCTCAGAAAAGTGCTTAAGCATGTGTTGAAGCTCCACTGCCAAAGACCTTCGGTGTGTTTGGCCAAGCAGGCATGGACTTGTGGCAAAGCTAAACCAGCAATTCACAAGCATGTAGAGCACAAACTATATCAGAGTTTGAGCAATTGTTCAAACTCTGATTAAGTAAAACAGCAACTGAGAGTACAGTGCACAGCCTGTACAGTGCAAGTGCAATTTTACAAAGTCCACAGACACGAAGAAAGAAGAGCCAAAGCTTTTCTAATATAAAAACTTATTTCTGATCTTTCAGCAGGCTCACAAATTGGTCGGAAATTACCTTATCTGTGGGCATCGATTTATCATAGCCATGATTGTTTGCAGCTACGGGTTTACTTCTGAAAATCTCTTCCAGAGCAATAGGATTAGGTGAGACTGTGATTAGAGTATTCTGATTAACCAAAAAGCCTTATAAACCCGCTGACTGCTGAAGGGAGACACTTAAAACAGAATGTAGTGTTTAGCCCCAGGCCTTGGCAAGAATTGAAACAAAATGTTTTGAAACAAAGCAAATTGGCATTTTGCTGACTTTTTCATGTACTGTCTTTCCAAGCAAGACACCTGGTTCAGCTATACAAAACATCTATTCAAGATTACAGTCTGAGCTTTTGTTATGCAAAAGGTAAATGAGGGCAACATGAACTCTGNAGTCTAGGGGGAAAGAAACAAAGTGTAATAAAATGCACTTAGCTGCTTAACCAAAACTAGCAACTATTCACATTTGGATAGCAGCTTTTATAAAAATGACTTGTGTGTGTGCACATGTGCATGTGCGTGGGGGAATACCGGTGTGTGAGAGGCTCGAAAGATCATGTCTGAGCATTATTGATGTTTTATGTTAAATTGGGTACATTCAAAGGCAGTTTAGGAGGTCCTTGCTGGGTGATGAGTAAGTAGTTTTTGTGTTCCCTTGCATGTCCTCTAGCTTGGGACTTTAATGAATTCAAACCATCTGAATTTGATGGATTATCAAGTTTCCTGACCATAAAGATGGACATGAGGGCTGTAACCCCAGTTTTGGTATTTAAACTCATGGGAGAGGTACTTAGTCAATTAAATCCTTGTCCACTCATTCAGAACATCTCTTTGATCTTGCATTTCATTTGAGGACAGAATATGTCGTATTTCACTATTAAATCTCAGTCATGCTGATCAGGAGCGCCAAACACCGTGACCAGTTTGACCACTCACTCCTCAAGCTCCTCAAGCTTTAAGACAACAGCAAAGTAGCTCGAAGCCATCGGTCAAATAAAGCAGGGTGATCTGTCAAACTTTACAACAAAAATAAAACCCTGTGTTCTCTCATCCGGCTTCACACCTCTAAAGTTAGTGCACAAAAAGCCCTCCATGACTGATGCAGCCCGTGTTCACGCTTTCTGGAGGTGACAAGAGAGGCAACAATTGGATGCACATGCCGTGTTTATTTGTAGTGGATGCAGAGTTGCCTTTGCTGCTCACAGGCAAAGCCTGTCATTGACCAACTGCTAGAAAAGAGTTGCTTGGGATGTTTCTGCTGAAGGTATTTTGCCAGAGCTTCTGAATAAAAACCCAAGAAGGACTTGTCTTTGACTAACTTTTCTCCTTGAAAGCTACTGAAAAAATACAGAAGTCATCTAAATGTCTCCCTTTGTTCTTTCAAAGAAAAATTGAGGAGGAAAGGGAGGTTCTCTTTAAGTGCTTTTCATTCTGAAGTACAAATAAACAATGATTTAAAAAGCTGAAATGCAAAAAAAAACATTTGAAAGTAGTTAAATGAAACCTGTTTTATTTTGTTGTTTGGGCTGTTTAATTTCAGAAAGACACTTGATAACTATTTAACTATTTATCCTGATATCTATGGATTTTATTTTATTTTTTTTGATTCAAGATAGCAAATTATTCAAAATCCTGAAAATTTCCCATGGGATAGAAAAAAAACATGTGCTACCCAGCTCTACTGGAAATCACAACATGAAAAGACAATCCCAGCTTTATGTCTGGACATATATTTTTGGGATGGTGAGCATGAAGGAGGTAAACACTACTGTCAGTGGATTCTTCAGGAAAGTCAGATCTGTGCTGGAGCATATGGGGTGCATCACATGGGTACTGTGAGATGATTCCCTGGGACAAAAAAGTCTTACTGTTACTGTCAGGGGGTTTGTGGAGTCTCCTTCTCTGGAGATATTTAAAACCTGCATATGTTCCTATGTAACTTGGTCTAAGTGACCCTGCTCTGGCAGGGGGATTGGACTAGATCGGGGTCCTCAAACCCCGGCCCGCTGGGGGTTGGGGGACGGAAACTGTGCAGCCGCAGATGACTTCCTGCTGACTTCGAGGCCAGGCTGAGGTGGGCGGCTCCCCCATCTCTCCCTCCCTCCCTCCAGCTCCCAGGCAGGACAAGCCAGGCAGCACAAACTATAGCCCAGCCCCCCACCACTGTCTGAGGGACAGTGAACTGGCCCCCTGTTGGAAAAGTTTGAGGACCCCTGGACTAGATGATCTTTTGAGGTCCCTTCCAATCCCTGATGTTCTGTGATTCTGTGATTTGCTACACACTTCAAATAGTTGTTTCTTCAGGCAGAAAGCTCAACCTCTTTGCTGGGCTGAGTCTAATTAATTACAGTTATGACAACACTGCGAAATGCTGCCATAGCAAGGTAGCACTGCCTCATTCCCAATGAGATGAGAGAGAAAAGGATGGGAGCACATGTCCCAGCAGAACCTTCAGCCCTATAGAGTTTTCTTGTTTCAGAGCTGGATAAGCCTTCCTTCCCACCAGCTCCTCAACACCACTCCAAACTCCTACCTCATGGCCCCAACTCCTTTCTCTGATTCCCTGCTCCCAAACACTTTTCCTCCAGTTCCCTGTGCCCTCTACAGGAATCTACCTCCTCAGCTCCAAACTCTGTCTCCCATCTGGCTCAAACTGTAGCAGATGATTAAAATTAATATAATTAATCCCATTCTTTCAGTGCTAACAGAGACAAGTGCAAGCACTAATTTGTGCTCCTGCTTCTCAATGTAATGCTCCCTCTCAGCCCTCCCACCAACACCCCCTCCTACTGGAAAACTTCACTTGTTTTGGCTCTCCCCCATTCCAAGGTCCCATCAGAGATCCTTGGGACCCCTGACACGCACAAAGTTTACTCCTGTCCCACCAGTTACCCCAGGGCTGTCTTGGCTAGCCGAACTGTCCGACTTGCTTCCTTGTGAAGCTCCCTGGGCTCCTGGCAGAGATTTCCAAAATCCAGACTGGAGCTGCAGCTTAAGCTCCACCTGGATCGAGCCTGAAGGGAAGATAAAGTGAACATGTCTGGGAAAAAGGAGCTTCATGGTAATTCTTCAGCAGGCAACCAGACTTTTAGGATGGGAACCTTGAAAGAGGACATAGTATTATTGCCCGATATCCATGGGCAACAGCAAGTGTGAACACAACAACAGAAGTGTGAGACTAGTCCTAATCTGCCTGGTCAGATCCACATCTCACACCAGGATCTCAAATTATAAAATATTCTTCACTCTGAATCACGGCCTTGGGCTGTCAGTGGCCATTAACTGCAGGGGAAAGAGCTTCCTGAAGGCATGCATGGAAAGGCAGTGCTTCTACCTGGTGGCAGGGGTGGCTGGCTGAGTGAGTGGCTTGAAGGACCAAGAGTCAAATCCTCAGCCCTCCCACTGAAGTGTTCATTCTCAGTTTTGGTAACGTACCAGCTCCAACACTCTGCGGGCATCAGATTCCCAAGCTCCAGCTTGAGCATCTCAGAGAGCTGCCAAGAACAGCATGAAGGCAACCATCCAAAAGACAGAAGAAAATTAAACAAAGCAGACACCAGGGGAGACTCAAATGTGCCAAATGCTAACAAACAGAAGTGAGAAATGTTGCTGCCCTCACCCAAAGCAAAGCGAACAAGAGCAGAGCAATGAAATTTGACTGATGCTGAGCGAGTGAGGATGGGTCTATCAGGCACAGTAGTTTAACAGGGGCACACCAGAAAGACATGAGCACCATGTCTCCTCCTCAGTGTCTGGCAGGGCCATGTCCCCATAGGGAGGAGGCTGGGCTGCCTGCATCCCTCAAGCAAACCATCTCAGACCTTTGGGCTCAGTTTTTGGTTTGGTAAGACACAGACGATAATATCTGCCTCACAGGGGAGCTGTGAGGCTTATTAGGTTTTGTCTAGTGCTTTGAGATCCACTGAGTGAAAGTCCTTTATGACTATTTTATTGTTATTGTATGGAGATCAAAGTAAGAGCTCTAATCTAATGCCATCCCTTTTATGTTTATACCACCCACTTGTATCCAGAAGTCAGCTCAACTGCAGAGTCTCTCTTCAGCCTCTTGGTCTTTCAAGGCTGCAAGTGTTTGTTTGTCAGTGAAGTTTTCCAGGGTAACTGGCTGCTCGTCATAGTCTGAACCTATGAAAAGAATGAGGGCAGACACAAAATTACATCATTATTTAGCAGGCTGGAAGTAAACCACTGAGCTCAGTATTTTCTCTAGTTAAGTGCTATGTTAAACAGATAGGTGTGGCAGCCTGAAAATGTGGAGCACCAAGGCAGTGATCCATTCAAAACAATTATTTAGTCTATTGATGTTCAACCTTTGGTCTTTTATTGTGCATGGGGATTGCTCCTGTAATTAGACACATGTGCAGGTACACGTGTGTTTTTAAGACAGAAGTCACAGAACAGAAGATGGCAATTCACTGGATTTTCATACTCTGTTTGAAGGAGCTTGTGTCAGAGTGTGATCTAATCCTACAGAGATATTTTTTTTTTCCTGTAAGGGAAAGCTACTGCTGGGAATCTCAATTTATTAAGTGTGTGTACTTGTTTCTTCTTGGACATCAATTTTACAAAGTGCCTTAATGTGTGAACTCTGCACAAAGGGTCCAAGATGTTGACGGGTGACAGTAAGTGCTCTGTTGACAGGAGACTGTGTGGTCCAATTATTACTAGGTTTAAAAAAAAAGTAATTGAAAAAGAGGAAAAAAAAAGGAATATGCAGCTTCATGTTCAAACCTGAATGAAATGGAGGAGAAACATAAGCTCTATAGAACAAGTCATACTCCTATTCTTGGAAGAAGACCAAGCCCCGTGGCAGATATGTTTATTTGAATACTTACATTGTGTTGCATATTACGCTGAGAGCTGATCATTTGAAGTTCAGTACCAGAGGGTACAGCTCCCGCAAGTAACCTCAATCTCTGCTTGTACAGCAGTTCACACCTGCCTGGGTATTAAATGTAGTACTGTCCGAATAGTGGTCTGCTCGAAGACTGACTGAGAAGAGGAAACAAGGATTTAAGAAAACAAGTTGTGCCACGGTAGAAATTGTCTTGATTCTTGGCAAATCAAAGAGCAGTGGGTTTTCCTTTGGATTGCTCTCAAAAGATTCTCTGGAATCAAAACGAAATGCTTGGGGTGGGGGTGGGGGAGTGGTGTTTTGTTTCAGGTTACTTGCACTTTGTAGTAAGAAACAAAGGAAAACCAAACTTTTAAAACAAAAACAAAAAGGTCTTTTTAAATGAACGAGTAATCTTAGAAGTTTCAATCCAGAAGTGCTGAAACAATGCATTTTGATGCCCTGGGAATGTCTTTCTTGCTGTTTCTTATCTCACCCAAAACTGATCAGTGAATTCAGCTCAAATTTGTTAAGGTTCTGACTACTCAGTCCTGAGTTTTTGACCCATTTTTATTCAGCAGAGCAAGTAAAAGCATGTGTTTAAGAGTTTTTAATACATGGAGTACTCAAATAATTCAAAACTGTGAGATCTATTGTGGAGCAGTTCCACAATGCCATCCAGTAGTAAACCAAAGCCCTAATTCATGCAAAAGTGAAAACGTGCACATATACTCGTAAAAAAAATGAAAGTCTGAGGAAAGTACGTATGTCTCGTGAAAATATACAGGCAATCAAAAGTCACACTTTCCTTTAAAAGAGCAAGGGGTAGGATTTTTAAAAAACTCGGTGAATTCCAAATGAAAACGTCCATTGGAGAAGAACCACGACCACAGGGGCTCTTCAAAGAGACACCAGCGCTAAGGGGGCTGTGAAATGGAATGTAATGGATGCAGTTGCAGAGGTGGGTTATTTCTAAATTGTTATCTACTTTCAGTGCCCCATCAGCTACCTTATGTGTGTATATATATGTTCACACAGGTAAGCATATTTACGTACATATAATCTGTTCAACAGTAGAAATACCTGTTTTTAACCGTTCAAAATGTCCTTCTACTGCAAGAAAACCGAAACCCACATAACTGTCAGCTCTAAGCTCTTGTTGTTAAAGGATTACTGTGGGCGTTTTTTGAACATTCAACATCAGTAAATCTTCCATCAGTACTCTTGGCAACTAACAGCCTTTATCTGTTTTTTTTGGGACCAGATTTTCAGAAGTGTTTGCCTACCTCTTCCCTCCTAACAAGTTCTTTCCATAGCTTCACAGACATGAGAAAGAGCCCAACACAAATTGCTCTTGAAAATCCTTCCTTATTTGGCCGCCACCCCACCCCATATAAGCACCTCCTGTCACCCTGGGAAGCAGCACATGCCAGCTGCAGGTAGCACAGTCCTGACTTGTACAATAAATGAAGCAAACTACACACTGTTGCCCTGGTATGTGTAGAGCATTTCAGCAAGTAGTTGGTTAGAATGACAGTAATTTTCAAAAATGATTGTGGGATTATATAAGAAAAACTATTCCCCTCCAGAATGGGTGGCACCACTGCATTGTAGGTGTGAAACAATCTTTTTTTGGTCCTTTTTGAAGTAATGTGTCCAATAGATTTGTCAGCAGGCAGTTTCCTGGGACAGCATTATCCATAACAGGAGCATAAGCCCATTTTTACAGCAATGGGGTTTTATAGGGTGGGCTCTTTATATGCTAAAAATGCCTCATCATGGTAAAGCACAAAACAGAACCTCCTTTAAAATCCCACCCCTTCTCCTGGGGTGTTTACCTCATCCAGCTCTTTGGAGCTCACTGTGAATCATGTAGACTGTAATAACATACTTAACATACTTTGTCTTTCATTTTGTCCCTTTATTTTCAGTGCTTGAAGACAGAGGAAAATGTTTGGGGAAAAGTCCAGGGTGACAGCAGAGCAAAAAAGAACTTGTGGACAGCTGACATTGCTCTGGCATTTGCTATCCCAGGGGAGGGACACATACTCCATGTTAATGCTCTCTTCAGCCAAAGCATTGCCCAAGCCTGTAGTCACTATCCAACAAAACCTTCCTGCACAAGAGTCGGGTGCTAGCCTGAGAAGATATTTGTCATGAAATTTTTTTATATTCCTGCTCTCTGAAGCTGTTCCTGTTGTGGACTTACATAGTTCATTCTTCCAGGCTCTCAGTCCTGCTACAGAAGACATGAGAAGGCAGCATCATTCTCCTTGCTAAGGCATTTTAGCTTGTGTCTCCTTGCTGCCACATGCCTTGAGTAGCTTTTTGGAGAAGAGAGTTGGCCTTGACCCTTCTGGAAAGCAGCCTGTTACCACCATGGATGGTGCCTTGGTGGTATTTCACGAGTCCCCTGGATGGCCAGCAGTTAGTACAGGCGGCACAGTCCCTGGCTGTATGCATGCTTTTTAGTGCAAAGGCACAGTGAGCCACCAGAAAGGATGGAAAAGAAGCTCTGTCCTGCTGAAGCAAGAGATCTTCGTCCTCTTTGCATACCTTCTCTACTTCTGGTACAAGAGCTTTCTGGTGGTGAATCAGCACTCCTCATCACAAAAGATCCCGTATGTGCTCCTGTTCAGTGGCAATCCATCCTTGCCCATGTACTGTCTTGCAGGCACACAGCTGCACCTACCATCTACTCATCTTACCCAAAACAGGCCTGTGCATATATGGGACTTTGATCCAGTTTTAAGATTTACACACTGTTGCAGCTCTTGAATCTGATTTTTTAGAAAAAAAATAATTTAAATGCCAAGAAAATAACCTCCTGGTGGTATTAATTTGCTATACTTTTGAGAACATCACAAACTGGATTTGGCAGCAGCCTGCCACATTAATGACTGCTTTGCAGAACGGTCATCTAGAGTTCCTTCCTTTCTCTTACTAGTGCCCTATGTACCTTGTGTTGATTTGCTGTTGCCTTCATACCAAGCTGATAGATTCTGCTCTCTTGAAGATCAGGCAATCCAAGGGAAGCCATATGTGTTTGTACATGTCTGTGTGTGTTTATACCTCTGAAAATCTGTCTTGATGTGCTTTTCGAGGCCTGGTAGTCAGTTAGTTGTGAACGCCCTGGTCCCCACACAGAGGGAAATCAAAGTACATCTGCAGTTGCTAATCACAACTAAGTTACTGTTGCGTATCAGTCGCATTTTACACACGTATTTCTTTGGATGTTCAGATGCTCCCACTGAGAGACTCCTGGTCAGCACCTTCCATGGGAATGTTTTGAATCTTTGGTTACTTCAGGACTTCAAATCTGTCCAGACTGTACCAAAAGGAGCATTCACAAAGTACATACAGGAAAAAGTCAATGGCTTCTTTGCCTTGTGCAGCTAGACACGTTATCACTTTATTTTCTATTTTAGTGTAAAAATAGAATCAGGATACAAATTTTCCTGTCCTTTATTAACATCACAAGTATAAGCTAAATATACGTTAATCGAAATAGATGTCAGAACAACGTAGAATTACAATTCCATGCTAAATCAAGCAAAGGCACTCATGGGTAGATTATCATAATAAATACATAACATAATATAGAAGAACGTAGGGTTGAAACTTGAGCTTTAGTTCCAGGCCCACAAACTGGTTCACTTTCCTCACCCTAGCTTTAGTCCACTGAGCTTTATGGTAAAGGAAGAGCTGAAATGCAAAGATCATTTAAATACTGACTTTGCAGTAACTCACAGCATCTGGTCCCTGGCTCCTTCCTGCTTTGTTTTGTCATTCTCCAAGCATCATGTGGATGATTTGCAGAGCCGCTGTTATTTTACTACATGACCCGTCTGTCACATCCACACTTCAGTGTGCTCAGTATTCTTCATTTAACCAATGAATGAAGTAGCCCTAATCACAAAATGGAAAGAAGGGAAAGTGCTTAGTTGTATTTGAGAAAAACGCTGGGCAGACGCCTCCCTGGGGAAAAAAAAAATAAACTTTTTTATTTGCAGTCTCAAATTTATCACCTACTTTCACAAGCTGAAAAAAACCTCCCTCACTAGGTTTACGGTTTCCACACTGTGCAACAGTTTGCTCCGACTCATGTGTACACACCAGTAATTTTTTGATGTGGGTCCCATTTCTGCAGATTAATTTTCAGGAAAGAACCAGATAAGTGCTAGAAACAGTCATCCCAGGCTTCTAGTCAACTAGTTCTTGCAGATTATCAGCTCTGCATCTGCTACTCTAAAGGGCTCTAAATGAACCCTTCATTCTTACACAGCCTCAGTACCCTCTGGCACATCCTTTCGTGCCCCAGTACGGACTTAAAATTTTGGGAGAGGCAGTATTCACAGTCCCTTAATATTCAAGGTGAAAAAACACCAGAGTTTTATACCATGTAGCGGTGACAGTGGTTTAGTTAGGCTCTTCCTTTCCTTGGGCATAGAGCTTGTATTTCTGGAGTGCTCTTGCCCTAGGACTCCATTCCTGAACCCTCACAGATGACTCAGAGCCCAGTGGTACATATTTAAATCTAAGATCCTTTTACTCCATGGTGATATCACTTTACAGTGTTGAAATTTATCTACTGTTCTTATCTTCAAGTTAATTTCCTTCTGTAAAGTGTAAATGAGCTCCTAGATCTTAGGGCTCAACGATTGTTCACCATCATGATGCTAGCAAAAATCTTTAGAAATGGACTGGTAGTAATGCATTCTTAGTGCTGCATTTAATCCCTGCAGTTGCCTAACATCAAGTGTTACTTCTTTCAAAGCTGGAATTTAACAGAAACCTCTCCAATGATTATTTGAGAACTGTGGAAGAAAAGCAAATAAATAAAAGCAATTCATGCCATCCCAGCTTTCTGCCTGTAAGCAAAGCAAAGTATCCACAGCACACTGTATTCTTGTTTTAAAATGTGTGCACAGGGCAAAATTCACTCTAGTATTCTCAGGATCACCAGATCATGTTGAAAAAATTATGTAACTTTGTTCATGTTTTTAAACTACATCTCTCTGCTTTATGTGAATTTTTACAAACAATAATATTTCAAATTTTGGAATCTTTTTGTTGCCTCTGTATCCAGAAAGAGGGAAAATAATACTACATTTTTTAAATACACACGACAGGCTTTTTCCTCTACAAAGAAATTACTAACAGTCACATGAAAACTACACATTAAAAAAACTCTAAACCTACTCAAAAGAGACATTATGGAATGAAGGTGTAGAAGAATTGAAAGCAATTAAGGGCACTCATGAGCAAAAATTGGTGAAAGTCATTGCTCATGAAATGTGTGTGCAGTGATGGATGAGGTAAAGATCAAGGCTAGAGGTTTTTCAAAGCAAAATATCAAAATAGCACAGATTCCTCAGCAGAAGGACAAAGTTCAGTCTGTGAGGAAGCTGGAGCTCCCTTTTGCTAAGGGAAATGGAGAAGACACATCCAAATAATCAACTGCCAAAACATTTCATAGTCTGTCCTTGGCTTTGGAGATAAATGCGGGATATTATCTTTTTCTCTCAAAGATATCTGTGACTAAGAACGGGTTATGGTGTTATTATAACCAGATGAAGGATAACAATTAACAGAGATGAACACACTGCTTACAAGTCAGACCTTTCAAAGCTTGCACAAGTATTTTCCCTGAAAAAGAGAACAGAAAATATCACTTCAATCCAAACCAGTAAACCTGTTTTTGAAACCTTACCTTGCTGGGTTCAGCCCTGCTCCTAAAGCACAGTGAGCAGGATGGGGAGCCACACCAGGCACATGCTGGGCTCAAGTTTTGCCCAGCTTTCTCCCCACATGGTTGCTGGCAGGAGGAGAGGACACACTGTGGCCCAAGACATGAAGGTGTCTGGCCAAACCAGGAGACAAAACTTTCCAAAACAGGGTTTGCAGAAGGAAAACGGAGCAGCACCATGCACGCAACATGAGAGCAGGAGGTAGGGTACAGGGTGGCACAGCAAAGGGAATGCTGGCAGTAGGAAAGCCTGGGGTGATAAGGGAGGGAAACCAAGAAACCCCAAAGTACAACTGCAATGAGTCAGGCTGTTGGGAAAAGCTTGAGACAGAAGGGGAAGAGCTGTGTCTACAAGCACTCCTTCCTGGATCAGTGCTCACAGTGCAAATGTTGACTCCAAGAGATGTTAACTTACAGTCACTGATGAAATTCTTGAAGAGAGAACAAAAGCATTTCAGTTTTTAGTTTCTCCCAGGACAACAGCCGGAGAAGCATCACTTAGTCACAAGGGATCAGGGAAGGACGATGGGCTGGCTGTGGGCAACCGCAGGAGGATGGGGGCAGCGGTTCAAGAGAGCAAGTAATGGCATGTACAACGAATGATGATGAAATGTGACTGAACTAAACAGTTAGGGACAGATTCTTGCCCTTCTTTCCTAAAGCCAGCGAAGTGTGCCCATCCTTACAGCAAAGGCAAGCAGGGCTGAGAAATCAACTTCAGTGTCATCCAGTTTTAACCTCTCTGAGTGCCTGCAAAGTGTACGCAAGGTTAAACGAAATTTACCGTAACGCAGAGTTTAAGCGTCTCTGAACTTGGCTACCCACACAGGAAGCAGCTTGAAGCAGGTGGTCAGTGGAGCCAGACATGATCTGTAGGCTTCACTCAGGGTACTTGTGGCTTACTGACTCACTGCCAAATTATGAGCCCAAGCAAAAGCCTTTAAGATAAACTCAAAGCCAAGAAATTGAAGAAGACAAAGTGAAGGAAATTATTACTCCAGCCTGTGCCCTGAATACACATCATAGCTGTTGGCCAATAGCAATATAAGCCAAAGGGCTTTTGTTCTCCTACTTCTGTCCAGAGGGAGAAATCCTTGGTGTGACAAGAAACAGTAGGTGAGAGAAAAGCTGTCCTCAATGCCTCATTATCATTTTAGCTCACTAGTGGAAAAAACACCTTTTATTTTAGAGGACATTCCATCCATCTCATTAGGCTGAAATTGTTTGCTTGAACATATTAAAAAAGTTAAAATTCTTACTGAATAATCTAGGAGCAAAGAGTATCTTCTAGATGAAAGTCATGTGAATACTGCCAGAAATTATTCCTAATGCTTTTTGGGGTGTTGTTTTTCAGTTCTCACTGTCAATTTTTGGAGCTAAAAACCTCATAACCGTGGCAGAAAATCCTACCAAACTGGAAAAAGCTGCATGATTGTTAACCATGTCACATGCTGAATTTTCATGTATTACTTTCAAAGTACTCACTATTATTGTAATAGATAATTTATTTCAGGTCCTGCTAAAAATTACAGGTATGAGGGTAAAGGAGAAGTTTGCATTAGATTGCAATATGTGTTTGAACCCTCTCATGATCTAGTTTTGCTGCAAATGCTGTGCAGTGGGCACCTAAGACTGAATTTTCCATGCTCCCCTCCATGCCTATTGAACTTACTCTATGACGGCAGAATTTGGTGGCTTACCTGGTGACTGAAGGCATGTTCTTCTAGGCTGGTTTAAAATACTCTTTGAAAGGTAGAAGGGCAAGCAGATGCCAGAGGGAAGCACAGGCAGAGGAGGAGGTGAACATAGCAACTCTATGCCTTTATTTCACTATTTCTCCCAGGCACACCTCCATGAAGGGGACTGTGGCTCCACTTGGTCTCTTCCATTTTCTAATCTGATTGCAAGGTTCTCCAGTCAAAGGTCCTCTCCAGCCCCTGAGCAGCAGCAGCATTACTTTCTGATTGCTGTATTAGCACGTCTCCTTTGTCTCACCATCCCTTCCGCCACTTTCTCAACAGCATTCATTTGATGAACTCAGATTTACTTGGTGCCTAAACCCTTGCACCAAAAATGCTTTTCATTTCTGTTGAAAAAGATTAAAATAATGCTTTCATATTTCCTGAAAGGGGAGTTAACATCCAGAGGGTACAGATTGCTTTATGAGTTTGCATGCTGCAAACTAGGTTGTCTAGATGACTCACAGCGGTTGCCAGCAGACATACCTGCACAAACACACACCCTGAAGGATTATAAATTAGTCTAGTTTTCTAATGCACTCACTGAGTGTCTAATACTGCTGGTAAAATATGTACTGGCTTTTCTAGCATGGAAGGATGTTGTAAGGTCTGATCTGAATCTGGTTTGACTCAGTGAGCTTTAGATCTGGGTCTATATGGTGAGAAATGCTCCGAAAAGAGCTCTCATTCAGCAGAGCAAACCAAACCACTAGGGCAGTTTGTTTTGTGCTTCAAATGGGCATTTAAATACCTGGCAATATCAGGGTCTATATGGTTAGCTAATGATGTTAAGAGCTTGCAAGTACCTTCACAGTTTCTTTGATTTTATGTTATACTCTTGGTCCTGGGCATGTACCATAATCACCTGTCAGTGCAGCGAAACAATTCTGAGGCATGAACTCTCATGCATTTTTTCACTAGGATGCTGTGTGAGCTAAGCTGTATCACAAAAACAACTGCATTTATAGTAGGAGCATTTACTAGCATTACAGTATTATAGACAATTGCTCTCCTTTAAAGTTTTGATGAGAGATGAGGACAGAGAATGATTTATTACATTAAAAATACAGAAAGCCTAGAGGTGATCTGCACTGGGGACCCTTTTGTCCCTGTATTAACAAGGTAAAAAAAAAATTAGAAGTCTTCTCCTATTGGAAAGAGTTTTCCAAATATTCATATTCTGCGTCTCATCTTTCTTCAGCTGGGCAATGTGGTTTAAGTCACAAAGACACAGTAATGCCATTCTGTAGAAATCTTTTTTCTGATTTATTCCTGCATGCTATAATACAACAGGAATTTTTCAAATGCTGTGTCTAAATCCACCCAATAACAAATTATAGAATACCCATTCATGCAATACTTTCCAAAACCCTTTTCTTTGACATATTTGCAGGTAAAAGCCTGCTACTCAGAAGCTGCTGTACAGCAGGAATTCAGAGGTCTTTTACATCTTCTTGGAAATTAATATGGGGTTTTTTGTTTCACTACCTTGAAAACTATTGTTCTGGCTGTGCTCTTCACTGCAGGTAGCTGGCAGTGCTTGGAAATGGAAACTTGGGAAGATTTTTCAAAGCACCCATTTGATTTTGTTTACCTGCCCATTTTCCTTTAATTTGGTGGAAATAGCTCTATCTGCTGAGACCAAGTCAGGCTTGGTTGTGGTTACACACTTCTTGAAAGCAGCCAGAGCGACCTACAGAGGTTTGAATGAGCTTTGAAGCAATCAGCTTGCACAGTGCACCAATTTGCTGCAACAGCATGAAGCTCAAGGTTTTGCTACTTGACAATTCACAAGTGCATTTCTGAGTTCCGTTGTGTGTTGTCTTCTAGAGCCAGCCTAATGCTGGCACCCAGCTGAACGCCTTAACTGTAGACAAGTTTCTCTTCAATCCCACTGTAGCAGCTGTGATAAGGCTCCTCTTGCCTAATTTGGCCATGTAACAGGGAGGCATGTGGCTCTCCGTCCCAGATTTGGCAGCTCTTCTGCAGCATCCTTCCAAAGCTAGGAGCTTCCCTTCCTTCACTGTCATGGGAGCTGAGGTAATTAGCTGAGACTACAAGTGGGTTTTTGCAGCTGAAGTTGGGGGAAATAAAATCTTCCCTGCATGAATACTGAGACTGCAGTGCCCTAAGTGGTTCCAGCATTGGGACCCTTCAGCTTTTACTATATCTTTATTTCAGCTCAGTATCCAGATTGAAAACACATTGGAAGGATTGTTTGGGGCATATGTTAGTGTCAGATCTGTTCTGTGAGTCTCTGAAATTTGGTATTCCCATGTTTGTAAGACAAGACAGCAGTTTTTGCATTAAGCTTTGGCTTTGATAGTTTGATGCTGTCTCTGAAGCAGATGGTTATTCAGTTCCATATGTCATACAGAGCTTTAGATTGAAAATACCAGGATAAAAAATAAGAGAAGCAGCAACTTTAGTTGACTGACCACCACTGAAAATTAGACAAATATTTATCAATTCTGTGCATGGATCTGAACACAGAAACTACAGTAACATGGCTTTCAAGTCTATCTGCAGAACAAACAAGCAAAAAAATGCATCTGAAGCATTTTTATTGAAAAACTTAATATGTTAAAATAATAAAAGGTTCCATAGTGTTTATATCAGTTTTGCCACATTACTTGTATCAGAAGTATTTAAAAGCTGCGTGAGTGATGCGTTCCCTTGGAGATTACCTCATTATGACTTCCATTATAGAATCACAGAATCACATAATTCGTTGGGTTGGAGGGGACATTTAAATGTTATCTAGTCCAACCTCCCTGCAGTAAGCAAGGAGATCTTAGACAAGATCAGGTTTCTCAGAATCTCATCCAGCCTGACCTTGAATTTCCCAAAGGATGGAACCTCCATCATCTCCCTGAGAAACCTGTTTCACCACCATCATTGTAAAAATCATTTTCCTTATATTTAGTCTAAAACTCCCATCTTTTAATACAAAACCATTAATCATTCTCCTGTCATAACAAGCCTTGCTAAAAAGTCCCTCCTCATCTTTCTTGTAGAATCCCTTTAAGAACAGAAAGGCTGCAATGAGGTCACTTCAGAGCCGCCATGATTTGAACAACCTCAACTCTTTCAGCCTGCACTCAGAGCAGGTGTTCTAGCACCTGATCATTTTTGTGGCCCTCCTCTGGGCTTGCTCCTAAACATTGATATTCTTCTTATGCTGAGGAGCCCTGAGCTGGACACAGTACTCCAGGTGGGGTCTTACAAGGGTGGAGTACAGGGGAAGAATATCCTCCATCATTCTTCTGCCTACACTGCTTTTGATGCATCTCAGGATGTAACTGACCTTCTTGGCTGTGAGGGCAGATGTCCACCCTTTCATCCACCACTTCCTTCTAGTGCTTCTGGACAGGGCTGCTCTCAATAGCATCATCCTCCAGCCTGTATTGATACAAGGAAAGATTGCCCTGACCCAGGTGTAGACTTTACTCTTTGGCTTGTTAAACCTCATGAAGTTCATTATGGACCACATCTCCAACTCATCCAGGTCCCTCTGGTTGACATTCTGTGCCTCTGGCATACTGATTACTCCACTCATTTTGGTGTCATCTGCAAACTGGCTGAGGGTGCACTTGATCCCACTGTCTATATCATTGATGAAGATGTTGAAAAGCATCGGTCCCAGCACAGACCCCTGAGGAACACCACTTGACCATCTGGACATCATGCCATTAACCACTCTCTGTGGAGGCAACCATCCAACCAATTTCTTATCCACTGTAGGGTCCATCCATCAAATCCACATTTCTCCAGCTCAGAGAGAAGGATGTTGTGGGAGACTGTGTCAAAGGCCTTATAGAAGTCCAGACAGACGATGTATGTAGCTCTTCCCTTGTCTGCTGATGTAGTCAATTCATCATAGGTTGACCACTAGGTTGATTAGCCAGGATTTGCCTGTGGTGAAGCTGTGCTGGCTGCTCCAAGCCATCTCCCTGTCCTTCATGTTTTTATAGCTAAAAAAACCCCAAAAAACAGGTTTTTAAGCTACAAAACTTTCCTCTTTTCAAGTCAGGTTAGAGAATTCTTGATCCAAATTCACAATTTTACTTGTTCATCCCAATATCCCCAGCACATTTTCTTGGCTTAAAAATGTCTGTTCCCACTTAGTATATTGCAACAGCAAAGAGAAATTATTTGTTACATCTTTAGCCAAGATATATCTTTGGCCCTATGGCTATCTCTTTCTTTTGTTGCCACCTTTCTCTCCCCAGCACACAGCTGACTCACACATTTGTATCTCCTGCCCCACCATGGGTACAGCTGTGGTCCTGATCAACCAGCAACAGAATCACTATGGTTCACAGTAAGATGGGTTTGGATGTGTCATTCCTGGGTTTGCCTTTCCTGATAGCACAAGTCAGATCCTGAGCCTCCCCAGCAGTCCTGCAGTGGGAGTAACGGGAAGCTGAGAACAGCAGCTTGGGTTCGGTCCTCTCTTGCTGATCAGTACAGCATCAGCTAATAGAACCATAATGGTCTTGTGGTTCTGTGTGTTCAGCAGCAGTGTTCAGACCTTAACATGAGCCCACCAGCCATGCTTGTAAAGGTATTAAAGGAAGAAAGGCAACTGGAGCACCTAGCCAGGTAACACCTTTCCATGCGATCATCACAGGGGAGAAGAGACCTTTAAAAGTTAGCTTAGAACACCACAACTAAAAGAAATACATACCTATCTATTCTAAGCCTAATGTAAAGAACATTAGGTGATTTCATTACATTTCATTTTCTAGGGTCTAGCAAAGGATTCTGTACACAGACACACGGGTGCACACAAGTGAACACTTTTGTTTTAATCATTAATCCAGACAAACTTCAGATTGTGTTGTTGCATTAAAGGCTAATGTGATGAAAAGATCAAGGTACTTAATGAAGTGCAAAATCCATCCTACTTATGGAAAGAAACATTGCACTCTCCAGGGAAAACTTTTTAATGAAAGTTATTTGTGTCTGCTTAATATTCTGGACCATGAGAAAAGATTTTTGTTGTTGTTGTTCTGGCACATTAATAGCATGGAGTGCTGCAACACTTCATTTTTCCTAACAACTCGAACCCTTTGGCAGACAGCCCCATGCAAGAGTGGATTACCTCTCTGCTTTAGTGGGATAGTTCATTAGCAGATTTAGTCACGTAATTGGGGAGGATAGTATAAAACTTGTAAGAACTTCCTTGCTGCTGTAGACTCAGCTCACCTCCTATCAAGTGCTGGGAACCCAGACCCACCACAGCCTCTGAGACACTCAGTTAATTACTCTCTGTCTCGGAGTGATTATTCCTGCCCCAGCTTCCTCCTCTCAGAGGTTAAACTGTGTAACGAACGTGGAGGAAGAATTAAAAAGTCACAACCCTCAGTGTGCAAAGACCAACCACGTGAGACTTTTCAGGTTGCATTGCAGAGAGAGATAGCAAAGCGCATGTAACAGAGAAATCCCTCCGACGGAGGCAGCTGCCCGTGCCCATCACTGTGCATGTAACATCATGAACACTTCCAAGGGAGCTCTCAGAGCAGGCTGCTCTGCAGGGATTGCTCTGCCTTACACTCACATGCATCTTGAAATACTTAGATGCAGCAATCTGAGTGAGCAGCTTCATGCCACACAGCATGTTTCTTACCATCAAATACACCTATATACCGACCCTCCAATAAATTGCAGAGAGCTAAATTTGGAATTCCTTGTCAGGCAGAGTTGGAGGAAAGAAATGTATTACTGATGAATGCTTTCAATAATTTCCACAGACTCAGCCTAAAGCTAAAAATCACCTGTTCTCTTTTCCTGAGGTAATTTTCCCTTACAGCTGAGATTTGCAGCTGATATCCTTACAGTGAGTGACAGTATGAAACTATTTCTTTCCATCTGTAAGGAAATTATGCATTATACTACTCACAAGAGCCATTGCGTATTCCCTTCTTGGAAGTTCATATTTGTCTGCAAGTTTTAGAGGAACAAGGATGTCAGAAGCACTGAACACTCTGGCCCACTTGTGAAGTCAGTGCAAACTGCGGATTTACTTGTACGTATTGGGGTGTGATGACAGGAAAACCTGCATTACAAGAGCCATTCAGCAGACACGGAAACTTTGGAAAGCTTCATCTCAATTGTCTGTAGAGGAAGGAATGCTAGAGTAGGCTGCTGATTATTTTTAAGCTCTAAAATGTTTCTAAACCCAGGATTTGTGAGAATAAGGGAGGAATCTTCACTAAGCCATCCTCACACCGTGATGCCTCAAACTGGAGTTTCAGAATACTGCTCTATTAAATTGCAAGGTACTTTTTTAAGCACTGTCTGGGGATAGACACCTCTTATTTGAGACCATTTTTACCAGGCAGAGACCCCTCTAAATCTTTCCACATGTGGAGCTATATTTGCATGCAGACCATCTTTGGAAGTGATGAAGAACTGGACCAGGTATATAGGAGTGAATAAAGACACTTGGTGCTGTGAATCCTGCTGCCCTTCTGCATTTCCAGACCTTTTGGTATAATCTTGCTGTTTTCATCACTAGACAAGATAGTGAGGGCAATTGTGTTGATGTAGAAAAACACATCACTGCACGACACAAATCTTGTAGACTCTAGCAGGCAGCAGGGAGTCAATTTTACTAAGAAGTTAGAGGTGGCCTTGGTGGTTCTGGAACTATCCTTCACTGAGACATTATGAAAACACAAGGCTTTCAGCAGATATTGCCAGTATTCTAACTAGATTGAGTAAAAGTCCACTATTTTATTTTGGATCAGAGGCTACAGTGGTGGTAGTGCTTGTTATGTACTTCCAAAAAGCTGTAGTCCCCATGAGAGGCACACGGTGTATAAGTGGTAATATATATATCTAAAGAGAGAGAATAATAATACTGTGCTTATATACACCCCAATGTTGATTTGTTACAGCTGAAATGGCAGCAGAATAGGCCTTAGTATTTATGTATTAACAGATGGTGTCAATTCACTGTTTAGGTCTAGCCTCCCCTGGCAGCTATAACATGTTAGCTTCCTTTGTGGAATCTATTTGGGAATTAAGAGGTCATTTTACTTCTTAATAATACTTTTACTCACAAAATAGAAATACGATTCAGGAATAATGAGATGTTTACTGTGGAGTACCACCCATATGGAGTCGCACTGAATAGTAACACAATACCAGTTCTGTCCAGAATGTTTACTCTGTTCGAGTATTTTTTGTCCAAGGAGAAAGACTTGTCACAAATAAGGACTGAGCATGCTAAACACACAAAGCATGTCTAGGATATGAATAGATTCAATTTACCTCAGAAAGAGCGGTTTTTTCATTTTTTAAAAATTTTGGGGAAATATCTTATTCATAATGTTTACGTTTTAGACATCAGTCTTCAAAGCAAACACAAGCTCCTTAAAGTGACTGGAAAACACACCCATCAAAGCAAAGCCACCTATTTAGACTGCTGCCGCTGACATATTGAGCACTTGTGTCTGGTGCTGGACTGGATTGGTTTTGCTCTCTCTATGTGAAATGGATATGGGAAACTGCTGTACTTCTGGTGTTTTATCTGAACACAACAACCCCATAGCTCAGTTGAGAGGATCCAAATCCAAAGTAACATGCCCAGGAAATGGCATGGGGGTTTGGAGGAGGTCTAACAAACAGGGCAGCAGCCTGTGGCCTGCCCCTGGTGTGCAAGAAAACTTCTTTGATCAGAATCAAGCTTGCAGTTTGACAAACAACCCAGGTATCAGGCTTGCCTATAAAGCACAAATGCACAGATCCAGCAGTTGAAAGATTTCAGCCAGAGACTCCTCTTTACAGCTGTGCTTTGTTTTAACACATTCTGTATAAAACCTTTTCTCATCTCTGAAAAAGAAAAAGCCTACTTTAAATGACTAGAGTGCTGTCCTCAGGGGAAGTTAAAAACATCCACGGAAACAAAAAAAAATAATGGAGTAAAAAATGGGTCACACTTTATTAGAGCATTTCATGATAACACAGATCTTTTTTGAAGTGTTAAACTGTGTCCTTTATTTCATAAAGCATACCGGCCACCACTGGCATTCAGCAATCTGCAAGTTATTAGCCATGATCCTCTTTCATCAGAAGTCATTCTAAATAAAATTGGGGCTGTTTTTTATTTGCTGTAACTCGTTGAGTTCACTAAGAATGATGATCTGGTGGGTGAAAGTGAACAGCAGAGAGAATCACTGGAGATGTTTCGGGCAGGGCATATGCAATGGTGGTATTGTCATGGAGCAAAGCAGACACATGGATCTGCAGCAAGGACCCTGCATGTGCTGGAGATCACATGTGCTCCTGACATAGGCTGCAGAGACAGAGACCTCTTTCCATCAGTGAGCTTTGCTCCCCAGTGCAGAGGCTCCTTGAGAACCTAGGGAACCTGCCAGAGGACAACAATGAGCCTAACACTGAGTTTCATAAAAACAATTCATGAGGCAGGTTCAAGAGGAGGTTCAAGGTTAATGCAAAAGCAGATGCTTTCAGGATTTTGCTGAATGGCTGGAGTTCTCCTCTTGAGATGTAAAAGCTGCTGCTGGGAGCAGGGTAGAGGTTTAGCACTCTGAGATCTATTTTGATTGAGTGCCTCACTTTCTGAGAAATGGACTCTGAAATATAACTTAAGAAAGGACAGGGCACCCTCTGCAACCTGCCTTGAAAACCACAGGAAGTGGATATGTGCCACAGTGCCTGGATATGTTCCTGTGCGACTTGGTCTAGGTGATCCTGCTTTGGCAGGGGGATTGGACTAGATGATCTTTCAAGGTCCCTTCCAATCCCTAATGTTCTGTGATTCATCTGGTACAAGATGCAAGCAACAAATGGGTTCCTTTTCCTCCAAAGGACCAAGTGACTGTCAGTTACAGTGCTCAGGAGACAGTGCTGGAGGAAAGAGCACTGGATCAAGAGAAGGAAATAAATAAGATGTCCTTCACTTGCCGAGAAAGGGTGAGGAAAAAACCTTATGGACTGCAGTCAGTTTCAAGGAAATTTGACGAGATTAAAAAGAAGGCACAGCAGGAGGAGCCAGGAGGTGCAAAGACAAACAGAGAATCAAATATTCCATTAATTTAGCCTGATAGCTGAATATGTTGAGATCACAAGAGTTTTTCACTCACTGACTTGGTCAGGTTTGAATGCGCTGAGTAGAAGATACTGCTCACACTGATATCCACATTGCTTAGCCAAACACAAAAAAATTTGCAGGGTTTTTTTTATCCTTTTCCTTCTTGAGTCAAATCCAGGGTGTCACTCCTTGATAACATCTTAGCACTCTCTGCACTGGTTCCTTGAGGCTCCATGATCAGAGGTGCCCAACATCTCCTCATCAGCACCAGCTAAGTCCAGCTCAAGAAGAGGAATGGTAGACAATATTATCCAGCCATATGGGGGTTTGTAAAATTTAGTTTGAGAAAACTGTCAAATGAAAGTCAGACCTGTTGTGCCAGATAACTCTGAAGGTGTAAGAAAAGAAAATTTGTCTAGACCACAAACCCTATGGAAGTTCCCCATCTCATCTCCCTGTTCATTCCCCATCTCATCCTCACAGTTTCAGTTCATCTTGTACAGCTGCTTCCCATTTCTTTCCCTCCTCTTTCCCTTGCCTCCTCTCTCTTTAACTTGCCTCTTGATTGCAGTGTGTGGTCTGGCTACTTTGCAGTCTGAGTCACCTTAAAGAGGTGACTGGAGCACCTCTACTCTCAGATGCATAGCATCCAGTGTGTATGTTTCTGGTGAGCTGAGGAATAAGACATGGCACTGCAGAAGACAAACATATTCCCCATGGGCTACTGTAAACAGCTGTTTTATTTTGCTGCTACCATTAGACCACCCTAGCACCTCCTAAGCTGCTTGGAGACAAGAAACTCTCAATTTAGAAACAGATCCATGGAATCATGTTAATGTCTGGATCAAGCTCAGAGTGAGACGAGGGTTGAGTTTTGGCCTATTGTAGCTATAAGGCTAGCCCAAAATTTATGATCTGGTGCAGAATGCTGCCATGACATGGGAGAGGGGCACGAGAGGAGGAGGAAGAGAAGCTTCCTCCTGGGAAGCTGTAATAGATTCCTGCACATTCAATTAGTGGGATGAAGAGCATATTAAAAACAGATTATTGACACTGCAGCTCATGCTGAGCAGAATCTTCACTGTGCTCAAGATGTTGCTCATATGTGAACCAGGGTGGCCTTTTACCTTCCCAGGAGTGATCAGAGGAGTGCTACCTCTCCCATCAGAATGAGGGAATAGCCTACAAACGTTCACACCGTTTTTGCAAATGTGACTTCCTGGGTACTTGTGCGACTGCCGTTAGTTAAAAGAACGCCTTTGTCCGTTCTCCCTGACCGCTGTGCAGGTTGTAATCCATACCAGAATTCTGCAGCTTCCTTAAGCAAAATGCACATGCTCATTTGCATCACGACCATGCAAATGTGTGCATAAACATCCTGCTTTCTAACAATACTTTCTTCTTTGGTGGAGTTTGGTTGTGAAATTCTGACCTTTATTGTGTTTGTGCTTGCACCTCAACTTGCTCAGCAGAGACATGGAAAGAAACGAGCTGCGTGAGCCCTACTCATGCACAAAGCATAGCAGCAGCAACAGCAACAACAAAAGAGTTAAAATGAGAACACATCTGATGGGAAGCTTTTCAGTCCAAACACAGGGGTGGGTGGAGCCGAGTCATGAAGTGGTAACCTGGGGAGTCTGTCAAAGATTTATCTAGGAACAAGAAGCCAAGCAAGATGGGCAGCATTCTTCTCTACTGCTAGCCTGCAAGAACTTCTGTCAGGCTGCTTCTCATTCAGCCTTTGAAAAGTAATTTCCTCTCCTTTTTGCCTCTGTTCCTTCTCTAAACTGGAGGCAAGCGCTTGTTTCTTTCTAACCCTTTCATTTGTCTCATACAGCAACAGCACAGGTTCAGCTTTGTTCCTCTTCCTGAGGACACAGGGCACCAGATTGCACCTAAGGATGCTGACTTCTACTGTTGTATAATCAAGGTGGAAGAAAGGCAGGAGGCAAAAGAGGAGGATGTTTACCTTGAAAATGAACTTGGTTACAGAGAAGGCACATTGATTGGTGCTATAAATTTGAGCAAATTCATGTTGAATATACTCCTCTCAGCTTAAGGATAAGGAAAGAAATGCCAGCAACATGCCAACAATAAAGGCAGAGTTTAGAGAAACATGGGGTTTAACAAGGCCAAGTGCAAGAGTCCTACACTGTGGCCACAATAACCCTCTGCAGCTACAGACTGGGGGATGAGTGGTTGGACAAGTGAGGGTTGGGCTTTCCTCTCAGGCAATCAGTGATAGGATGAGAGGGCAGGGCCTGAAGTTGCACCAGGGGAGGTTTAGGTTGGATGTTAGAAGACACTTCCTCATGGAAGTGGTGATCAGACATTGGAATGGACAGCTCAGGAAGGTGGTGGGATTCCCATCCCTGGAAGCATTTAAGAAAAGACTGGACGTGGCACTTAGTTCCATGGTCTAGCTCATGGTGATGATGTTAGGTCATAGGCTAGACTTGATGATCTTAGACACCTTTCCCAGCCTCAATAGTTCTGAGATTCTGTGATGATCCTGTGAAGTACATCTAACCATAAGATTGTAGCAATGCAAAGCAAAGAATCATAGAATCATAGAATCGTCAGGGCTGGAAAGGACCTCCAGGGTCATCAAGTCCAACCTTTTCTCCTAGTGTCTAACCGCTAGACCATATCCCTAAGCGCCGCATCCACTTCTTCCTTAAATACCTCCAGGGATGGTGACATCACCACCTCCCTGGGTAATCCATTCCAGTATCTAATCACCCTCTCAGTTAAGAATTTCCTTCTAACATCCNCATGTTCAGCCGGCTGTCAATCAACACCCCCAGGTCCTTCTCCACCAGGCAGCTCTCCAGCCACTCTTCTCCAAGCCTGTAGCGTTGTTGGGGGTTGTTGTGACCAAAGTGCATGACCAAAGTGACAAAGTNTGTTCCATGACCTTCCCTGGTACTAAGGTCAGGCTGGATCAGGATATGGCCCAGGCAGTAGCCAGAAATATTTGCTGGACAGTGGAAACAGACTTCCAGGAACTTATAGAGCTTGGAAGTGAGGGAGGATATAAACTGAGAAATGCAGGTATTTGAAGAGACAGAAGAACATCTGACCTCAAGGCACGAGGCTGATGTTGAGAATGAAGAGGTGACACAGAGGACAGAGCAAAATTCTTTGTATGAAAGATCTGATAGTAGATTCTCATCGATTAATGTGGATTAACTACCACAAAATGAGAAAGTTTTCTCCTTCTGTTGCACTCTTAGTCATTTTTGGTGCAGGTGGGCAGGGAGCAGGATGGAATATATATGTATATGTATATACATTTACAGAAGTGCATATATATTCATGGTAGGACCTTTATGTTGAACCGAACAGACAATTTCTGGGCATTTCTCCATGTTTAAAAATATGTTTTGGCAATAATAACAGTCAGCCACTTCCACTTTGGCCCAACAATCACCTTTCTTTTCTTCATTTCGAATGTCTCCCTAAACAATGTGCTAAGCAGAGCCCAGGGACTTGCCAAAGCAAGCCTCCTCACCATGATGCCCTCCAGACCCCCGAAGGCTAGCTCTGGTGAACTCTTGAGGGAAGCAAATTCCAGAAGCAAAAGTTCATCCCTGGAGCAGGCACACAAATGGGAATACTCCTCTGCTGCTGAGATTTCAGATATGTGGTTTCTGGCCCCTTCCTACCATATGCAGTGTGTGTTGATATATAAGTGATATAGTTGTGCTTTGTGTAAGATAACCTTCTTTTTAATGTAAATAGCTTTCTGGTTGAAGACCAGATCTTTCAAAGTACAGTATAATACAGTTATCTGAAGTTTGTGGATAATGTGAACTAAAGCCTCAGGAAAGTAAAAGGTTGCCCATCCTGTAATCTCTCTGCATTGTTCACTCAGATGGATATATCTGAGGAGACCACAAAGGTAAAGGAATTTAAAAGTAAGACAGAGATATAAGACAGGAGGGAAGAAGGAATACAAGCAAGGCCAAAAAAGCAAAGAACATAAATATTCCTTGACTAAAAGATATTGCTGAGTGCAAAAATATGACACCAAATAAACAGCAATGTTGGTAACTAAATGCTGGTGGTCTGGCTTTTACAAAACCAGAAGGAATCTCTGGGGTTGGGAGAAGGGCACAATGAACTGCAGTCCTAGAAGGTGGCTAGAAGTTGTCTTGCTCTGTTCCTGTCACCTAAGACCAGTGGTTACCTTTAACCTTAGTGCTTGATTATGCTATCATTGGTACTGCAGAACCCATGGAGGTTTCTCTGGAGAAAAGGCTGGGAGACCGTTAGATGTGTTAGAGCATCACAAGAGACACAGCAAGTCCATGTATTTAAGCGAATGAATTTCACACACTGAACTGGGCTATATATTGCTGCAGAGCAGAAAAATGTGTTTTCTTCTTTGTCAAAGAGCATTATGTGTTTTGATCCCCACTTACTGATAACACAGCAAAAAATAAAGTAGTCAACGAAGAGGAACACTCTTCATTTCTAGGTTGCTTTCCAAGGAAAAATACTTGTCTAGACACTTGATCTCTTGTTGGTGTGGAGACATAGCCACAATCAACCAAAATTTTTATGGCAAACAGGAGCACCAGAGATTACAAGTAAAGGCAGGTAGAATCCTGGGAAACAGAAACCTGCCAGACAGCATGTCTGCATGTGGAGCTCACGTATCACAGGCTCTGGTGCAGGCACAGCCACCAGCTGTCCATTGTGCAGCCCTCAGCAGGGGACACAGGAGTGGCACAGCACCTGAGAAAGGACTGAAAACATTGAGTCTGGGGACAGAAGAGTAAGTGGGGAAAAGGTGGGGATGCTTAGGGGAAACAGAGAAAGGGAACATATGAGGAGAAGATGGAGATCTGTAGAAGATGTGGGAGTTGCACTGGAGAAATGATGGAAAACCAGATGCAGCAGCTGGAGGAAAGATGCATTCAGCAAGAAGCCTTGCAGAATGCAAAGTGATAATAAATAGTTATGGAATAATTTATTATTTTCAGGTCATTAAAGGGAAAGGAGGCACACAGTTGGGATTAATGGAAAGACTTTGTCTTGCTGGAGTCAAATAAGCAGTTTCTTCAAACCTAGGCTAAAGGTCTAGAACTGCACCTGCTCTCAGCAGTAGCTCTGGTGCAAAGTAGTAATAAGCACCATCTACAAATTCTGTTATATCTGGAGAGATGCTGATTACAGGACCATATGTGTATCGTTCACCTGGGGATGCCACTCTCCTTAAAACATGTGGCAGATCCAAGGGATCTGTGAGCAGATTTCCTTAACTTGGCCCCTTCCTTCCCCTCATTAATGCCTTCTGCTTTTACAAAACTCAGAAAATTTTTCAAGCCCTGTAAGTTCTGGGGAGCATCTGGCATTGCTCATCTTTTTAAGCTCAATTGGAGACTCAAAAGGAAAGAAAAGGGCTTAAAGAACTGGAATGACTGAGCCAATCTATGGAATTGTCTAGCAAACAACAACTAAGGTCTCAAAAACCAAACCAGTCTTAGGACCATAGCTGACAAGTGCTAACTTTGGGGTGTGGACTCAGTGCACAGCTTTTGTTAGCAGTGAGGATACTCCACAGGTAATAGCCATGCACTGGTGGTCCTGTCCCTCATCACTAAGAAAGGCTGAGGCAGCTCAGGATGGATGGGGAGACAGAGCAGGAAAGCCCTTATGCTGTAATCAGATAGTGAGTGCTTTTACATTTGTTCTGTTCTCAAAGCCTAAATCCTGCTGGATTTCCACGGCTGTATCAGCATAAAAAAGCCAGCCAGATGTGCCTGTGTAAGGTTTGTCATGGAAGGACACACTAGGCAGTTTCTCCTCTGCCCTGATGACCACAGAAATGCAAAATAAATTTGAAAAGCCACACCGGTAATTCAGATATGACTTTTCCAGGTCACAGAAGTTAGAGTCCTTGGACCTTCTAACTGCAGTGAAAGATGAGTGACTTAAGGCAATAGTACTCCCTGTCTGCAGCTTAGAAATAACAAGGTGGTTGCCCTGGCATACAAGCAAAACAGGAATAAACTAAATAAGTGTCTTTAACACCATTTTGGCAATGGCTACCCCATACTGGTGACACCTTCCTAAAAGTTTCCCTGAGAGTAGTGCAGGCTTCCCAGGAACCAGTCTTCTGAAGAGCCACCGTTAGAAAGAAATTTCATCTCAGCAGTCATGTCTAAATACTGTTAAATGTCTGACGAGACCCACAAGGCAAGGCACTTGGTTTTCATCCATATTGCACTACTTGGTGTCCTGAAAGTTAGGCTATCTGTACTTGTATTCCCTCATACATATATACAGACCATGAGGTTGGGAGCAACTTGTCTTCTGAAACACGTATAATTATCTGAAAATGTTAAAATGTCCAAGGTCTTCCAACAGTAGAAATTTTTAGGTCTCTGACAGATATCTCTGTACCCCTACCTTGCATGAGACATAGGGTAAGGAAGAGGTTTTGGAGAATTAATTGATGTTAATAATACTGATGGAATATATTGAAGGTGCAGTTTTAATTAGATGGTTATAAATGCAGATCTTAATCAAATACTTAAACTTCAAGGATTGCCTGTGTGCTTTCAACCTGACTGTACAGATCCCTAGTGCACCGCGGAAGAAATGTGCCCACGCGGCTCCGTAACTGAAACAATTTGTTATACTGCCAGTAGAGCTGTGATAACCCTCTGCAGTTAACTCTCCTCGGCTGTAAATGTTATGTATATAGCATTTAAACTTAATTACTTGCCCTGTAATACTTGACACCAGTGGCATTTTCCACGAGAATATGAATGCATTTCATGCGCAAGGCAGGAGCACCTCTGTGTGCTTATGTATGTTCTGAAAGAGGCAAGGTAGAGCAGCTGTAAGACTCACAAGACAGCACAGTGGGTGCTGTTTTCTGTCTGTCTGGTAAAAAATGCAGATGAGACACAAACCCTAAAATTTTAACCAGTCTTGTGCAAAGGCAACCTGTGGGTATATAGCTCAAAGTTTGCTGAGAGCTCCAGTTGGTGCAGAGCTGGCCTGTTCACAGGCTATGCAAGGAAATGCAGAGCAATCAAAAAGCAGAAACACAGAGTGTAAGATTTTAGTCATATTCAAAACAAGTTGCATGAGCATATGCAGCATGTTTTCTGCCTGTGCTCTAGTCCTTGAGTCTGTTTGAACTCTGTGGTAAAGTCACACAGGCTTTTTTTCAGCTTCCTCTACCCTGAACACCTAAGAATAAAAGCCGCTTACCTCAGTAGGTCTCAGATTCAAAAAAGCAAGCCTGAACAATTTTGGAGGCAGCAGTAAATGCTTTGGTGCAGGTGTTGGGAGAGATGGCCCCTGCCCTTAGCCATGTAGGGAAATTCTCCCAAGCAATTGCTGCAGCTCCAGCGTGGGGAGAGATGTTTCTGTGCCCTAAACATGTGTTGGTGAAGGCTGAAATCTTGCTGGTTTGAATACCAGACTCTCCTGAGGCATCCTCTTTCTTGTGTCTAAATTTGCACTATTTTGGTCTTTTTTTTTTCCCATCTCTTTTTAGTCAGAGAAGGGGTTTAGAGGGATGTAAATAAGTTTAATGTATGTCTGTACACACATGAATGGTCTTGGCACCCAATGCGAAGTGGTCTGTTAACCGTGTCTACATGATCATACTGTATTTTGGCAGATTCAGGAGACCGGTTTCCCACCCTCTCTCTGTATCTCACATATACACACAGGAAGACTCATTCACATTTTAAAACTGATCTAACCAGGCAGGCACTACATTTGCCTGTACAACAGGCAAACTGAAATTTCTTTTAGGTCTTGGGTACCTTAAGTTAGTTACTGCTGCCAGATACAGGGAAAGACAGATTATTTACTTGTAGATTACCACATGGGTAACGTTCATTTGCTTCCAACATCTGCAAATAGCTCAAATTCGCAGGCAGACAACATAGTCACAAGTGGAGTCAATACCGTTATTGCTCATATGTAGAGCTTTGTCGCCCTGAATAGTCTTTGAAAACAGTAAGGACAGTGGTAGGAGCCCCTAGAAGCCAGTTTTGCTGCTCATCTGCCAAGAGGCAGACTACAGAAAGGCAAACTAGAGCCTCTGGAGTGTATATGCTGTCTAATATGTCCCTGAAGAGAAGGTATAGTCAATTCTTTGCAAATGGTCATCTAGCCTACTAGCCAATAATATCAGGTGCTGAAAAGCCCCCACATATAAATTATCCCATATTAACTAGCCATCTCTTAGACTGCTGAGTAAACCAGTAGAATTTTTACTGTCTGTTTTAATAAGTTTTCCTGAGCAGCAGCAGCAGCATCCACAAAATCAGTTGTAAACAGTGCAGTGGTTGCAGTGTCATGACATGGCATGTTCTAGGAAAGCAATTTTTACCTCAAAATTAAGGTTGTTTACCAAATTCTTCCAAAATGAGAAGACAATTCATGGTCTCAAAAGTAATTTTCACCTTTCTTTTTCTTCTCTTACTTTGAAAAACATGCTTGGTTTTGGTATGTTTTATGAGCAATTATGCCCACATACAGCAGACTTCCCAGCCTACCAGCTTCTCACCCATACAACCACCTTGGAGACAGCCTGGCATCCAGCTGGCTTGTCAAGTCACCATCCTGCAGTAAGTCTGCCTCGCCACCCTGGCAATCTGTTCAGAGAGCTGCCCCCTGCAAAGGCAGCTGCTCTCATCCAGGCCTCAGGGCTGCTCAGGTCTGTCCAGGATTCACTCTGCTGGTGATGACTGCAAAGCCAGGCTGCTTTCCAGAGATGTGGGTTTGCTCTGTTCATTAAAAAAACATATATGCTCAATGGTGTCTACTAAAGCAGAGTGAGGTGTGAGCACAGTAGACAAGATGTAGTTTATTGGGATTGGGTGCTTGGCTTGTATATATAAAATTGTTAAAAACAATTGCCTATGCAGAGCCATTAAAGGCTTACAATGAAAATATTTTTGTGTCTATGTAGTGGAAAACACCCGCTTAAACCGGATGCTTGAGATCAGAAGGACTGACCCAGAATCTGCACTGGGGCAGACATGAAAGCCTGACAATTTCATTCACAAAGGTTTTCTGGGACCAGTTCTCTTCTGCCTAAGTGGAGTCATGCACATGCTGGCTCAGATGCTCCCATCGTGTTTCCAGGGCAGAGTCAATTGCTTTTAAAGTTATGCAGGGCTACATCCTTAATGGACAGAGGCCACGAGCATGACTGGGAACAATTACCAGCTGCATAAGATGTTCATCTGTAAGGGGTGCACTTTTGCCAGCTACTACCTTTGGATGGCCCAGAGAGCAAGAGGCACGGTCAATCCTATGCCTACTTGTTTTCTTTCCCTTCATCATCACAGTTTCAACTGATTTTGATTACTCTGGCGTCAAATAAATGAAAACATACATAGTCATATAATCACTGTGAAGAAAGGAAAAATGCTCATGTACTGTATGTTTATAAATATGCTTAATGAAAAAGGGATCGCTCTGCCCTTCCCAGCCTTACGCCATTGCAGCCAGGGTATAGAATCACAGAATCATAGAATCGTTAGGGATTGGAAGGAACCTCGAAAGAAGAGTGGCTGCATGTCACATTGGAAAAGCTCGTTGCTGCTTATGTGCCAAAACACTCTCTGGCACAGCTGCAGAGCTAGTGGTGCCGTGGAGGGATGCACAGTCTAACCCTTCCTCTCCCACCAAGTTATGAAGGCTAGTGGCCAGGGAGAGGTAAGGCATGTGAGGTATGAGGAGGTAGGAGCACAGCAGGAATACAGCATCCAGGAGAGAGCAAAAAGAAGGTGGGGGGAGGAGAAAAACAACTTGCAGAGTCAGTCTGCTATGACTTGCTCAGTCCCTGGAAAGAACCTAACTTGGCACCCACTGGATCAAAGGACTTCTGCACTTCCAGGTGAAAGGGAAGAGCTAGTGATTGCTAGAAGCCATACGACAGTCTACATGCCACTCTCATCTTGCGGGTGCATCCAGCTTGTCACAAAAACTCTGTGTGCAGATGCTCATCAAGAAGTTTTTCTGATCATTTGACAAAGACTTTCCTTACAAACTAATTCATTTTTTACTATGGGGAGTGTTTGACTTGCCTCTGTTTTGAAGAGTGCACCACTTGTCACGTCAGGCTAAACGCAACTCAATACAAGAATGCCATGCCCTAAAAGCAACCTTTAAAAAGGCCAGACCCTCTTCTGCAAGAAGAAAATAAATGTGCAAAAATGTCATGAAAAACTGCGATTAGGATCTATCCATTAAGCTGTTTTGACCCTTCTATCTTACATGTCAGATCTGCTGATAGATTACTGTTTTCATCTGCCTTGGACTCAGGAACACAGGCATATTGTTGGCCTTTTCCAAATGATTACCTGAGCTTCAGTTTGTAGAAATCTTTCACATAAAGCTTTTTTCCTTTTTAGGACTAGGGAGCACTGAGTGGAGAAAAATAAAATCATTAAAGTGGACAAATTAAATGAACAAAATATTGTGGCAAGATGTCATACCATGTGATTGTGGAGGTGGATGTTGCTGCAGGTACAATTAAATTGCACCACACAGTGTGCACTTGCAAGACTGTGGTGGGCAAGGAAGGTTTCAGATTAGATTATCAAAAGAACCTTCTAAATTGCTGAACTTCAGCAGGAATATATACGTGAGAAATGCAAGTGCAATCACTAGTCTGCAGAAAGCAAACTGTTCTTCCGAAGGCACAAGCAGCTTGTAATTCACATTTTAATGTCCTTTTTCCTCTGCAGGCATGCTTCAGTGCCTGTCCTGTGGCTTTTGGCAGCTGTCTTGTGGTACGTGGACAATTCAGATATGGTACCAACATCACAGCAAGGACTGTGGGCTGTAGAGCAGTATCCAGCCTTCTAAAGTGGAGAAGCCAGGATGCTTGTGAAGTCTCCTCTGGAGAGTTTTAAAGCTTGCCTGGACATGTTCCTGTGTGACTTGATCCAGGTGACTCTGCTCTGGCAAGGGGATTGGACTAGATGGTCTTTCAAGGTCCCTTCCAATTCCTAACATTCTGTGATTCTGTGACACTCAGTCATGACAACTGTCCCCTCATTGTAGGCTAGCCAACAACACATACTGGCTATGTCGAGGCGAGGAGAGGGGTGGCAAGGTTGTCTGTCCTCACAGATATATTGATATGGAGAGTTGGAAGACAACCTACGAACTCATTGCTTCTGTCCCTAAAATATAAACAGGACCAGCTATATCAGTGGGCAGGACCAGTATTTCAAACATTCTTGTTCTTCAAATCTTTCAGTGAAAGTGAGTTTGCAGCCTTTCTGTACATTCTAGTAATCAAGTATTCTAGTACTTGATTATCCTGAACTGTAGGTAGCTTTTCCTCACACGTAGCGCAAGTGTCCCTACCTTCAGTTGAAGACTGTCTACCTACAGTGAACATGGAGCACAGCTTAAGCCCTTCCTACTTGTTACTCTATGACAGGCTTGAAGACAAGGATCAGCTATCCCTTGAGAAACTGAAACAACCCCAACTGAATCTGTCCTACAGACCATATTTTTCAAGGGCTTCTCCATTGGCATCTACAATTTGCCCACATTTTTAAGCTACAGGGAACCACACAGCACTCCTGCTGGAGTATTAACATGAGCAAAAAGAGTATGTTGTATGACTTGCCTGTTGTACTTGGTTTTTCCGTAGCCACATAATGTATTTGCTCCACATGGACTACAAGCCTCATATATTCTGCTGCAGAACTTCTGCTGAGTCAATGTTTTTCCAGACAGTGTGTGAGTACCTGGTTGTCGCTAAATATTTGACTTTTATCCACACTGTTTCTCAACAAGTCAAGATGTTTTAGAATTTTATGTTTGTCTTCCAAAGTGTTTGGGGTTTCTACTGTTAAAATAGCTGCATCCTTCCTTTCCTGTTAATACTGGGAGAATCTCACCCAATAGTTACTTTCTTTGTCCTTGTTAGTTGCTCTTCCATGCCATCTTACCTTCTGCCTGATCATAGGCAAATGACCACAAAAGCATCAGAGAGCTTGGAGCTGGCCTCTCTCTTTCCCAGTTATCTGAGAAGTTTTATCTCCGGTTCTCAAGGACAGTTGCTGACAGCCCTGGAATAGCTTCATCCATTTGCCAAGCTATTCTAGGTTTTGATTCCACCCAGACTATGTGATGTGAAAATGCTCAAATGCACATCCCCACTTGTATTTCAGTGTGAACCAGGAGTGTGCCTTTGAAGTGAACCTCCTGCCTGCTCTCTCAGCAGAGATTTGGTTCAGAGGCCAAGTGCCTGTGGTTCACACCATGAAGCACTTGCAGGACACATAAACAGGGTAACTTCCAGATGAAACTAAAATGCAAGGTTTTGCTCTGGGACAGCCCAGCAATAATTTGATCTGAATATCCCCGGACTATGTATGGTGTAGATGTCAGGTCTGCAGGAACAGCCACTCTCTGACACTATTATTCCTTGCAGTTCTTTTCTATATGAGCTCAAACACTTGCCTCGCTGTCTACAACAGGAGCACGTAAGACAGTTCCTCATAGCTGACCAATTCCATAAAGACTTACATAAAGACCTTATTCCAGGTTAGATAATCCCATTAGGTTTCCGTGGGATCTGTTATCAGGTTTCCCTCAGCAGTGAACAGCAGACTGAGTCCTTGGAGGGCAAGTCTTAGATTGCTGCTTGTTAAGCAGACACGTGTGTATGTGCACACCATCTCCCTGCAACTGTGAAAATGCTCCCAGGGTACCGCTTCCTTTTGCAGCCTGATATCTGGCTATGGTTAAGAGAAAGTTTAACCCTGTGAAAAATCCATTCTTCCCTCTATCCATCACCAAATGCAGGGAACTGAATACCTCTTAAAAATCCAACATTTGCATGCATTGCATAATGAGTTGAGAAAGTACAAAAATATATTTTCTGTGCTGATGTAGAGGTGAGCACATCCTTTTTAAAACCACACCTCCGTTCCCAGGGAAGTCACTCTCATCTGGTGCTGAAGTAGGTACGCTTGAGCAAATTATAACTTATTAAAAAGATATAAATGAGCATTGACTTTTATTTAGGATACTGCCCAAAGTGGGTTTTTTCACATATTTATCAGCTTAGACAATTTCAGGGCTGCTATCCAGGCTCTGCTATCAAGAAATAGCTGGCTAAGTGCTACCCTCTGGAAATGCTGTTTGAGGTTTTTCCTGTGATATTAGGTTGTTTGCCATGGCATGATATTTCAATACCGCATAAAGTAACGTGCATTGTGCGTTACAACCAAGTGATTCAGAAATACATTAATTCCCTGAGTAATACAGGAGGAAATCTGTTGTTGATCACTTCTACTCACCTCTGACGCAGATTCCTTTAATATTTATTTAATTAGCATCTACTGTGCCTCCCGTACAATAGGTGTCCTTCCACATGACGCATAAATGTCTGAACTAAAGAAAAGTGAAGCTAAAGCAATGCAATATCTTGTACTTTGCAAGCGCGCATAAGGTACCGCTGTGTTTTGTTAGGTACAACTCCAGTCTTTCACAGTAATCACCTCCTACTGGTAGTGCCACTGATCAATTTGCATTTGGGAGGAACTTTTCCTTCTGCCCCAGCCATTCTTCACTCCACTGGTTGCCCAGGAGCTGAGGCAGGATTTTCATCAGGTTTCCCATCTGATCTTCAAGGATGTGCATCAGCTCACCCTGTACTGCCTTTTGGAAGAAGACAGAATGGAAGTGCCCTTTAGCTTACAATCATCAAAGTCTCAAAATGTATAAATAGAAAGGAAAACAAACCCATATATTTATTAAGAGTAGGCTGAGAAACCAAACTCAAAGGAAAAGAGCTGGCATACATTTGGTTGTTCAGCCACAGAGTCAACCTCTAGAAAGCTGGTTTAGTCTCTGAGCAGCTGGAGATTGGCTGCTTTGATGTTGAGTTATCTGCCCTCTAGCAGACTTCCTTAGCAAATTACTGCCACTTTCTGTGTCATCATCAAAGCCTGAAAGGGTGATCAGTAATGTCTTATATACTATTTAAATTGTAAACTGTTCAGATCAACTTGACAAAGAGTTAAGAGTTAAAGCCCAGAGGCAGGCAATACAGTTACAGAAGTGCATCACTGCCACTTCACTGATGTTCGCATTCTTAACTGTCTTCCCTAGTTTGGCTCTGAGATGCATTTCTGTTGTCCTGCTCCCATCACCTCTTGCAGGTGTATAAGTGTATATTTCTACATGTCTTGACACCTTTCTGCACTCCACAACATGAAGCAGAAAGAACACTCAGGTTCTCCTCCTAAAAGCAGTGTGGGCTTTGGGACTCCATCACACCTTTGTATGCAACTGCAGCTCCATAGCTGTTGCAAGAGCAAAAGTGATCGAGAACACGAGAGATCACCCCTCGGGAATAGGCACCACCTCTGGAGCAGCATCTGTTACCAGATTTCTGAACAGTGATGTGTTTACACGGTGAGTTATCTACGTGCTGGACAAGAAGATGTACACATAAGACATTTAACCTTGTAATTTCATAGCTGTGTGACTTCGTTGGAGTGTATCAGATGGCAAAAGCCAACCTCAGCACCACCAGTAAGACAGTTAGTATGGACTCTGGAGGCAACACTTTATGAAGAGTACAGGAAAATGCTTTTAAAGAGGTCATAAGAGAAGTCTGCCTTCAATACTACCAAGCCTGCCACATCCAGAGATTGATTCTCCATGGCCTGCCCAGGTAAATGGAAAAATACTAGAACCCCCACTGAGATGTTATTCAGCCCTAACTTAGTGTTATTTCATTAGCTGCCCTAACATGGCACGGGAGGAAGTAGTGTGTAAGAGCTGATATGCTCCTGCTTAGCTAGCATATTGCTTCTTTTCAGACTCCATGGAGGAAGAATAAAACCAAACCAGGTGACAGGCACTCTTCAGAATTTATAGGAGTCAGATTAAGCTGAAACCACTTTCAATGGAAGGTCTAGGACTAACTGTAAGTCATGAAGTCTTCTCACGAGACCGCATGTTAACATTTTTGCTGTTGTTCTTAGCAATGTTCACTGTCATAAGATGTTAGATAAGTGTAGAGATAAGGAGATGGCTCTGTTTTTTAAAGGGACAGAGCAAAATGCAAGACATGTAACATAGTCTTCTAACAGGACAGCTCTATAAGGGGATTAAGTTGCAGGGCCAGCTTGCCTGAAGCTGTGTACAACCATCTCACAAAACTCTACAGAGCTAGTTTTAAGCAAATAAGTCACTACCAGCTCACAAAGACCAAATTAACCTAGACAAACTGTGCTTATTTTAAGACAGTGGTTCAAAAACCAGGGGCTCCATTCCAGTGACTTTCTTCCCATTGAGATCAGTAGGCCCTCAGATGTTTGAAATGATTATGTCTGTCAATATCTCAGTAAGAAGTCTCCTTTCATGGGTTTCCTTCTTGCTGGCATTTTATCCACCTGTGTGGTCTGGGTTGATGTGCCAGGCTGCTGTAATCAGAGGAGATCCAAGGATTCCCCAGATGCTTCCCCTCAAGGGCCCTTGGCATGAGAGTTTGCCAGAAAATAAGCACCTTTGAACACTGTTCAGTTTTATATATTCAGAGATGAACAGCATTCAGAGGTTCAGTCTGGAAATGATGTCTCTGCCCCATTCACAAGAATTTCTCAGACCCCTACATCAGGAGCTCTGACTAAGTGCTGTTAGTGACGCTGCAAGGCTAGAAACTCAGACGATTCAAATTGACAGTGAAATGTATTTTATTGTTGTTCCACTGGCAAGTTGGCCCACAGAGATGATAATGCCAGTTTGTTCAAGGGATTTGCTTCTGGAAAGAGCAAGCTCACTCTACGGCTGACAGTGTATGATGTGGAGCAAAGAACAGCAGAGCTCCATGACATGCAAAAATTTCTGCCACTCAACCTTACTGATTGCAGCAGCATTTGAAACAATTTTTTTCACAGGAATCCCCTTTTTCATTCCAGGCCTTTGTTCTGTATCACTGTTTTTAGGTCCTGCAGGCCAGGAAAATTGTGATGCCTCCAGCAAGACAAAAATCTACACTAGCTATCCCTGATTGCCTTGAATGTCCACAGAGTCAAAACTAGGAGAAAATACTAACTAAATAGAAATATATGCCATAGTTACAGTGCTGTTGTGATTTATATTTCAATGCATTGAAACTTTGGGAATAGGGTCTTCAAAAAATGCGATAGGTGAGTGCACACTATGAGCAAGGGTTTCAGAGTACCTCCATTTTGTGATAGCTTCTATGAACCAAGTTAAGCACACTTAATTTTCAGAAAGGACTAGATATCCTATTGTCAATTTTTCCACAGACTCATGAGCATAGAAAATCATTAACTGCTGCTAGAAATTTTGAGCATTAAGTCTACAGGAAACTTTCTGCCCGAAGAATTATTTCATTAAGATCTCTTTCCCTACCAAAACAAAGAGAGTTGCTCATTTTCCCTACAGGTGTTCTAAGTTCACAGTGCTAAACCTCTGTCAACACAAGAAGCAGCTTTGCATACTGTTGCTCTTTGTGTTGTGGTATGATCCTTTTTATGTATATGCTTGCAGCCTAGGCCAAGAGGGCTCTGGTATGGTATCTCAGGGAAGGTTTTCCTCATAGTATCTAGGTCTACTGCATAACAAGTTGTAGATATAAAGATGAAATTCCATTCTCAGGAACTCTAAGCTTGCAGCAATGAAATTCCACTGAAAATTGTGTCATTTTTCTGTAATCAGCTACCGAACAAAAACTAAAATTGTACCAAGTGGGTTGAACATGATTCAGTGCTTGTAAAACCAGAGTGAATACTTTCCAAGCTTCCCTCCCGTTCTGGAGTCTGCCCATATATTGCTATGCACCACCTTGAGGCTACAGGGAATCTTGTACAGCTGTCATTGCAGATTTGTAGGTTGGCCAGTACATGACAAGTTTATTAAGTGATGTGAACTGTGCTCTGTGCTAATGGCTGGACCTCTCACCAACCCACATTCCCATTCTGTGATTCACAAACACGTCCTTCCTTTAGTAGTAACCCTTAAACAAAAGTCAGTTAACTTGCACTAACTTCGGACATAGGACAGCTCATTCCACTTATAAACAAGGAGACATTTAATACTCTTTTTTAAGACTACTGGCATGTTTATTATGGCACAACCATCATACCTACATTATCAGATATACTGTTACTGGGTGAAATAGTGGCCCAGTATAGGATAATCTACACAAAAATAAGCTCTGCTTTACAGAGCAACCAGACTGTGCCCCATCTTGCTTTCCAGCCCTTTTATCTGTTGTGTGAGTAAAGGTGTGGGTGCTTCGTGGGCGGGAAGACTGTAGTCTCTGGAAAAACAAATGCATTCTTTGCCTGCTCAAGAGATTTTTCTCATCACAATAACGTGCCCAACACAGCAGCCGCTGGCTGTTTAAGAAAGCCTTCAATCGCTTTTGGTGGGGTCTGGATCAGACCCAGTCATGCCTGTCACTGAACAGCCACACACATGCAGGGGCCAGGTGTCTGCTGATCCGTAGGCAAAGGCCATAAGATACAAATAGTCATAGCTACAACAAGCTTTTGCAATCAAAAGAGGGTATAGCTTTAGGATGTTGCTGTTGCCCTAACAGACCCCCACCAGGATTCCTGCAGCAGTTACAGCGCTGAAGATGTACTGTGGCTGACAAGAGAAACTCAAATATTGTCTTGCAGGATGTGCCCAACTCGCAGCTGCCCAGTAACTCAGACATCCAAGAATTTCATATTGAAAAAGGGAAAAAACCTGACAGTGCCGTGAGGGGTCCATGTGGAAGAGAAGGCAGCGTGGAAAACATAAGGTAAACCAACTGGCCACTCTTTCTGTTGCTAAGCTGTTTCCCAGGATGCAATCACAGCATTAAACCTCTGCTTCAAGTAGTCTGTGACAATAACATCCTTGCGCTGGTTCGGGGTGAATTGTCACTTTCACTGTCTTTCATTTGAGGCTAGATGAACAAGGGCACTCCTCTGGTTTGTTTAGTGGTGGAAGCTGATTTATGTGATGTTACGTGCCTTTTTCATGAGCGCCTAGCTCCTTTTTCTGCAACAGTGTCTACCTGACCTCACTTCAATTCCTGCAGTAGTTGTTCATTTCCCTGATCAGATCCTTCCCTCTTTAGATTTATCTCTGATTTTTCATTTTCTTCTACTTTCTCCCTCTCTCTTTTTCTGTATCCTCCCAGATCCTGCCTGTTAGGCACCCTCCCTGTTCCTGATCAGGACCTTGCAAAATTGGTGTACTAATCATGGTCAGACAGGGCAGGGGGAACAGGTAAAGTTTGCCAGGACTGATCTTTATTAAACACACATAAAGAAATATGGTGGGGCATTTTTCAGCCAGGTTCCTTCAGCAGCTGAGTACCTGAATCCTTTATACATCGTTTGGAAAATCTTCCTTAAAACTCTGTTTGATGTTTACAAGGGCGGCACTGGGAGACATCCACCATCTTTCATACTAGGTTGGACTGCATCTCAGTGCAAAGGCAGTTGTGGACTATGTTTGCAGATGGCAGGCCACCAGCTGGTTCACCCAGAGCCAACACATCATAGCGTCATACTGGGAAGAGGTTGGCACAGCCTTAAAATCAGCAGCCTTCCCTGAGAATGTTACCAGTTGCATATTTAATGTAGCCGCCACTTGCAGTGTGCTGATACTGGAGATTTTCTGAGCAATTAGAATAAAACAGTTTTGCTACAGTCCCCAAGTGCTCTTGTCTAAGCCCAAGAGAAGTGGCAGTTAAATAATTTTGGAATTTTATCACTGCATTACCTGGATTACTTCTCTTTCTAAAGTAGCTGATTCTTATGAAATAGATACTCGTTTTCTCATTTTTTGACACTTACAGGAAAATTAATTACTTTGAGAAATATCACGAAGTACATCCTAAAAAGTAAACTGTTGAACAACATCTCATTACAACATCTAGACAATCTTACCAGTGTGCCTAAACGCATGAAAGAAACAAAATGGCAAACCCTGCAAAAGTTCTCCCCACCTGTGAGTAATCCCACTGATTCCAGTCAAGCAACTCACATGAAGAAATGTAAGCATGAATTACCTGTTTTACTGTGTTTGCTTTATGACTTTACTGACAAAAGTTCAAATTTAATCCTTACAGATTAAATCCAAGTTCAGTTCTTGCCACTGGCTAGTGTCAGGATATTACGTAGCTACCTCAAGCCGTTTCTCTAGCCTATTTTCATCCAAATTTTTGCTGATGCAGACACGGAGTCAGTGTAAAGCAGTGGCACATGTCAATGTAAAGGGTGACCTGGGACTGGCTTCCCAGTCAGTGAGAGGAAAAAAAAAATTCAAAAGGGTGGGGAGTTGCTTGTTTTTCTCCAGTGTGCATCACCTCTAATTAGACAAGGGTGTGCCTGGGCCTGGGCAGCAGCACATCTCTGGCACTCACTTCTCTCCAGAGAAAGTTTAGGGATATGCAGAACCTCCAACCTTTGTAATATGTGCCAGAAAATGAAAAATACTTAGTAGCTTAGTGTGAGTTTCTGTGTGCAAACATTTTTAGGTGCTTTCCTGGATTTTTGAGACCTGTCCTTTTTCCCTCCTTCCCAAAAAGTGTCTTGTTATTCCTTCCTCCCCCACCCCGCCCCCTTTTTTGCTCTTTCCCTCACTGGCCAAAAGTATTTGACTTGTTTCTGACCACCAGCAAAAGCTTGATGAAAATCTCTCCAAACTGTATTACTGGAGAAAAGTTATTGGAAATAAATTTTAAAAGGCTCTTGCATCCAGGCAGAAAAAGGACCAAAAGTGGTGGAATGATACCAGTGAAGTTTCTGTAACAGAGGTCTCTGCAGCAACACTATGAAGCATTTTTTGGTACAGCTGCGAAACAGGAAGACCAGAACAAAACAGTGCATTTAGGTCACTCCTTTTTTTAGCTTGGTTATTTAATCTGGCTCAATTTTGAAAACTTAAAGCACTTCATTTTTCAACATCCAGAGTGTTATTTTAAAATGTTTCTTTGCTGTCGTCTGCTGTATTGATTGACAACCTCCATCCTCAGGCAGCTCCAGTTCCTCTGAAATGGTGCATTTTGGTGAAACCTCTCCTCCACATTTCATTATTACTTTCACCACTCTTACACCTCATACATAGGGTTATGAGAGGCCACCATCAGCCAAAGCTCCCTGAGTGTCAGCAGCTCTGGTTTACAAGAAGATTCATTTGCTGTTCTGTAACTCATGCTCTGCTATACCATAGTGGTTTTGTAGGACTGCCTGGCCCATAACATTCCCAGCCTCTCAGTGCTAACTCAGTGCAGACTCAAGGTTTCAGCTTTTTCACAACAAGGATTTAGGTTGGCACCTGACAGTTTCTTCTTTTAGAAAGGCTGAAAACTTTAAGTCTCTATCTAACAGTTCTGGATGGACAAGGATTTACACAGGTGTTGGCTGCCCAAAGCCTTTGCTGTCGCTTCCAGAAATATCAGAAGCAAAGGAGAGCATTGAGGGAAAATATTGAATATGTGTTGAGCAAAATGCACAGGCAACTTCTTATCTGCTCTCAGTTTTCTCTCTGCAACATCTGCGCTAAAAGCCTTATCACACAGAGTTGTGACAGAGACAACCTGAGTCATGTTTCTTCTGGATATATTGCAGGTTATGAGAGGATGATGTGAAAAGCAGCACGCTGTGTCTTAGGCTGACTAGGACCTTTACCCAAACTTTCTCTTCCCATGGAAGCAACAAGTGAATGCAAAGGAATGGCATTGTCCTTGTATTCTTCTTCTCGCCTTGGTCCACTTAGCATTTGTCCATCCCTGCTCATGCTTGAACCCAACCACTGTCGTCTGAGGCTAGCCAGGCACACCACGCATTTCACTCTGTGAAGTTCATCCAGGTTTTGCTTGTGATGGAGCAGAGCAGTGGAGTGCATCTAAAACACAGACTATGCCTCAGGGCTGAACACATCCTGCTGCATTAAGATGTACAGTGTCTGTCTGGAACACCTCAGAGGATTAAAGCCAGTCTGCACTGAAAGGATGAAAACTGAGAGGCTGCTATCGGTGGAGGGAAGGAAGCCATTGTTTACATACAGCCGGTCACTTGTAGGGCAGATGGGGAGACTACACGACTCCCTACATTGTTGTATCAAACCTCAGACTGTAAACCTGACCTCCCAACACCTCCTGAGAATGGCCAGAATAATCCCTAAATCATTCCAGTTTGGCTCTCTCAGTTGCTTGTGGAACCTTCCAGCCTGTAAGGTGGCTGGTCTCTGGGGCATATCTCGGTGGGGTCAAGTGATTACTGTGTTCTCCGAGGGGGAAAAGTCAATTTAGATGTAAAGGCTGATAAATCTTAGCACTCAGAGATTTCCCTTTGTTACTTTATCATTCACACTGGTGAGTTCTTAAGTATTCGCTCCTAAAACACTGGACTTCTGGTGAGAGTTTGAAGGAGGAAATAGCGGTGTTTTTTTCTCCAAAGTCTGCCTATCTTATGAGATTCCGAGTTGGATCTGTTGACCAAGACATCAGAGTACACACAGGCCTGGTGTCAGGGTCTGTTTACTGCATGTCATGTTCCAGACTACATCCCTAGCCAACAGGGCCATGGTCTGCAGTACGAATACATGACTCAGTGCACCTAAATCTTTGAGTCCTACTCCATACACCAAACTGAATAAATTACTACTGGCAAGATAATTTGATCTTTCCGTTGTCATATGGCTGCTTGTTAATTTGTTCCATGATGTGTCAGTTTCTAGATCTAAGACTGATATTACTCCCTGAAGGCCAAACATTATCTTACATCTTATTCATTAGAAAGCAAAGGGTATCTAAGTAACAGTGACAGAGTCTTCCTTAGAAAAAAGGCCTCTGTTTACAGTAACTACAGGACTGCTTTAAAAAAGAAAGATACTGGCATTAATAGTGACACAGTTCATATAGCGACATTTGGATGCCCTCCTTGGGGCATGAATTGTGAAATGATCCAGTTTATTCCTCTCCTCTGAGCCACGCCAACTATGCTGACAGTATATTTTGACACAGATTTACTGTAAGGCTGTAGGAACAGCTGATGTGCTCCAGCATAAAATGGCACTGTGGTGCATTGAGCACTGCCAGCAACACTTGACTACTTTTTTAGGATTCATGGCGTCTCTGGTGAGTGTAGCAATGGCCTGGGACAAGGGTTGTCCATCCTCCTGCTTGAGTGTAGCACAGACCCATATGACAGTCCTTTCGTTGAAAATCCAAGGTGGTTAGACCTTAATAAAGCAGATTCCCATATACTATCTGACAGTTGGCAGAGCAGAGACCAGAGGGGCAGGCTAAATGTTGAAACACTCAGGCTTTCCCTTGCATCATCTGCCCTAGCTATGAGATGACAAAACCAGCCCAACTGTTGCTTGTCACATAGCATAACTATGCCACAGACTTCATGGCAGATGCCTGAGGTAAAGGTATTAACATATCTGGCATTCGCTGTGCGCTGGCATGCTGTGCTGCCGAGTGCTGCCCAGAACACTGTGGATGCTCACGGCACATGCTCTGGCTGTGTGGGTGTCTGCTCCAGCCCTGGCAGCTCTCCTGCCATAGTCCACTGAGTAGCAGGAGAAGTAAATGTAGCACAGATAGTGACTTAAGGCTGTGATCACTGCTGCCCTCTGACACAGCCAGGGACTAGAGCTCTCTGAATCAAAGAACGGTAGGTGTTGGAAGGAAATTCTGCAGTTCATCTAGTCTAACCCCCTTGCCAGAGCAGGATCACCTAGAGGACATCACACGGAAACACGTCCAGGCAGGTTTTGCGTGTGTCCAGAGAAGAAGACTCCACAACCTCTCTGGGTAGCCTGTGCCAAAACTTCATTACTCTCACCATTAAAAAAAAAATTCTTTATGTTTAGATGGAACACCCTATATTCTAGTTTGGCCCATTGCCCCTTGTCCTACTGCTGGGCACCACCAAGAAAAGCCTGGTCCCATCATCCCAATAATTGTGTTTGTAAGCATTGATCAGATCTCCCCTCAGTCTCCTCCTCTCCAGACTAAACAACCACATAAAGCAGATGCTTCTCCTCATAAAGCAGATGCTCCAGTCCGCCCAGTCATCTTAGTGGCTCTGCACTGGACTCTCTCCAGTAGCTCCTCCAAGAAAGGGATTTTTTTGCCAGATACAAAAGATCCAAAATAAGGGGGTGTCCAATTTTCTTCTGCCATAGCAATGAGGTTCCCAAGCAATCAGCCTAGTTCTTCAGGCTCACTGAAATGTATTCTTGATGACTTCACTGCAAACATCTGAGGTTATTTAAATACTTAATAGGGTCACAAAGTGGTTTGAGTTGGAAAGGAAGGAGGACATGGGAAGGACATCTTTCACTAGACCAGGTTGCTCTGGTGCATTGGAACATATCATGTGTGTTCGCTCACACGTAGCTCAGCACACTATATACCTGATCTGTGTCCCTGACTGAAAATACTCTTCTATATGGTGATAGATCTGGTGACTGGTTTTCAGATAGATCTGGAACTTGTAAGATTGGCTTACAGTCTAGTGAAAGCTACTGGTCACATTCTCTGACCAGCCGGGTTTAAAGTGTGTGGTGAGGTTTGTGGGGAAATGACCCTGAGAAAGCAAAGTCAAAATCAGCTCTGTGCTGGCTGGACGCACCGACGGTTGGTTGACCTCTAACCGCCTCAATGGCAGAACCCAACCACAGAGTGGTGAGGGTTACATGGCGCCCAACACCCTCTCGCTTTCCGGCTCTCCGGGCTTTCCCTGAGGCCACGGAGCCGGTCCCGCGCCGGTCCCGCCGGGTCGAGCTCCCTCTGCCGACCTCAGCCCGGCAGCACCCGCCGGTGGGCATCCACCGTTCCAGGAGCAGCCGGGAAGGGCGGCGGAGGGTGCTCCCCCCGTATCCCAGGAGCATCCAGCAACCCAAGAAAGAGCCCTGGGGAGCCAGCGTTGCTCTCAGGTTTAGTTTTTGGCGAACTCTTTATATGGGAGTGGAAGGAGCTCTGGGAGCTGGGGGAGGTTTAGCACAGTTGGTTTGGTTGTGGTGAACTCTGGAAGAAGCAAAAAACAGCCAAGTTTTGAGTTACCCACAGCAGTAGTTTGAGCTGGGCTCAACACAGAGTAGCAGAGTATCTTAACCTGCCCCTTTTTGTTGCTCAGAATTGCTCTGTTGTTTTGGGGTTTTTTTCCGGAAATCTGTTTGACAAAATTGCCCAAGTAATAGGAGTCACTAAAAGTGCTGAGTCTTTTGGCATCTGGGGTGAATCTTTCTGTAGAAAACCTACAACATGCACATAGGCAGCTCGCTCCTAACCCTTCCAGAGGAAGCCAAAATGACAAGGTGGATTTTACAGTGGCAGGAAAAAGATTCCTACAGCCATAGTTGCAACAAGCAATTATTTTTTTTTCTCTTGGGATTCCTCAGTGCTGGAGGTGCTTCTGCAGTGTCTCAGGGAAGTCTGGCATCAGTCTGTGCAAGCCATGTCTGTGTGCCGGGGGGTTCCACTGTGAAGACTTTGCAGGAGGAATGGTGTGGTGGTTACGTATTTGTGCTCCACCTACCAGTATTTCTTATTATATTGCAAAGTCTTCTTGTTTTTCTTCCAAGGGAGTCTTTTCAATGTGATAGTCATCCAGAGTGTGTGGGTAAAGTCTTGCCATGCTCATTGTGTCAGCCTTGTATGGCCACGGGCTTCTTGGCAAAGATTTTGGGGCATCAAGTGTGCTGACCCCTAGGCTGTACAGGTATGAGACACCCACAGATTTGCAAGCAAAGTGGGCAAGGGCTGCTGCCCACTGCTCAGAAGAGAGGAAGAGGAGGCATAAAGTGACAGAGCTGCCACTTTGCTGGGCTGTAGTAAGTGACATTTCCCCTCTCTTTTTGCACTATCACAGCTAGGGCCAGAACTGCCAATCAGTTACTAGGTTTAGGAGTTTTCTTTTTCTTATTTCAGAGATGGAGAAGGAAAGGGAAGAATTTTGGGCAGGACAGACCATTGATTAGCTCAAGAGATGCTGAGATAGATTTTGAGGATATTACTCAGGTTTAGTCTTGGGTAGGGATCCTTCTAAAGGGAACAGGAGCTGTGATAAACAAGAACTAGTAAATTTAACCCTGTAGAAGTAACTAACAAACCTTTCCTGTGGGCTCAGAGATCAGTGACCCTCAAGTATGCCTTAGAGTATTAGAGCTTATTTTGCTGCCCCTGACAGGTTTGGGTTTTTTTTTCTTTTAATTAAAGAAAATGAAATCAGACTTCTTTATAGTGTTCTTATCCAGTCTGGTGGTCTTCCCTACAGCTGATTCCTAGTGTTTTACAGGATAAGTTACACATTCTTCCTTAGCAGCAGATTAATACCCATGTTTGAATTACTATTGAATAAGCAGCAGTGAAATCTCTACCAAAATAATCAGTAGTTCCAGAAACCACAAACAACAAAACAAGCGGAGACAAACTAACTCAGCAAGACCATTTGTAGCATTGGGGATGGTGACTCATTCCTCTTTTCCCTCCCTCAGCAGACTCTATCACTGCCTCGCGCAGCCCCGGGGAGGGCAGGTGGAGTGGGTAGGGCATGACTTCAGAAAAGTTATGAAAAAAAAGAAGGTCGACATCAATCCTGTCATGTGATGCACAGGGACCAATGGAGGCAGCCTCTGGAAAGGGGAACAGTTAAATTTGTAATTTTGGTTGTGTGAAACACTTCTTTGGGCCTCATAAACAACCACAGAACCACAAGTTGGGTACAGAGGCAGTCACACAAGAGCGGGTCCGGGATATTGGTCAGCAGGCAGGGCGAATCGTTTTGACTGCAAACCACAGGGTTTCATAGGGTGGTAAGCATCATCAACCACAACCGAGCCGCTATTTTTTTTTCTTTTTAAGAAACAATTTCTGAGTCCTTTTAGCAAAAGAAACTTGTAGTCAGTTTTGTGCTGCTCCTGAGGCACCAGGATAAAACAGAGAGTGATGGCTGGGAAGAGGGTGGTAGCAATGACCATTCTTCATTTTTCACTCCCCAAGGTAGAAGAAATATATTTCTTCACTGGAAAGACAGAGTGAGTTTTAAAGAGGAAACAATGGCTTCAAACAGCATATTTGAGTCACTTCCTTCTTACCAGCACTTCTTGAGAGGTAAGTGCCATTCAGACTTTCTAAATATACTTTTTGCTTTCCCATACTTAAGAAAATGCATGTTTGGAGAGTATCTGGAGACGTTCTTGTGGGACACAATTTTTTTCCACTTCAGCTTTCTTTGAGGTGCTCCCCTCAAAGTTAATATCTGAGCTTGCATGAATACCATCTCTTTAGTTATCAGTCCATTAGAGAGACTATAACAAGGAGTCATTTAAGCTGCTTAAACTGCCATTGCATGCTTCTGAATTTTCTCTTCATGCACCAAATGTGCTCGAATACATCACAGGAATTACTGCAGATACAATAGCAGCAGCACAAGCCCCTTTTTACTCTTTTTGTCAGAAATATGACTTTTTGAGAAACTGCCATCAAGAATTATAGCCAACAGCATACAACACATATTACAGTCTCAAGCACAGGGAGTGAGCAGTGAGCTGGTGCCTGCAGCCAGCAGAGCGTGATGCTGTCTCATTTATGCTAGACCATCAGCCTGGGTAAAAGCATGTTCACCAGGAAGAAGTCACAAAAAGCTTAGAAACCTGCTTAAATTTATCTGTAACTCACGTGGCTCAGGAAAAGAAGTGGTGTGGATAAACTCAAGAGTTTCTGTTGATGCCATGCAGGTCTCAGGCAACCATGAATTATTTGCTGCAGCTACCCTTAGAGAAATGAAGCAGTCCTGTAAAGGCTGATGGGGAGATTGAAAGGTTTCACCCAGTGATCTATCTTTTGCACCAGTGACCAAGCTTGCTCAGAGGCTCCTTCTAATGTTCTCACAATCCTCTGTGGAGCTAATGGTTTAGTCATGGGTTATTCATACAAGTAAGCCAGGAACTGGCACAAGAAGGTTGTCCACTTCATCACAATGACCTTTGTAAATAGCTCATGATACAGCTGAACTTTTCCCCTTTTCACACAAGCCTTCTGACTTCTCAAGCCCTTTTAGCAGCAGGGCTGTGCCTGTGCAGATGACGAGGCACACAAAGCCCGTCACCAACTGCTCATTGAGATTGGCCGGCGTGCTGTCAGGGCGCAGCACTTCATAACTCTTTATAGTTACAGACTACAGTTTCCCGGCCTCGCTGGTGGTGTCGGTGTGAGTCATGAGTTATTCGAGCTAATAAGAGGGCTGGGGAATGCGGAAGGCTCATCCCAGCTGCTGTGTCAGAACAAGCAGCAGCTCCTTTGGCACCCTGCTGCTCCTGCAGGTCAGCGCTGCCCAAGTGGGACGCAGGCAAAGGGCAGCCTGCTGAAATGCCAGCCTGCTCTCCCACCTTGCTTCAGTTGTTGCCCCTGCCCCGTGTCCGAAGGTTTTCTGCATCTGTCTTTGCTGGCACTGGAGGAGAGCTGAGTCGCAGCAGGATACATGTGTCGCTGGGGCTCATGGTACCTGACAGCCTGAGCAGGGCAGATGCCGACGGGTGGGCAAGGAGTGGCCAACTGCTCTGTGACGCTTGCTGCTGCCATTTCCTCGGCACCTCCACCAAGCAAAGGAAGCAATACTGCTAGAACAACAAGAAAGATCTTGCTGTGTTTTGTCAGCCTTTTTTGTTCTTTTGTTTAGCTCACACAACAGTTTACTGCTCAATCTGTAGCACAGGAAGAATTATTAAGGAAATTTTGTACTTCTGATAAAATAACAAATAGAGTTAACCTCACAGGGCAGTGCTTGCAGCAAGTGCCAGAGCACAGCCAGCCCTAGGAACTGGATGGCAACAGAGGAGGCCGTATTGCAGGCAGGAGTCCAGAAAGCCTGAGAGCAGCTGGTTTCTGACCAAAGGCTCATTTGTCCATAAAAACAGGAGTTTCATTAAAGTGGATTAATCCAGCAAGAGATTTAGCTCAACACTCCAGAACAGAGTTTATTACCCTCCTAATTACTGTTCTTATTATTCTTGTTAATGTTACTACAGTAACATTATTTAGTGTTTCTTCACGGACTAGGCTAGAAATCTTGCTAGGCTGGAAGCCACCCTAGATACCTCAAGATACTCATCCAGTTTTAGCAATCCAGATACAGAACCTGGTACGTAAGCGGCACAAGCAAATCAAACCCCAGCTGCACAATGCTAGAGAAGCTTGGGCGACAGCACTTCGGTTGAGTTATAAAGCAAATGTTTCATCATTCTGAAAGAACGTTGTGTTTCAGTGTGGAAGCCTGTGACAGTTTTCCAGCAGTTCCCGTTCTGTTCCTTTCTTTTCTCAGATGAACTTCACACAGTTTCAAAATCCCGGGTGCAGCAAAAGTAAAGTTTGGGCCTCAGAGCAAGAAAAATAATCATCCTTAGGGTCAGTTGTTCTCACTGATATTTCTCAATAGTGTTTACACAGACTGGTCACTCATAATGTCTAAACCCATCTTTTTTCCTTTTTTCCCCGCCAAAATTTATTGTACTTTCTCTCTTAACTGAAATTGATAGGTAAAGGGAAAAACAACAAGCTGTTCTCTGCCTTCCATTTCACTTTATCAGTTCATGCAGTTCTCTGAGAAGGAAATCCATAATTCTTCTTTATCCTGATACTATGTGAAAATTGGGGAAAAAGAGGGGAGTGGGGAAGCGACACCATTGTTCCAGGCTCTGTGAGCAGTGAAAGACATAGAAAGCCTGACATATTAATTGGATGTGGTACACCACAAAGGATATGGCCCTCTTTCTATCACACCACACCAGGTCCTCGCTTTTGCCACTAGGTAAAGAAACGAGGATTGCACTGAAACCTCCAGTGGTGTGCTCTGCATGCTGAGCACATTCAAATGCTTTTAATGGTGTCCTCATTTTCCTAATGACCTCTTTCAGTTTATGGTCTGGGCTTGGTGTTAGGAGTACAGGGTAGGGGCATTTCTACTAAGTGTCTTGTGCAACTCACACGAAAACATCGCGCCATCTTTCTCAAGTCTGGGGCTGCACCAGCAGCGCTGTAGTTTAAACTTTTATTCTAGCAAAACTCATTATAAAAGACAGTGTTTTCTGGTTGTATTGAGGGTTCAATACAGGTTGATATCCTTTGGGCCGACTGAACACAATGAGACCTGTCGGAGAGTCGTGTATTAAAGTATTAACGAGTATACACATCGCTTTCAAAGGGTGCCTGATAATTACATTATATTGCCCCACCTCATAACTTCTTTCAGCTTCTTCAGGGCATTAGACCATCTTTTAAGTTTTGTTAATACGTTTACCTACAAAGGAAGATAGAACAACTAATATTTTTGCAGGGGTTTTATAAAGCTCTAAATAGTACAAAACATAATATTTTCCTGGAGGTCATTTCTTCCTGATTTTTCCTTTTGCTGCAAGGCCTAATTATTTAAATATTCAGAGAAAGTTAATCTTGGTTTTGCCTTTGTTGTATTTTTTATTAATTCATTGAGGCAACAAAGACTTGTGGTGCAACATTTCAGCTTCTTATCAAATGGAAGTGAACTACAGCAGAGCACTTTTACAACTCGGAAAAATACACTGCGCGTACTTTCTTCTTAGCTTTAGTGAGCCAAGTAGTGCTCAACCATTGCATGTTTCCTCCTTTGCAAATGTGAAACAAAACTGTAGCACGGAGCTCTACCTGCTCTGAAGGGCTTCGCTGGTGAACACGTGGACACCTCTACCTAAGCATACTACTGCTTACTGAAAGTTCATGTCTCTTTCTTGCCTTGTGATGAGATCTGTGATGGTAGGCTACTGATGTTCCTAGTGCTATGTGGGAGGAAGGTTGAAGTGATCAAAGGATCCTCCTTATCAAAGTCTACATCTGCAGCCTCACACTCTTGTTGTATGAGACAGACCTCTCCAGGAGTAAATGTTGGCAGACAGGGCTGCACGAGGGTCAGGGTAGCAAGTAGAATTGTTAGCAGAAGCTATCATACAGTTATGGCAGCTCTGTCACAGACAGGCTTCTCTGGAAGATGCATGGTACCCAACATTGCCATATGTTTTCATTCACACACACTGTAAAAGAAACATACCTTTTGTCACCAGCATAAACTATATTGTCACTGCATAGGGGAGAGAGGTTTTACAGGACTTTTGCAGGCTGCCTGACTCGTAACAAAGGGTTAATTTGTGTCTGCATTATAAAATACTAAGTGCCTCTTGCAAATAGGAATCTGAATTAAAGCTCATAAAATCTTTGGCTTACTAGAAGAAAAACTTGCACAATATCCAATTCAGACAGCCTCCTTTCTGTTTGAGCCTTGAGAAATACTGCGAGACCTGGACACAGGAGCTCCTATGAAGCAAGGGGTAAAGTATCTGACAGAGATGAACACACTACTTTGGTAAGATTGAGAGATTTTGTCCTAGGCCAAAATGTTAGACCAAATGTTTAGCCAGTCACACAAAGTGTAGTGTTATAATGACAGTTTTAGAAAGGACTTAAGTTTATGGCTAGCTTGAAGATCCCCCAGATCTGCTTGCCCTTTATCATGTGGCTTTAGACTGTGTTTTACTATCAGAGTCAAACTCCAGCTCTGAGGTAGCTCTCTGGTAGGAAGTAAAAGTATCTCCCCATATTGCCAGTGTATGGAATACGAACAGAAAACAGTCCTCATTTTTTTTCATGACTAGAAGATAATAATGGGTGCTAAGGCATGACCCCAAAAGACCATTCTGCTTATCTTCAAATGCATATGAAGGCCAGTGATATTGGCAAGTTTATGAAAGTTATTTATGAACTCTGAAGAGCTTTTCTTCAGAACACAGAATGAGTATCTATATCATCCTGTTATTCAAGAGGGGACAGTCTGTACTTAAATGAAGAGTGGCAAAACAATTGCTGCTCTTGAATTTGAAATAGACATGCATGCTTTTAACAGCTGAGCAGAAGCAAGCCTAAGGAAATGGCAGAGGCATTTCTCTGCAAACTACAAGGTTGTTCCACCAACAGGAGAGGCACGTCTGACTTTGACACCCTGCCACAAGTAGCAGGGAAGCACTGGGTCTAAACAGTCTCTGTTGCACCTCCAAAGTGATGTCCAAGGGGCATTAGTCTAAGATCTTCTTGTGCTGCCATGAAGAGCAAGAGTGAATTGCAGAGTGGGCTTGGAGGATAAGGGGAGAAGCCACTGGCAGAGAAAAGTCAGGGCAAGCTCTGCAGAAACTGGATGTGTTCCTGGAAAACTTGGTCTACCTGATCCTGCTGTTTCAGGGGGATTGGACTAGATGAGCTTTCGAGGTCCCTTCCAATCCCTAACAATTCTATGATTCTATGAAAGTGTCATCTGCTGTGCCTTTCTAAGTGATAATTTGAGGTTACTCAGCTCTGTGATAAGACAGGGGAACTTGTCTTCCTCCTGCACACAAGGGAAAAAGGTTTGCATGTAGGAGGCTGCCACAGAGTACTTGTCTGGCCCTGCTAGCTCGGTGGAGGAGGAGGGCTGCACCACACAGCTATAACAACCTCCATCAGAGACTTGGACTGCTTGTGCCAAAATGCACCCATGCCCCACGGGCTGCTGAGCGAGCATGGCATTATGGGTCCAGCAGCCATGGCAGGAGAGCAAGGAAGAAGGAACTCTGGCTCTGGGTAAGAAGATGGACTGAGACTGGCTGGAGAGGGACAACCTGCTCTTTAAATCCAAAACCTGCCTGGCATCTCTGTCTTCCTCATGACAGCACAGACCTGCTAGATGTAGAGTTTAAGTTGAGGCATGTGATGTTTCAAGTGGGGTGGCTGCCATGAGCAGTTCACTAAAGGGCCATGAGCCTGACAGATTTTCTGTGTTCCTACAGACTGCAGTGTGCAAGGATGTAGTTGCTCAGATGTTTTTCAATTTTTATTTATTTGTGGGCTTTGTTTGCTTGGGTTTTTTTTCCCCCATATAGTTCACCTGCTCACTCCTACTTCCTTGTCTGTGCTTAGTCAGTGGGGCAATGTGTGATGGAAATGGGGGTTTTTTAATGTTAGATGATTACTGCATAGAACTCATTGCTGTAAAATACCATTGAAACCGGAAGCTTAGCAGGATTCTTAAAACATCTGGATCTGTACATACAGAACAGTTTCTTAACATGTACCAACTGGAAAAATAAAAAGACATTTTAGAAGGGTTAAGTTCTCCCTTAGCCTCTCACTGCTTTGTGTCAGAGCACAAACCAATCTCTGTTAAATTTTGGACAGAAAGTTTCCCATGTAAGCAAGTCTGTCACCTGCAAAATTAATTGTGGCTTCCTCCATGATATCTGGTACTGAATCACTAGTCTGAAAGACAAGAAAACATTGCTCTACCTCACTACCTCTTTGGTCCTCTTAAAAGAATTGATAATATTTGCATAGACTTGAGTCAGCTTCTCAAATGATCAGTGGGTAGCAGGGGTATCTTCTAACTGAAATATATTAATGAGCTGTACAGAGTGACAATGGGGGCAGTGCCTGGAGCAAGGGTCTACAGTACATTGGTGAAGTCCATAAAAGCATGTGCACATCCACATTGGTACGGAATGCCAGACTTCTCATTCTTGCTGCCAGTGAAAAGGAGACTAGAGACTATAGAGATGCCCAGTGTAGTAAAGTTTCAGAACAAATGCTTTTTCTTCTACACAGGTTGCAGTAAAGGATGGCTTGATCTTATGACTAAGATACTTTCTAGTCCAAACATTAAATTCTTTATAAAGATGTGTTTAGATAATTGAAATAGGGGAAAAAAAGGTATAGAAGAAACAATTGTAAAAGCATGGAAGAAGAGAGTGAAGGTAACTGCTGCCTGGTCAAATTCCAATTCATCCTTTATAACATCTGCAGGGCTCACCACTTCTGCCTGCAAGTGAAACTGCAAGAATGCGTAGTCTCACTTCGTGAAGATCTGCAAGAACATTTTCTCCAGCTTTGAACTATCTGGGGTTTTTTTGAACATTTTCTTTTTGTTTTGAGTTTCTGATTCCAGTGAACCCAAAAGTAGTCCAATTCAGGGGCTTGGTTTTTTTTTTCCTTTTCCTTTCGCAGCATTGTGTCTTGCAGTGTTTTTTCTGGTTTTATGCTGAAGCAGTGATTCTGAGATGTTCTCAGAAGCTGCCCTTAGACAGAGATTTGACTGTAAATTGGAAGGCTTACTACTCTTACAAATCTTTCCACGAGTGCCTTGCAAAGAAACTCAGAAGCTGTCAAGGTTTTGGTGATATCCTATAAACATTTCTTAGGGTAGGCCCTGTAGTCCTCAGCAAATCAGCAATCTCAGAAGGCATTTACTCAGCCTTCAAGTGCCTTTTTGTGGTCTTCAAAACCAAAAGATGATCACTTACAAAGTAGCTTCCATGTAATAGCAAAGCAGCACAATGTGGGGCCAAGTATCTATTTCCTTTGTGACAAATATCTGGCACTTTCTCAGCCCTGGCATCACCTGCATTTCTCAAACATCCATGTTTTAGTCTGTTTTATGGCATACGGCTACACTGTGCCAGCCATATGTATGCCTCAGTGGTATCAGGAAGCCTTGCATAAGCCTCAAAGGATGTTGAGCTCCAGAAGTCTGGCTTAAGTGCTCTGCAGTTGCCTGTTTTGGTGAAGGCAAGCCCTGCAAACATGCTGAGCATGGTATGTCACAGGCTCTGTGCTGGGCAGAGCAGCCCCCTTGACCGTCAGGGCTTAGGTCTCTATTTATGCTTGCTGAAATATCAAAGGGTGGTGGAAGGCAAGCTAGCACAACAAAATGAAGTCTTTCATCTGTGTAGCAAGGGTAACACAGACAGATGCAATCACATAGGTATAAGTCACCACTAGCCAACCCTCGGAAGACATCTGTACACACTGTGGTGGTGAGTGAGGGTGAGAGACGTACCTCTGTGTTTTCGCTACTGTTATTACAGGGACTGGCTAGATTTAAGCTACCACTGCTTTACTCGCACGTCTCTGAAGGCATGCTTCTCTTTGTCTCTGTAGACACAAGCAGAAAGCATGCCCCAAAGCCAGCTCTTACACTGGCTCCACACAGACCAGGACAAAATGTCCATCACCTGCAGTGGGGATGGATTTGTCCTTTAAGAACAAAGAAACTGGACAGAAAAACATGAAGATTAAGTTGTGAATAAGACGGGTGATGAACTCTGACAGCCGGTGTTGACATGAGGGATGAAAGAAGCACTAAGGTGTGCTCGTAATTTTTGCAACACCAAGTAGCAGAACTATACTTGAGAAGTGAAGATTTTGTCTCTTACCTAGGAAACATCTGTGTGGGACATACTATGCGTGGTTGCAGAAGGAGCTTTGAATTGCCTGAGATTTTTTTCCTCTGGTTGGTAGTTGTTGATTTGTGCTTTCCATACACACGAAGGGTGAACAGGTAAAGTGTATGTATTCACTAAGCAGCGAGGAGAGACTCTGAAAGAAGCAGCAGTCTTTAGGGTATACTGTCTTCTGATCTTACACAAAGGACAAAGAGGGACAAGACATCCATGAATGCAATCACAGCTTTGGAAAGCAACAGTGAACGCACTTTCCGAGCAGGTCAGTGAAAAGAAGGCCTCACCTCTGTGGTATCTCCATATGTCAAGGCTACCAAAGCTACTGTCCATATTGCACATCATCTGGAGCAGGCTACTGATATGAGACCATGTGCTATGGCAAGTTCATAGGAAGTACAATTTGTCTTACAATACAGTTACTAGATAATATCAGACTTCTGCAAAATGCTTGTTTTTTCAGGACCTACACGTAAATGAACCTTGGGGTTTGCGTAGGTTGAGTGTAACAGAATTCATATCTGGAAGATACATTCAAGTTAAGACTTTGTTAACCCTATTTGCATGGGAGTCAGCAAATCAGTTACTGCAATACTGGGTGGTTTAATCGCTCCCACACAACATTGTTCAAGTGCTTTGTGAAGAAATTGAGTACACTTGTCCATCGGAACTCTGTGGACTTAGAAGAAAGGAGATGCAAAAGTAGCTTCATGCGTGGTCCTAAGCAGACCTACATCTACCAGATCACTGAGTGCACCTCCACATCAACCTGATTCCTGGTTTGTCATCATTCCATCCAAGCCCAAGCTGAGGAGGCAGATAGTGTGCTGAAAGCATTCTGTTTATGACTCCAGCCAGGGCACTGGATTGACTCTGGAAACTCTTTGGGTAGGTTGCCCTCTTGCTAGAGAAAGGATGGCTTTTTAAAGACCTCCACTAAAACAGCCTGTAGAGACAGCCACCTCTGAGTGGAAAAAAAGACACCTCAGTCTCTGTATTGATTGACTTCCGCACCAAGCCTCTGAAAAGTGGTAATGTGCAGTAGGTGCTTGACACCCATGCAGTTTTACACTAAGCATAAAGTAACTTGGGCATTGAAACAAAGATTCAGGTCTCATATATGAACAGGAACTTATTCTGGCTGTAATGGAGAAAACTGTTTGCTTTCCAAAGTGAAACAGGGTGTTTCAGGTACAGTGTGCTGGGCTGTTGTGGGAGCTAAAGAATGTGAAAGGATTGCCTAGGTTAAAAAAGAAAAGCGACAGGATAAACTTTTTGAGTTCAGGAGCAATGAGATGCTTGGATTTTAGCGTAACGACCAGAATTTTTATTGTTCTGGGTGTTTTTTCTTCTACTAGAGACTGCATTGCAAGTAGGCATTTCTTTGCAGTTTCATACACAGTCCAAACAACTTTGAGCACTGCTTTGAGGAGTTATATTATTTTGCATTGATGTTTTTAGGTGAATTGATTTTAAATTATGCAATATTAAAACTTCATTGGCCTTAAACAGCTTCTTTGCTAAGCAAGGAAAATCTTTACCGGTATGAACAATTTTATATCTATATAAATCCATTCCCATTTGAGAGAGCGCTCTGCTGTAACTAGACATGTGCCAGCATGAAGAGGGATTTACTGCTCCCCTGTGGGGTGGAGTTATCTCATTAGACAGATGTCTATACAAGGAAATATGATTTAGGTTTACATTTTACTGGGGTAATTAAAGCAGCCCAGTATTTTATGTACATGGTACCAAATAAAAAGCCAGCAAAGCCAGCAGAAGGACCTGGCTGACATCCTTGGGCACTGGATAATACCTGTGAAGGTTGTTTTATTCCACACAAGCATACCAAAATCTTGAACTCTGTCGCTGACTGCCCAGGTCAGTGATCCCTTGTCAAACAGCTGTCCTTAGACTCTCATATACATGAAAAGCAAAGGGGTGAAGCTGGCTCTCTTGTGTGCCACAACCTACCTTTTGGTACAATGCAGTGTCCTGGCCCTTTCTGCCCAATGTCACCATGCTCACAAGAGCTGCTGAATAAAAACCTGCAGTGTGCAAGTCATGTACTGTATGTCCAGCTACCCGTGGATGGGCTGGCTCATTTTTACAAGCTCATTAGGACAGTCAATTCCCACTTCCTCCCTCTAACAGTTCCATGCTTTGGGCACATCCTTAACCAACATGTCGTTGGGCAGTGCAGCTTCACTAGCAATACAACAAAATTCAACAGCCTCAAGTTGTATCAGAGGAGATTTAGATTGGACATCAAAAAGAATTTATTAACTGAAAGAGTGGTCATGTATTGGAACAGGCTGTCCAAGGAGGTGGTGCAGTCATCCTGGGAGGTGTTAAAAAAAACCCTGTAGATGTGGCACTAAAAACATGGTTTAGTGGGCATGGTGGCATTGGGTCAATGGTTGGACTTGATGATCTTGGAGGTCTCTTCCAACCTTAATAATTCTATGATTCTATGACTCGATGCCCTCCAGGTTTCTATGTGTTACTGCTTTGACTAAACCATTCCAGCTGGAGATCAAAAACACTGTTTAAACAGAAGTGGTTGGAGTTTTTTTAGGCTGTCTCATCTCCCCTTTCAGCCTTGAGAAAATCCCACTCTAGCCAAAAGGATTAGGAAATACAACAGATCCCTGCTGTGTCCAAGGGGATTAAATGGTGTCATACAAGCTCAAGTTAGTGTCTGGACAAAGAGAGAGCCCTTGGTCTGCCTACTGCTTTTGTGAACCCCTGATTTAGACATTGGGGAGTCAGGGCTGTCTCTGCTCCTTGCCTGGGGTCTGGGCATACCACCATATAGCTAAGAGATGTCTTCCTCATTGGACATCTCTGCCCATTCCCTGATCTGTTCAGAAACAAGCACAAAATTTCATGGTTTGCTCCACAGTACCTATGGGTAAATAGGAGATCCTTCATGACAGCAGCAGGATTTGGATTCACAACTCTGGACCAGCTAAAGTAAGTAGAGGAAGGAGAAAATGTATTTCTCAGGAAACAGTTTTTCATCCTCATCTCATGAATTAGTCTCTCCCTGTCAGACACGCTCTCAAGGCAAGAGGAGGTGCCACCTTGGTAGGTTTTCTTCCTTCTACATGACTTAAGCCAGAAATTGAGCTGTCCTGCCTGAAACTGTAGCCTCCTCTGAAGAATCATGCTAACGCTTGCTCCCATGGCTATTTTGGTAAGAAAACATGTAAAACATGATTTAACAGATATTAGCTTGTTTTCAAAGAAAATGTTTGGTTTGTCACCAAAATTACTTGGTGAGTAAACTACCTTGCCTTTGAGGTTTTCATGAAATGCTGCTGTTTGCAGCCTTTGCTGTGAACAAAACAACCCAAGCATTTCCAGTGTAGGACTCGCATTGCTCATGTTGCTGCTATTCTTCATTCCCTCATCTGAAAACCAAAACGCTGTCTGTTAGCACATAGAGAAGGGGGAAAAAAAGTGTGGAACATATATTTGACTGCTACAGAATAGTAATTTAAAAAAAAATCCTTCCTAAGCATTAATTTACAGAATCCAGTGCGGAAGGGAGACAGTCATGGAGAGCCTGCAAATGAGGAGGAGTATTTTATGTTGTGGCCAAAGCAGTGTGCCCGATTTAGCCCCTGTGTTAGCCAAGATATTTTCCTCAGCAAACTTTTACATTTTCAGCTTGAACAGGGCATACTCCAAATCAATTGTAGCTGACACAATTTGGGAGACTGGTGGGTGATGAAGACAATGGAGACATCAGTGGCACCTGCTGACATTTGAGACACATGTACTTGGACCTGCATTTGCCAGACAGCCAGCACCAGGCTAATGTAATATAGGTACCTCCCACAGGTATTTCTGCAAGAACAATCTACTGGCTTTTGTTTTGGATTTTTTTTTTTTAGAAGCTTGGTGTTTGAACTAAGTTCCTCATTGGTCACAATGTCATGGTACCAACTTACTAAATTATCTACCTTTTCTTCACTGGTATCGTCCCACGCACTTTAGTGAGAATTAGATGGGTCCAGGTGGCCAAGTAAAACCACACTTCTGTGCCCAGCAACTGGAGCTGCCCTCCTTTGATCATGGTGCCTGCAGTCTCATCCCTTTACAGTTGATACAGGTAGTCAGGAAGGGTTGGAAGATCTGGTTTCTTGTGGTGCTGATTTGTATCTTACCCTCTAACTTCTAAGCTTGCCAAAGCTTAGAACAGGTTGTGTATTTGGTCATTTCTATGGAAGTGGTGAACACATCTACAAGGATTATGGGGTTTTTTTCCTGAAGTCTCAAGTTTAATACCACTGTGCATAGAGGTGCATTGGGATCAACAGGTGTCCACAGTTTCTGTGGACTCTCATCTTCCTTTCTCCAGCCTCTCCTAGAAAGCTCAGACTGTTAGTTTAATTTTGGTAATGCAATAAAATCAATGTGAAGCTCAAAGGTGATGTGTGCTGAGTGTGGGAAGGAGAACAGAGCTAGGAAAAAAAGATGTACTTCTAGATCATTTTCCTAGCCTCTTACATTTTTATACTTAACATACATAAATAGATGTGAAACTTGGTAGGCAGCTCGTGTCAGAGTTCAGATGCCAGTTATGATGTGGTAGATAAAAAATGATGAGGATATTAAGCTAAAGGGTTGGTTCAAGATAAAACCCACAGGATTGTTTAGTTCTCTTTTAATCCTACTGTAGCATTGTCTTTCAGAGTGCCTTACAATATATTAATAATACTAATCACACTGGCTTGCATTCTGCAGGGTATATCAGCAGAGCACAGGGTACGTCCTCCACCAAAGCAGAAGTCCTCTGTAGCATTACTGGTTACTTTGTGAGATGTAAGTGTTGGATCTGTGTGTTGCTGTGCCTGAGCCCAATGCCACTTTAATGTGCTAACATGAGATTTTTAAGTGCTGTTTAGAGATAGTTGGAGCTGGAGCATACCAAGTCCTCTCTCTATACACAACAGATGCTAATGATGTGATCACTGACATCATAAATGTTCTTGTCATGTTGTTAAGGAGTTGTTGGGGAAGCACTTACTAAAGGGATGCACTGAGATCTGCCTCAAACAGTGTGGGTAATTATGCTATGTGTATTAACTCTATTAAAACCAAATGCTCTCATTGTGTTGTCAATCCCCACAACCAGTGTAATGTGGTAAAGAGCTCTCATGCTACTACTGGGGCTGTGGGAAACTTCCCATGAGAATTAGTTCTGTTCTTTTCTGGGTAAGCCTCCCTTCACTGGGAAATTTCAGAAACCTAATTTGGGTTGTTTGATTGAAAGCATGCAAAACTGCTGTAAAACCTTCTCCATGGAAATGTTTGGCTTATGATGAAATTTCAGATGGAAGCAATGCACATTCTGAATTCAGGGCAAGTCTAGTTTGATGCATTAAAAAAGCCAAGACATGCTGTCCTAGGAAGAACTTGTGAAGGCTGATTTCTACAGGCATGGGTCTTGTGGCTGCATTCTCTAACTTCTGATAAGGCTTTGATCTGATCAAATGTTTTTTCTCTTCTTGAGGAATCTCTAGAATCTCTCTTGGGTTCCCTTCATCTGGGAGCACTGACAGAGCCTCTCTGCTACTGCTATGTTCACAAAAGCTGTAGGAACTTAAGACTGCTTTAGTTAAAGTTGGCTCACAAACCAGAACAGCTGGAGGAAGTAGAGAGAGAATCACATAAGTACAGAGCGATCACATACGCTCTGCCTCCACAGAAAAGCAGGCTGATAAAGGAACATTGCCGTTTATTTTGCTGTGCACTGGACCAAGGTGATACACAAAGGTGGTCAAATGTATTCAGAAGCTGCTTAAACTACTCTGGGAATATCAGAGGTATATAGCAGTTCCTCTTCTTCTTGGATGAAGAACCAAGGGGGAGTGATCATGTTAGAAGTGCTAGAGAGAGAGAGAAGTCGAAACAGAACCTCATTATTTTATTTAAAGTTTCAAGCCTGACTATCTACAGAATGATCTCTTGATTACTTTGACTTTCAAATCAGATTAAGTTGATGTTTTCAACAGAAATTAACATTACACACATTATTTCAGGGGTTTGACATTGTTCATCTCTAGCTGCAACTGGGCAATCCAGTTCAAATAGCAAACCGTAAAGAAAATCCGTGAAAAAAGTGTTTTCCAATTACTTTTAAGCAGCAGGTGAACTCAAATATTATGAGCTGTTTGCAGACCGTATGGGAACAAGAAAATAAATATAACTAACTGACAAACTATTTGTATGCAAGACTTGTTCTGTTTGTTAGAATTTCAGACTTGGGAGAAGTGCACTAGGGTTTTCTCTAGCCCAGTTTAGCACTATCTTCACAACAGGTGGTGCTTTGCACTTCTTTGTGCCAGCAGAGCTGGGAAGATGGCCAAGGGCAGGGGGACCAGGAGTAGGGTCACTCCTACCAACTCAGCCAGAAATTTCCATCACTGCTTGGAGACTCCCTGAAAACCTTTCAAGGTCCAGCAAAGTTGGAGGCTCCTGTTGTGGAAAAAGATGTCAGAAGAAACTATGCATCCATTTAAAGTGTTGTGTTTTTCAGAAAATATTTTATAAGGAAAGCTTTGTTTTTCTGAAAATTTCATTCTAGAACTTTACTTTTTTCTCGCTTCTCTAGTGTTGATCTGCTTCAGCACTGGGCAGTGCCAGAGAAGCCTGCAGGTTAGAGACCGTTGCTGCGGCCCTGCTGCAAAGCCTGCACTGCTGTTGGCACGTGCTGCACCTCTGCTGATAGAGGCTAACCTTTGGCCAGGCAATCACCAGATCAGGGACAGGGTGCATTTTGGTTCTCCTGTATCTGAGTAGAACCCCAGGCCGGTACCTTATTTGTCTGCAGAGACTACAGGCTTCTCCATAAGGTAGCCCAAGCAACATTGAAAAGCAAAATATTCATCCTGTGGTGCATGAGCAGCAAATATTGGTGCAGGGATTTTGCTAAGATTAGGGTGAAAATGAACAGTAGAAGCTGCCCAGTGTCAGGAGTCCTGGCTCTGCCTCAGCCTCTCATGCTGCTCTCTGTGAGGGCAGTTGTTCCCTTGCCTACTCTGGTAACACCTTCTTTCAGCCAGCCCTACCTTATGCCTTTTTCCAGCCTGCGCATGGGGACTGTATAGCAATGAAAATGGGCTGTCCACATCCTTGTGACCATCATTTCACAGGGCACAGCATCATAGAATTGTTTAGGTTGGAAAAGACCTTTAAGATCATCAAGTACAACCATTAACCTAACTCTGCCAAGCTACCACAAACCACCAGTGGCTGCTGTGCAGACCAGAAAGGTGAGAAGCTCAGATGTGCTTTTAAAACCTAAACATAGCATGAGAACTTCCTTATTAACCACTGTTAGGTGAATAGAAAGTGAACAAGATGGAAAGTCTCCAGTGTGGCCAAGCCTGTGCCACATGCTTCTTATTTTTCTCATCAGCATAGCACTGCAGGAAGGAGATAGGTCTGTCTTCTCCATGCTCTGCCTAGGGTGCACCTGAAGCTGCCCTTCCAGGGACAGAAAACCAAGCAGCCCTGGGGCAGCGAGAAGGACCTGCAACACCCCTCGACCCTAGCTTATGGGGAAGCTATCAGCCGTAGTGGAGGCATCCTGTTTGTTGAAAAACAAATGACAGTTGAAGAAGGGTTGCAAGAGCGAGCAAACCGCAGCCCCTGCGCAGGGCTGATAACAGCCCTGTGCCGCTTTTGCAGCAGTTCCGTCCCTGCTGGGGGGATGGCAGGAGCCTCGCCGGCGCTTTCCTGTTTCACGGTCTTTCCCGCCGCCCTTTCTGCTGTTGGGTTCTGGCACATTTTTTCAGTTGCTCACAGGGTTTTTCAAAAGGACCCTGCCCTGCCCTAACAGCGCACAATCCAAGGGGCAACTGCAGGTGTCCACAGGGCTGAATAGGGTAATAGGACTTGGCTGTCAAGAAAGCAGCTATAAACAAGTGTTCTTAAAAACTTTTTTCTGTCATGGGTCAGGTTTTCATGATCTTGTACCCACCTGCCTCCCTGCCAGCACTCCCTCAGCCCGAGATCTCAGAGCACTTATGAGGCTTCATGTCACCTCACATTCAGAGAAGTTTTGGGGGAGACCTGAACTGGTAATCCAAAGGAAGAAGCATTTTCAGGCCCAGAAGCCTACAGTCAGGCAAACAGATCTTTATATAAATCTCAGTGAAAGGCAGATTTAGACCACCATTCTGCAACTCTGTGTGACTATTGCTGTGACTATCACTGGCTCTCTTGGGTCTGACGGGAACCCCCTTGCAGTGGTGAGGCATGTACATATATGCTCTTGTGGTTTCTGCTTGCACCACGAGCCTCAGCTCTGTGTAAATGGCACAAGCTAAGCATGTGTGTACAGCTTAGAAAGCTCAAGCTCACAGATGAAGGGGCTACAAAGGTGTTGGACGTGTGTATCTCCCTCTGTGGGAAGGTAGAACTTTCATCGAGCTTCCCATGACTTAGATTTACTCTGTTTTGAACATCTCACCTCGAGATTCAGCTATGTGTTAACATTAATGCCTTTTCCTTCCTTCTGGTTGATCAGCATGCTGTGGCTAGCAGAAAAGGGGTTTTTCATCAACCAAGAATGGGTTTTTTTCCTTGAGCTTTGCATAAAATTTGTCATTATCAGAAGGCTCTTTCTCCAGAAAGGTGTCTCAGGACATGCTTGTTTGAAAGAGCCTGAGCAGCATTCTCGTCAGCATCAGTTGCACAATCCTGATAATAGTTTTCATTTGATGAAAGATGGGCTTCTAGCAAGGAATTTGATTTTAAGGAAAATACAGGTTGGAAAATTGCTTCAATAAAATGTCAATTCCTTTTGTTCTTATTAAGAAAAAAAATTAATGGAAGTTGTGGACAGCATTTTAATTTCAAATTGTCTCCAAACCAGCAGCTTCCGAGTTTCACAGTTTTCCCTGTGATTTTTCCCTCTTTTGTTTTACTAAGCATGCTCGGCTGAAGACTTTACAACCAAGAAACCAAGACAAAGATAGGTGAATGGTATAAACTTACTGGACCAGTATGGTTGAGGTGTGGTTTATGAGCAGCATGAAGTGAAACAGAAAACTAAAAATGCTTTTGGCAAGAGCTAATGTCAGTCACACAAATGTGTGGAGGAAGATAGAGAGCCCTCTATAAAAGGCGAGGCTGACTGAAGTCACCCTGGTCTCCACACATTACTTCTCTCCTAGCTACAACAGAAGTGCTTAAATGGGTCTTATTTGTTTCTGCCCCTGTTGCAGCCTCATTTCAGCCAAAATACAGGGATCCCTCATGCACTCACAGGGTTCTCTGCTATGTGAGTTCCCTCCCACACACATGCATGATCATGCATGTTTCCTATGCTCCTTCCCAGTGCAAGACCTTTCCTTGCCCTGGTAATTTGCAAGACCTCTGTCCTCAGAGGACGTGTCACAACATGTCGCCTTCCATGACCACCTCGTCCCACAGCCCCATCTCCCACTCGATTATTCCACTGTAGATGCACTGGAGCCAGCACTGTCCTTTGGTCACTTCCACTCCCTCTCATCTGGAAACATGTTTTTTGGGACTGTGCACTCCCTATCTTCATCCTTGCCCAGACCACGGGAAAGCTTGCAATTTTTCTTTGCCAAGTGGGAAACCCCCAAGCAATCTTTCTGCAGTGCTCAGACCAAAAAGGAGCATTGACATGCATGCGCTAGCAAGCGTTTAGACTGTGATCTCCAAAGGGATGTAGGCAAGCCACCACCACTACACCTCAAAGTAACTTGCACATCCCACTCCATCAGTCATTTGAAGTCTCAGGGCTTACTGTGGCATATCAGCACAGCAAGTTGTGATGATAAAGTGGAACTTGGACTCAGCAGAAGGTGCTGTAGGATCAGACTTACTGACATCAGCTTATTTTTTAATGCTACAGGCAATTTTTCAAGTGACAGAAAATAAAGTATACTTTCTTGTGTCTCTTATAGGTAAGTAAGGGAAACAGCACATGGCTTTCTGTACTTAGTAACCCATCTGCACAGGTTTCTCTTTTAGAAAGATTGGGTTAGGGCACGAAATCTTGGGTTTTTTTAGACTTTCCTTGTCCCAGGGCATACCTGAAGAACAGGGGAAGCAGTGAGCTGTCTCTTTAGCGGTTAGCAAAAGTTACTGCAAACAGATGCTCCAGCCAGCCTGGTGGTTTTGCAGAGTTGCTTTCCTTTTCTTTGAATATAAAGAGAGGAGATGAAAAGCAAGCTGGCAGCTCACCATGCCCTTCCCACTCTAAGCACCCTGAGGGGAGAGAGGATTCCCCAGATACTGAAGTTTCACAGGGACCTGCACGTGCCTGCTGCGAGCGCACCATGCCCCCATCCCACACGTTCCAGCCAGCCAGTGACCAGAACTGTGACATTGCTGCCCTCACTGAATAGGGTCACATGCTTTGTAATTTTTGGTAGCTTTTTGCTCTGCTGGCTTGAAAAGATTGCATCTTTGGTGCGTGGCTTGCTTTCTCTAAATCTTTTTGTACCCTCTCAAAAGACAGAGAAACTTCAGGTTATCCGAAGTTCTACAAGGTAGAATTTGAGGGTTGCAGAATACTTGCCCTGATGGGTTTTGGGTGCTGTAGCAATAAGTATCCCTTCCCTTAGGTCATTCACTGGGAGAATTTATGGTTAGGGTTTTTTCCTTAGCATTCAGCAAGTTTCTCTTCATCCTAGTTACTGCAGACTGCTATAGTTTATGAACGTGTGTTTGCAGTATACAATAGGAATATATATATTTACACACGTGTGCACATGTATCAATGCATCATGTGTATGCACGTGGCAATTTATTTACTTTATGCCCTAAATAATACCTCTATAAGAGTTTGCAGGATGTGTTGACCATGCTATGCACTAATTACTCATCCAAGGACAAGCTCTTCAAGCTGTCTTTATAAACCTATTCCTCAAGCCTGTTAGATACACACTCTTCAACTCATCTGCTTGCCATGCACCAAAGGACCGTGGTGTGCACAGTAGCCCTGAAACCTTTCCCCTGGACTCACCAGGAAGGTGGCAGCAGCTGAAGCCCTGCACATGTCTCTCACACTCTCTCCAGTGATTGTGACAGTGCGAGACAAAGACACATGCTGGGAGAGCATCTGGAGGTGTGGGGGTAACAGTGGTTTTCCATCACATGGTGGATGGTCAAGGGCAGAAAGTGTTCCCTTCTGTGGCCCCCCCAATGGCAGTTGTACGAGCTGGGAGCCTAAATGCTGATATTTTACTTCAGCACTTGGGTCTTGAAGACTGGCTTAAATCGGTCTATAGCAAAACCTTTCAGCGATCCTCCGTATAAAGCCCTGAATAGGACCTGCGCTGGGGAAGATGCTTCTCATCCTGGTGCTGACTCGAAGCATCCTCTGAAGTGTTGTGACCTCAGTTTTGGGCACCTAACCTGTGTGTGGATCTGCTGGGTGGGCAGGAATGGAGCAGAATGTCCAGAGCACCTGCTCCAGCTCTGGTAGAGAGCATGTGTGAGGGTTAGGAAGAGACATGAATGAGAGGTGGGACAGAAAGGTCTGAGATGATCCAAAACGAGGCACAGGGGCCTGCTCTCTGGGAAGATCCATCATCATCAAGTTCAAATAAATCCCAAAATATTCTTTTTTATATAACTTTTGCCTTTACCACCACACCCCCTTTTCCAATTTGCAGGTACCCTTCTACAATCAGAGCAGGTAATCACTTTATTCTGAAATGAAACTAGTTCTCAGACAGTTTCTCAGCTTAAGAAAATAACACCAGAAGCCAGAGACAGTAAATGGATGTGCAGAAAGCAAGACAGGCTGACAGGTTAGCCAGGGCTCTGGCATGGAAACAGCCTGTGCCAAGTTTTTACAGTCATCAGAGCAAAAGGGGAGTTGGAGTGGGTAGTGGGACAGTACTGCAGGTGTGCAACAAGGTGAGGGAAGGAAAGCATAAGGGTAGTGCATTTGTAGCAGTACAGGACACTGCTAGCAGAAGACTGGAGTATGTGGCCCTTTAATCCTAAAAGGCAGTTTACAACCAGGCTGAGGCCACCTGTGAGTCCATCTTCTATTCTATTCCATCAAAGAAGCCCATGGGCATGTGGCTGCCATGTCTGCATGGGGACAAGAAGAAGCAGTGTGTGTGTGTTCCTTTCCATGTTCCCTCAGGATAATCCTCAGCTGTGCCTTTGGTGATAAATCTACCAAGTGTGAGTGTGAATCATGGTCCTCTCAAGCAAGTGGGTGCTATGAGCAGTCACTGTTTCTTCTCCAGAGGATACAATGCAAAGCAGTCCTGCCTAGCTGCTGCTTGGAATGGTTCTTCAAAGATTCCAGCTCAGTTTGGTTTGCTTTTATTGTCCTTTCTGTTCTACCAGTAGAAGTTGCTCCTTAGAAGATAACCATAATCAACAGCATTGACTTTATGGTGCCATGATTAGCTTGCTTTCCTCTAGCAACTACCAGAAGTGTGAATGAGATGCCATTTGCCCTAATGAGTTTCATAGAAAGTGAAGCTGCAAAAAGTATTAGGTTTTCTTCTGCGGGAAAGTGAAAGCCACATACACCACTGATTCCACCACAGTCATTCCTTGGTTGCAGATGATGGGCAGGCTGGAGGTAAAGGGTACTCTAATGGGTCACAGATAGTGTTAGCTGGTCTCATGTCCCAACGGCATTTCATTTCACACATATTATGCCATATTCCAAACATGTCTTGTCTCAATTTGAGAGAATGGTGGGACTCTGCAGTGGTGCCCCTCCACACTTCCCCAAATTAGCAGCTGTGCTTGAGCATTGGAGGAGCATTGTGCAGGAGTTTGGACTACTGAGCTGATGATACATGAGAAAAGCTTTGTCTACACTTGTGATGGGCCTTCCCTGGATGGAGCACTTTTTTATTCAATTTCTTTTTGTCCTCTTCCTGGACAGTATTTCTTTACACCAATGCAGTAACGGAGCTGGGGTTGGAAAGAAGCATGACAAGTCTTTAAAAATTCAAGTTCAACCCAAGTATGCTGTCTGCATGAGGTGGCCATCCTTTGTTTTGACTGAGATGCACAGTTCCTGCTGCAGTTTTGCTTCATCCTAAAAGAATTACTGGATTAACCAGATATCTGCGACTTCTGAGGGGGCTCTGCCTCCATGTTCCTCACTCAGAGGTCTTTGCAAAGCTCTCCCTCTCCTGATTCAGCACAAACGTTCATCCTCCAAGCTTCAAAATTTCAAGATCTCCCATCAGGACTTCCAGTTTAAGCCACGGGGAAAAACTTGCAGCTTATGGTTTACATTCTTGACCCTCAATAGAAGAATTGCTTAGACATGAACCATGAACTTCCATGAGCAGAAAACTGAACCATGGTTCATTGTCTGCTCCCTACCACCTAATTTACAATACAAATAGCTTTCTCCTGATAAGTGTTTTCCATTCCGGTGATCACAAAAGCCATTATTTGGTAACAGGAGCTACAGTCAAAATTAGGTCCATTTCCAGCCCCGGACTAGCTAAGGGAAAAGTCTCACTACTAAACACTTCTGCAATGTGTTGCAGTCTTATATTATTTTTTTTTTTCTTAACAGAAAGCTATACAGAAGACAGCTTGTATTAAATGACTGGCCTGATAGACATCCCACAGGGATTTCTTTAAAACCCAAGAGATATTGCCTGTTCTGGATGGTTTGTCACAAAGTCTTTACAGCAATTTCAGACCATCCCTTTAAATGAAGATAAACCCCTCCTAGACTGTTTGTGGGCATCTCTGGTTTTCTGGATGTAAGGCCACCCCTAAATGGCAATGTTTTAGGATGAAGGATACTTCACAGTTGCTACAGCCAGAAATTCTAAATCAGCTCTTCTGGTAAAGGCCAGGGCTGAAATGAATGGCCGCCCCTCTTTCCTTAGGATTATTGAAGTTCATTGCCTTGCTTGGCAAGCCACCAAGGCTGTGCATGAAGGGGGAGCCAGGAAAGATCTTGAAAGTAGGTAATTTCTGTCTAAGCCTTGAACTGAGCTGCCCAGTAGGCGCAGAAAACCCACGGCAGACTAAGACATTGACTAAGGGATAAGCTGGCTCACATCCTCATCAGCTCTCGGAAGTGTATAATTGCTCCTACTGCCCTTATCTGGTGTGCAAAGCTGGGGTGGTTGCTCTGGATGCATTATGTGGCTGCTGCTGGTGGCCTGGATGTACATCTTCCCAGAAACCACAGCGCCAAGGCTGCTTGTTGTGTGTTTGGTGGATGTCTCTGGGTGGTCAGGAGCAGCAGTGGTAGACCGTATATTGAAAAGTCCCTGAAATGCAAGCATCTCAATTCTATGAATTATTGTGACTCAGCCTCCAGGAAGCCTCTTGCCAAGTAAACCAGGAAATACATGGTGTTGCACAGCTTGCCTGGCACTCAGAGAACTGGGGCAGGCTGCAGGCAACTGACATGGGCACTGAGGGCGGCTGTGCCAAGGAGATTTTGGAGCAATCCCTGCTGCTGCCTGGATATGCCTTACAGATGGTTAGAAGCAGGGCTTGGGGAGATGTTGATATGTTGATAAGATGGCATCACTTGAGTAGATGAAAGTTTCTCTTGTTGTATAAAAGAGAGCTGCCAGGGAGCAGCCTCCTTTGACTTGACAGTTGCATTTGCTTTGCGAAGGAGATGCTTTTGTGAGCTCTCTTTTCATGTGCCTTCACTCCAAAGCAAAACAGGGCAACTAACAAAGGAGGGTTAATGTTCATAGATTGACAAAGGTGTGGAAGATGTGAGGACAGGTAGCTGTAAAACCAAATGCTTTTATTTCCTAGATTAAAACAAATAAACAAACCAACCATAGGCCTGATCTCTATGACTCGTCTCCTTCTCTGGAGATGTTCAAGACCCGACTGGACAGGTTCCTGTGTGACTTGGTTTAGGTGATCCTGCTGTTGCAGGCGGATTGGACTAGATGATCTTTCGAGGTCCCTTCCGATCCGTTATGATTCTATGATTCTATGATTCTATGACTCTGTGCTACATTACCTATTGTATGGGTATGAAATAATTCGTTCTATAAAGCAAACAATATATGTGCTATAAGAACAACAAATAGCTGTGAAGCTCACACAAGAGCAGTTTCTGAAGGATCAGCAATACTGACATGACTCCTCTCATGAATTTGCTCCTGCCTCTTCAGGTCAAGTCTTCAAATTCAGCTCCTCAGAGTCTGCATTTAGAGCAGAAAAAAGGCAAAGCTGTGAAAGCAGAGCTATAAAAAAGCAGGTAGAAATATCTAGGTAAGGGAACTTGGACTAAGCTTCTCCTCTGGTTGAGGATTGTAGAGACATGGGTACTGGACTCTTCTCACAGGTAATTTGTGACAGGACAAGAGGAAACAGCCTCAAGCTGCTCTGGGAAAGGTTTACGCTGGACATTAGAGAAAGAATTTTTACTGGAAGAGTAGTCAGGCACTGGAACAGGCTGCCCAGGGAGGTGGCTGAGTCACTTGGATGTGCTTAAAGATTATTTAGATGTGTTGCTTAAAAATATATTCTAGTGGTTATTAGTTGGACTTGAAGATCTCAAGAGTCTTGTCCAACCAGAATAATTCTATGATTGATCTTTGAATCCTAAGACCCCAGCTATGGGGTTTGCACATTTATGTTGGCAGGAGACTAATCCTACAGTTTTACCACTCTGATGCCAAGGCTTCCTAGCCAGTAAAAAAAGGTGGCATGCATTTTGTGAGCTCTGAGCTGTCCACTTCCTGAGACACAGGGCAGCAAAAATAAACCAGATTGTCTTCACGCTTGCTGTAGCACCCTATTTGAGGGGAGATTAGGATGAGTCCTGCCAAGAACATGTTGGCTCAGGTTTAGTGATGTCTTTGCTCAGTCTTCAGGGGTGATTTGACAGTCCAGTGACAAGGAAGGCATTCAGAGTGAGAGCATGTTATTTCTTAATTGCATTCAAGAAAACAAGACTATTATATAATTTTTACCGGAACATGTTCACATAAAAAAAGCCTTTCTGCTACAAAAATCCCAAATCTCTAGCAGGAGAGATAGAGGTTTATGCATGAAGTTTACTGAAGCAGTACAAAACAGCCCCAATTCAGATTTTTCCATGGCCACCTTAATCTGGTAGCACCTGCCACAAGACATCCAATAACTCTTTATCTGGGAGGGCACACCCAAAAGCCTCTGGGGCACAGGACTTGGGTTACAGGCCAGCTGCTTGCTAGCTGGGATCATCAGGCTTCTGGAGGAAAAAGAGTCCAGATTGTTTTTGTGACTTGCAACAGATTTTATTAAATATCTGAGCTGGGGGGTGGAAACTGTTTGTAGGTACTGAAGAAGAAGAGCTAGTTTCTAAGCAGGCTGAGAAGAATGTGTAGACGTCGATTTTGTGCATATTGATCAGTGATGTTAACATGAGGTTTTGAATGTTAGGGAGCATTTATTCATTAGGTACAAGTCATCCTTCCATGGGAAACAGGCTACCACTGACTGTGGCAGTAGCTCATGTTGCAGATACACAATCTTTGCTTTACATAGGAGCACAACTTCACATTTCCAGAGGTTCCCAGGGAACTGTCTTCCAATCTCTTTTAACAGGACTTAGGTGCCAAGCTTGCTTCACATCCTTTCTGAATCCAAGGGTAGGAGGGGGTGTTAGCTCCTGAAGGACTCTGTGCTGCTCCCTGCCCTAAGAGGAGCCAACTCTCCTGATTTCTGTGCAAGTGCCCTGGAAAGAGAGTAGAGTATGCTTTTATGAGAAGAATCTCTTAATCTTCCAGCCTGAAACAAGGGTTGCTTTGACTGCTTCAGATTTTAGTGGAAGTATTTTATCTACTACTCAGCCAGCTATCCACAGTCCAGGAGGTTCCTTCAGTGCACTGGAGACAATTACCTGATGCAAATGGTCGAAGAGCCCCCTAGGAGAGGAGCACTGCTGGATCTTGTACTCACCAACAAGGCGGGTCTGGTTCAAGCAGTGAAGGTTGAGGGCAGCCTTGGGTGCAGTGACCATGAGATGGTGGAGTTGAGTCTCGTGTGGTAGGAACAGAGTAGCTAGCAGAACAGCCCTGGACTTCAGTAGGGCAAACTTTGTCCTTTCCAAGCAATTGCTAGGAGAAATCTCATGGGACAGGGTACTGGCTGGTAAAGGAGCTCAGGGTAAATGGTTAACATTCAAAGACCTCTGTCTTGAACCACAAGACAAGGGCATTCCAACAGGAAAGAAGTCAAGGAAGGGAGCCAGAAGACCTGCATGGTTAAACAGGGAGCTGCTGGGCAAACTGAAGAGGAAGAAGAAAGCCTATACATCATGGAAGGAGGGGATGGCCACTTGGGATGATTATAAGACTCTGGTGAGAGAATGTAGGGATACAACTAGGAAAGCCAAGCATGCTGGGGTGGATCAGAAGGGGGATGGTTAGCAAATCAAGAGATGTTCTTCTCCCCCTCTACTCTGCACTAGTGAGACCACATCTGGAGTATTGTGTCTAGCTCTGGGCCCCTCAGTTCAAGAGGGATGTGATGCTGCTGGAAGGAGTACAGCATAGTGTAACAAGGATGATGAAGGAAGTGGAGCACCTCTCTGGAGACGCTGAGGGAGCTGGTTCTCTTTAGCTTGGAGAAGAGGAGACTAAGGGGTGACCTCATTAATGTCTATAAATATTTGAAGGGTAGGTGTCAGGAGGATGGAGCCAGGCTCTTCTTAAAGTCATCTAGAGATAGGATGAGAGGCAGTGGTTGTAAGCTGGAACATAGGAGGTTCCAGATCAATATGAGAAGGAACTTCTTCACAGTGAGGAACAAGCTGCCCAGGGAGGTTGTGGAGTCTCCTTGACTGGAGATGTTTAAGACCCGCCTGGATGTGTTCCTGTGTGACTTGGTGTAGGTGATCCTGCTGTCACTGGGGGATTGGACTAGATGATCTTTTGAGGTCCCTTCCAATACCTGATGATTCTGTGATTCTATGGTTATCTAGTCTCTGATTAAAAAAGGAAGAACCTCATAACCTGTAAGCATCTATACAGACACAGATGGTGTTTAGGACTCACATTGGGTATGTCAGAAGGTTCTATCAGTCCTCCATCATTTCTCTCAAGATGCTTACGGTTTTTTTAATCAAATAAACTGAAAAGGGTTCTATAAATAGAAAATAGCTTTTTATGCAGGACAAGGAAAGAAGTAATCCATCTGTTTAGTGGAAAATACTCCTTTTTGGAGACTAGTTGCTTAGAAATTGTAGCTGTGAAAGAAAAGGATAATTTAAGGATCCTAAAGGTCTTCGAGCTTCAAGTAAACATGCAAATTATTGTCTTATGTGAAAATGTAGTGCTAAAAATATAGCTTGCATATATATACTTTCTTTTGATTACACAACTTTAAGGAAATGTTCTTTTTAAAAGATAATTACAAGACACAGGCTTGAGGTGGTGCCTCTCCAATTCTCTGTGAAAGTCTAAATAACTGTTTTCTTCCATTAATTCCTTATTCACCCACATTAGAAATTTAATGATTGGAGATTGCCAGCTTTTCTTTTTCTCCTTTTGAGTCAGATTTTACATTGGCGAAAGTAAGAAAGCTATAGTCACAGAGACAGGCTTTGCAATCAAAAGATTCAGTAAACTGGCAGGATAGTAACAGGAAAGTTAAAAAAAAACAAGCAAGTGGACAAAGAAAATAGTTAGGGATTTTTTCAATATTGCACTCAACAGAGCAGTGTGGGGGGAATACTGGAAGGAGAAAATAAAACTTTAAAACAGAAATTGTTTTTTAGCCAATGTTGAAAGTGCCCAGACGATCTGTTTCAACATATTTCAGATGTTTTGTGAAATTTTTCTCTATTTTTTACAACTGGTAAACCCCTGGAAATCTCGATGTTTTTCAATGAAAGGCTACACCCAATTCAAACTTCTTGGAGTATGTTTTAAAAATAAAANAGGTTCCAGATCAATATGAGAAGGAACTTCTTCACAGTGAGGAACAAGCTGCCCAGGGAGGTTGTGGAGTCTCCTTGACTGGAGATGTTTAAGACCCGCCTGGATGTGTTCCTGTGTGACTTGGTGTAGGTGATCCTGCTGTCACTGGGGGATTGGACTAGATGATCTTTTGAGGTCCCTTCCAATACCTGATGATTCTGTGATTCTATGGTTATCTAGTCTCTGATTAAAAAAGGAAGAACCTCATAACCTGTAAGCATCTATACAGACACAGATGGTGTTTAGGACTCACATTGGGTATGTCAGAAGGTTCTATCAGTCCTCCATCATTTCTCTCAAGATGCTTACGGTTTTTTTAATCAAATAAACTGAAAAGGGTTCTATAAATAGAAAATAGCTTTTTATGCAGGACAAGGAAAGAAGTAATCCATCTGTTTAGTGGAAAATACTCCTTTTTGGAGACTAGTTGCTTAGAAATTGTAGCTGTGAAAGAAAAGGATAATTTAAGGATCCTAAAGGTCTTCGAGCTTCAAGTAAACATGCAAATTATTGTCTTATGTGAAAATGTAGTGCTAAAAATATAGCTTGCATATATATACTTTCTTTTGATTACACAACTTTAAGGAAATGTTCTTTTTAAAAGATAATTACAAGACACAGGCTTGAGGTGGTGCCTCTCCAATTCTCTGTGAAAGTCTAAATAACTGTTTTCTTCCATTAATTCCTTATTCACCCACATTAGAAATTTAATGATTGGAGATTGCCAGCTTTTCTTTTTCTCCTTTTGAGTCAGATTTTACATTGGCGAAAGTAAGAAAGCTATAGTCACAGAGACAGGCTTTGCAATCAAAAGATTCAGTAAACTGGCAGGATAGTAACAGGAAAGTTAAAAAAAAACAAGCAAGTGGACAAAGAAAATAGTTAGGGATTTTTTCAATATTGCACTCAACAGAGCAGTGTGGGGGGAATACTGGAAGGAGAAAATAAAACTTTAAAACAGAAATTGTTTTTTAGCCAATGTTGAAAGTGCCCAGACGATCTGTTTCAACATATTTCAGATGTTTTGTGAAATTTTTCTCTATTTTTTACAACTGGTAAACCCCTGGAAATCTCGATGTTTTTCAATGAAAGGCTACACCCAATTCAAACTTCTTGGAGTATGTTTTAAAAATAAAATAAAAATATTTTTATCTTTATTTTATTTTAAAATATTCAAATTTTTATTTTATTTTAGAATAAAAAAAAAATCTAGTCTACAACTGGCATTAAAGAGAAGGAGGGAAAGATTCAAGGAAAGAGTACTGAAAGGTCCCAATGGAAATGGTTTTCCTGAGATTAGAAGCACATGAATCCTTGTACATGTGCTCCTTGTAGTTCTTAGGGGTTTTTAGAGATCTTGTCTGTAATTCCCATTGCTGAGCACCTGGTAGCTTTGAAAGGGATGGTAACTCTGGCCAGAGAGAGGTCAGCGTAATAGCCTCATATTCTGTAGAAAATGTAGAAAAAGATGGGTTGGTTTCTATTTGTGCTTGTACCTTGAATATAAATACTAATTTGAACTTCAAAAGTTAGTACGGTAAATATGAAAACGGAGCAACAAAATCACTTGGCTGAGAAATATGTTTCCTTAAATATTTTATTTGTTGCAGCACTTCATGGTAAACACACTTTACGTTTTTTTCACAGGCCAATGCTTAGGCATGAATAATCGTGGCTTTCATAACTTGGTCTTCCTGTAGGACAGAGTGCAGCTGCCATATATGGCAAATCACATCTCACAGCGTGAGGCCAAAGGATGGGGTTTTGCACAGGCTGTTGGGTAACAACACCATATCAGTATAGGACCCACTGGAAGAGGTGGAAAGGTCTGTCTAGAAAATGCTCCAGTGAGAAGGACTGTCAGCAGAGTGCTCCCGTGACTTGTCCAGACCACAGTGCACCAGTCTTTAGTATGGGGGTGCATCCTGCTGGGAACAGCAGTTTGGTGAGCAGGGACATGTGGACACTTCCTCACTGGTACCTCAGTCCCAGTGTGTCTCCCTTGAGTTGCTGACCTGTCAGATTAGGTCTGCACTACACAACTGCACATGCATAGAGGTGGACTAGCAAAATTTTCTGTGACTTTTCAAAACAAGCTGTACTGAGGAAACAACAGGGACTCTGGCATAAGGGTAAGGATACCGTATTGGTTTTCCCTCCCACAGATCAAGTTTCCATTTGATGCTCTCCAACATTCTTTAGGGCAAACGGTAAAACCACCCGTAATTGCCTGTTATTCAATGCACACACGGGCAGCTTTCCCTCTGAGAGCCATGCATCTGCCACTTCATTACCGTTGCGAGATTTATATTTTATGAACCAGTGGCTCTTTTTATGTACATGTCTGTTTGATGTCCTACAACAATGAAATTTCATCTTGCCCTCCAAGGCTGTCCTATTCAAACCCATTAATTATCATGCCATAATCACTAGAGCCTGTTCATTTGGCCTAACAGCGTGTTCTCACTTGCTGTTTACAGTATGCACTAATTATGTACTGGGATAGATGGTGCGAGTCTGTGCTGGGTTTCCAAAGGGGGTGCTTAGGAAAATGTGGAGTCCAAGAAGAGTAGGAATTGTGAAGTCCATGGCAAGGCGCCAATGGCTTTTGGCAGCTAGGTCAGTGGATGAAGAACTTTAGTAGACTCATGGTGGAGATGGATGCTGAAGCAGGGTTAGAGCAAACAACCCACATATTCATGTGTAAGGAAATATACTCCTTTCCCTCAGCTGCTTTGGAGTTGGGGATCAATGTTTTTAAGAGACTGTCTGTCCTCTATGCAACTCAAAAGTTTTTGAAAGGGCTAGATGACCTTATCTTGCAGAGCTGGTAACATCAAGCAAGATGGATAGGCGATGAGAGGCAAGTGGGGATCCGTTACCTCCTGTTTCACTGAAGGAGAGGGAATAATTGTGTTGTGCAAAATCATGCAGGAGTTTCGTGTGAAGCAAAAAGTTGAAGCCAAGCTGCATGAGGAAGGCCCTCTGAAAAAAACAGCATAGGTGGCCAAGTTCATTTTTAATTCCATTGTGGTCTAACCTGAACTGTAAGAAAAATCTGTTTGTTTTCTACGACAGTTCAGTATTATATTTATTTATTTCACCAATATAGAAAAAAAAAAAGTTTGCCCCTGAATGCTGCTGTTAACTCCATCCCACTATTTGCAGTGACTGGGACCCAGGTGCTGTTTGCAGAGCAACCCAAAGCAGGGGTTTAGGCAGAATCTGTCCTCTGGAGGCCAGAGCTGCAGACTCATGCACAAAACCTGGAAAATACTTCTTGCAAACCCTGACTCAATGCCTAGATGACTCCTGCCCTGTCAGGAATTAAGTGTACAGCTCAGTGTTTCAGTCTTGTGTTTTCGTTTGTTTTTCCAACGAGCAGCTGAGGTGCGGGCATCAGGCAGCGTATGTGAGGTTAGCCAGCAAAAAAAAAAGAAGTAATCACTGTGAATATCAAGAGGTTTCAGTTGCTCTGTTTTTAAAAGTCCAGAGTGGATGTTTTCCTCTTGGCCTCGTCATGTTTTCATAGCCACTTGGAAACTCAGGACTAGCATCATCTGCAGTGATCCAAGCCCCACCACTGGCAGTGCAGGAGTTTCCTACTCTGCTTTCTTGATTGGTTTGTCCTGTGTAGTTTTAAATGACTCAAGCTATGGTGCTTCCTAACACTTCCCCTGGGAGACAAGTTTGCAGTCTAAACAGGCTATATGGTAGCAAATTTTCCTCTTATTCAGCTTAATTTCTTTCTCCTTGTTTTCATCCCTTAATGCCTATTCCAGACTGAGGCAATGTTGTTGGAGCAGGGGGAAGAAGCCAGAAGAGCTGGCAAGACTTGTGTCAGCACCCCTCGGTGATGGAAACTGTGACAGCTTTTCTTATGCAGGTGAAGACTTATGCACTTGGACGTGTTGATATGTCCTGGCCTGTTCCTGGCTGCTGGGGGCTCTGACCGAGTATTGTAGAGCCAGCAAAAGCCAAACCCCTCTGTTACCCTCTCTGGCATCACTGTAAGAAAGTAATATGGAGCAAAGCCAGGGCTTTCCCTACCACAGTCTTATTTCCTCCCCTTCCAACAGATTTTTTTTCCTCTAGTGGGCAAAAGGAATCAACTCCAGACCTGTGATGACCTCCTGTTTTTAATTGCTTTGCTACCAGGAAGAGTTTTCTCATTCCTTACCATTTCAATCATTGCATCACCCTGTCCTCTGATCTCCCAAGCATCCCCTAATCCCTTCCCTAAACTGTGCACTGTGCTTTAGGAGCAGAAAAAAGTTATTCTAGGTTATTCGTACAGCCTTCTGAGATATTTTAGCCTGGGGGTTAGAAAGAAAAGCATTTGTCCTCCTTCATTTCTGTACTTGTCAGATTTCTGGTTTAAAAAAATAAGACAGTAGCTGTCTGAACCAAAAGGGGGACAGTTTCTGCAAATTGTGTGTTATGTGCAGAAAGTGTGTCGGTGTGGCATAAAGATGTTACTGGTATAGGAGGGAGATGACCCCGTCAATGGCTTTGCCACTCATGAGTAATGCAAGCTTTTCAGCAATCAGCAGTTACTTTAATTTTATATGTTATGGACTATAATCTGTATGCATATATTATATCCATGTATTGCTATTATATAGCAAGAAAAGCAGTTATAGACCCTACCTCCTATCTTCAATTAATCTCTCCAGTCTGGTTTTCTGGTGCTGGAGACAGATACAACGCAACACCCATGGATTAGGAAGCGAGGGGACCTCACAGATACATGTCTGCAGCCAGACCATACAGCTATGAGCTTGCACAACTACATGAGGCTGCCAGGGGAGCTGCAGATCTCTGTATACCCTCCAAAGGACTTACATAAATACTCAAGGGATCTGTGTAAAGACTATACATAGGTCTTTGCAAATCACTGTGAAGGGGAACATGTGCTCTTAGAGTGAGGTTCTCACTGTGAGAGAAAATTGAGGTCCACCTTCCACAGAGTGCATGTTTCCATGCTTAAGTTGTGGGTAAATGCACTGCTGGCTGTCTACAGCTTTGTCTACATCATACGCACCCCTGGATGCCTGGCCCACATCATAGGCAGCACTGACTGTTGTAGAAATTGTCTGGCTGTGGCTCCCAGTACCTCCACATCTCCCTAGCCCTGGCTCAGAGGCAATAGCCCCTAACAGAGGGATGTGGTGGCAAGCTGAGGACTTTAAATCCTAGAATTGATAGAGATTTTCCAGAATCCCCCTGAATCACTATGTGAAAAAATAGGCTTTTGTTTTTCTGCATTTATTTCTTTTGCTAGAGGATGGGAGTAGACCAAGGACGGCACAGAACATAAGAAATCATTCTGCCCTTGTGCTGACAAGAAAATAGAGGTCATCCTGAGAATCTCGAGGTAAAGCCCAAGCTGGAACAAACAGTAAAATCAGGATTTTAGCCTGGACTTTTCCAGCTTGAGAGGAGGATTCTGTTTCAAGGACTTGATGCTATGGAAATTGTCTTAGGTAGAAACAGAACAATGAAAGCTGCTAAGTTGTGTTCAACTAGTTCAGCTAGTTCAGCCATGTTGAAAGGAGAATGTAGGTCAAGGGGAGGGAGATTAACCAGCTAAAACAAACCCACAGTTTTCAAGTTGCTTTGTGAACTGCAGGCTGTGCAATGACATGTTTCTGGTACCAAATCAAGTTCGCTGTGTTGTCTAGTCTGTTCTAGGGAGGATTTGCACAGTTAGAAGCGCTGAGGTAGTACAGTAACTTTATCCAGGAGGTGTTGCCAGTGTCAAGGTAGGACTTCTGGGCATGATGTCAGGACACAGCTGCACAACATGTGGACATAGACACCCTTAAAATGCCCACATGTATCAGACAAGCAGCATGAAGAGGAACTACCTTTTAGAAGTGAGACATGGGAAAAATAACCATGTTAGCTTAACGTCCAATGAGTAACCTGGTGGGTATTTATTGTAAATGTGATGATTTATTTTATTTTCTTCCTTTTTTTTTTTTCAGATGGGCAGATTAATTAAATTACTTGAATAGGGGGTAAAAGTCAGACTTAACTTGATTGAAGTCTGGAACTAAAAATGTAATGCTTTGAAAGACAGAATAAGCAGTTTCCTGAGTCATAGAGTCACACAGACCCCTAATGGTGTTTCCAGGACTGCAGACAAGCTGTTGCTCTTAAGACAAAAAAAGTAAAGCCTTTAAAAATAAGCTAGAGTTTGTGGCAGATATCCAGGGAGATTAGTAATGTCCTGTGAGAGTCACTTCAAAGGTACAGATCCTGCCCCTGCAGATATGGTCTTTACATGACTAGGGAAAAGGGAAAGCTCTGCTGATCTGCAGAAATGGGACCTACACCAGAATAGTAATGGGTTTGCATCTGGGGAAGCCCAACAGCAAAATACTTTATGGTAAGCCTGCAGAATGCTTAAAAATAAAGATGTTATTCTCCGAAAGGTTGATGAAATTAGTTGCCACTGCAACTACCTGAGGGGTGGTTGTGGCCAGGAGGAGGTTGCTCTCTTCTCTCAGGCAGCCAGCACCAGAACAAGAGGACACAGCCTCAAGCTGTGCCAGGGGAAATTTAGGCTTGAGGTGAGGAGAAAGTTCTTCACCGAGAGAGTCATTGGCCACTGGATGGCCTGCCCAGGGAGGTGGTGGAGTCGCCAACTCTGGAGCTGTTCAAGGCAGGATTGGATGTGGCACTTGGTGCCATGGTCTAGCCTTGAGCTCTGTGGTGACAGGTTGGACTTGATGATCTATGAGGTCTCTTCCGACCTTGATGATACTGTGATACTGTGATACTGTGATTTTTAAGTCTTGCAGTTGATTCTCAAGCACGGATGACTCTAAGCCTCCCCAGCCATGCACATCATGGTGTACCTTGCTGGGAGTCTGGTCCATGGTCCTTTCTGACCTCCCTCTTATCTTTTAGCCAGCATCCCAAACTCCCTTCTTTCTACTACACAGTGACTATCCAGCAGGTCTGGTCTGATTACAGACACACATCCTTAGAGTATCAGGTGTCAAGTGTGGCTTGCCCTGGTTTTGTGCCTGGAAATAGAAATCCCAACCAGACTGTAAGGGGTTTCGTTTTACTTTTTTGAGTACAGTACACTTCTCTTTGGCAAGGGGGAACACATTTAGAGAATAGACTATACACATGGATGTGGACCTGTCACAAAATTAATTTTAGTTTCCAGTTGAAATTACCTCTGCTAAAAAGATCTTATTACCATGCAGTCTTACAGGATAAACTCTGTAGAACGAAAAGGTCACCACCATGAAGCTGGGGGAGAGAAGACTACTGTAGACAAATCAAAATCAAGCTTGCTCTGCTTTCACCAAACTCCTCCCAACCAGCACTGAAGAGCTGTGGCCCTGTGGCCTGGGGTATGGAGAGTGATCACAAGGTCACACTGGCTGGCATCACTCCTATGGGCTTGGAGTAAGTGTATGCCTGCCCTTGTCCAGCACAGTGTACGCAGTTCCACCCAAGGACATAGGAATGGCTCTTTGGCAGCTTTCAGTCAGGATGAGAAGATCTGGGGGGGAAAGGCAGAAAAAGAATTAGATTCCAGAAAGCCCTACAGTCACTGCTGTAGGGAAGGACAGAGCCAGGGACCTGGATCACCCGTGTAGCATTAATCAGCTGTGGGCCTGGTATATACAAGTCAGATCAGGGATGCTTGAGATCGAGTGCAGGGTAGTGCATCCTGGCTCCCCTTCAAATCCCTGTAGCACTGTGGCTGTCCTGGGTTACCTCCTGTCCTCTGACTATGTGGCACCAGGGAAGGGCATGGGCAGCCCAGAAGTAAAAGACTAGCCACATTCCCCTTGGGATACCCTATCCCAGCAGCCAGCCAACACTGCCTGCCAAAATGCAGGCATTTCCCTGTGTGGCCATAGTGGCACACAAGTTCTGATCCGTCAATAGGACCTGGCATAAATATCCAGTACAAAAATTCCCAAAGTAAGAGCAGCAGTAGCTTGCAATGACCCAGCTGAACTTGCTGGGACCTAAAGCCTGGATTTGGCAAAAGCATTTAGGAAACAGTCCCAAAGGCTTTTGGGGAACTTCAGCTGTATTTATTTACAAGTCTGCTCCTCAGTTCTTGTTTAAGTGCAACCACTTAGGGTATTTCGAGATGAACTTGTTAGTTTCTCTGCTGCAGTGCATACCTTCTGGCTTTGCAGTTTGTCTCTGAAACACCACATGTGATTTCAGGAGGAAGATGTGCAATCACTCTTCCAAGGCACTCATGTAGAAATGTTGTCCAAAGCAAAGCCAGGGAGGGTTTCCTGAACGCTTTGGGACATTCTTTCCACACGTGTCAAAAAAACACCCAAAGGTTTGATTTCTTCTGAGGTACCTTCTTCTGAGGCCCTCCATTATTTTCATGCCCATCTATGTCCCATAAATTGGATGTGCCTGGATATCACCTTCCGACAGTTCCCGTCACAGGCTGGCTGTGCTAATTTGGGTTCACCTAATGGCAGCATCTTGGCCGTGGGACTTGGAAGAAACATTCTAATGTATAGTCCTACCCTGTGTGATAACATGCAGCAACTCTCTTTTACAAAGAAGGGGATTTTTCTTTTCTTTTTTCAAGAAAAAGAAATGGATGAGTCATGTCTGACAGGCAGCTCTTTCCCTTCTTGTTCACTCACCATCAAAGTGTAAATCATAGCTTAACTATGTGCAATTGTAAATTGGCTTGGCATAGTTATGTCTAGATCCACTGAGCTTCCCACTTTTGGGAGTCTCCCATTACCCTTACTCCGCTCTGACTCACTTGCATGTGTACCAGTGATTTCACTACCAGCTGTCTCACTGCTCCAAAAGTTCTAAACTGGGATATACATATATATTCCCTGAATTAGACAGCTATCTCACTGCCATTTTGGCATTGTATGCATAACCTAGGATACACCTCAGACTGTTAACATTTCACTCTTTTTAGTATTAAACTTGGGTGCAGTAACTGCTTTTGCAGACTGGAAAAATAATTAGGACATACATTTCCAAAGAAGTGTGTGAAGCATTAGCCATGAAGTTCCTTTTGACTGAGTAGAGGGTTCATATCTAAAGCCTTGTGCAATTTCTTTGGAAGTTTTAGGGGAATTTATTACATTGTCTACCGGTTGAGAGGTTATGTTATTGTCTTACTGGTAGTTGTACTCACCATGATGAAGCTAAGACTTAGAAAAAGAAGGTCAGAAAGCAAATGTCTTCCGATCATTACATTACTGCTGTTAGATTTGTTTGTACAGTTGTTGAAAAAAAAGTCTTTGCATGTATGATAGGATAATAGCTATTTCAGATATACGTCAGGAAGTTGCACTCTGGATTTACATGCCAGAAGAACTACAGATTCCAGAATACTGCACAGGAAAGGGTGACTGCTGCTCTGGAAGGCTTGTAAAGTAACAAGAAGTATGGGATAAGGTTCATCTCGCCTAACCATTTATCTCAAGTTGGTCTGTTCTCTCTCCTCTAGCTGATGGAGAGAGAAGGGGAGAGAGGCACCTCCGTATAGGGTTGTTCCCATCACAAGATAAGTCTCTAAGATAAGTAGATTGAATCACCCTCTGGCAGTGCCTTTCTAACCTCCAGTAACTATAAAGGGAGCATATCTTAGACTGGCTTAGACAAGACAAAGCTAAAATTAGGCGAGACATATCCCACCCTAAGCTTTGCACCTAGACAAACTGCTCTACAGCAGCATGACTGGGGAACCTGAGACTGGTAGATTAGGATTGCTGATCATTTTGTTTCCACACTGTTGTCCCTAGGCTACCATCTAGTTCTCTCAGACCCCACAATGGGGGACATGGGAGCTTTTACTAAATTTGAATCTAGTCTGTGGTGCTCTTGTTAAGTGGCGCACGTTCTTTCAACTGGGGAATATCTGAAATATGGGAAACAAAATTTGAATAGCTTGATCATAAGGACTTTTAACAGTACTTTCTGCTGGCTTTTAACAAAAGGAAACTTTGGCAAGGAGGCAAAACCCTTGAAAATGAGTCCACCTTCTCTCCTTCTAATCTTATCTAACTCTTCTTCCCTGCAGGCAAAATTCATGGGATTCCACTGGCAAACAGTTCCTCCTTAGTTCTAGGAAAGCACTTAATTTTCTCAATCATTTCTTAATTGACTCACTTCCACTACTACAAGCAGATAGAGCTGAAGTGCTAAACCCTGAGGAGTACAGCTGGGCAGCAAAAACTTGCCAGTTTCTTTAACTGTGCTTCCAGGAAGCCTGTATCTGTTCTCTGCTTGACTTTCTGAATTTTGTTCCCTCATTACTTGTTATTATCTGTTGGATTGGTGCCCCTTTGAACTGTGGAACTGCTGTCAGCATGAAACTTTTGTTATGATTCGGACAGTTTGCTTTACAGAGAAGTTACATAGGAAATCTGTCTCGTTTAGTGCCCACAGTCCTAGAGAGCATGTTGTTTGGATACTCTTTTTCCCTGCTTTCACAGAACAGCTGCCATCAACAGGAGCATCACTGTCAGATGAAGAGTAAGCTGTCAGCAAGTTGTCACCCATGTCAGCCAAAATGCTTGTCTGAAATGAACACAGTTCTTAGACCTCCAGAACTTTGAAGGACTTCTTATGAGATTGGGATTGCCTATGAGCTCCCCAGTGCTTCCCACTTTGAGAGAGGAGGACTTCCCATTAGAATGGCCTGTGTCAAAGGATCTGGCACCTTCATCTTAAGCCCTGGCCAGAATTCTCCATCCTTAATTGTGCAAACAGTACAATCGAGTGTTTGTCATTTAGGATATGGTTTAGGGGTGGACTTGTAAGGTAGGGTAGATGGTTGGACTTGACGATCCCAGGGGTCTTTTCCAACCAGAGTGATTCTGTGATTCTGTGATTCTGTGACTTCTGAATCAGCTTAATGTGCTAGGCTCATTCACACAGTTAGAAAAGCATTTCTCTGCCCTTGCTATTTTTTAAATGTTACAAAACAAAACTCTGGAATTATTTTTACACCTTTTTTTTTTTTTAATTCTTTCCATACTTCTTGTTGCTTTGGTTTTGACATTTTAGTAGGAAGAGATATAGTGTAACCTCAAAATTTCTTTGACGTGTGTCGAGATGATTGTGGTGTAAGGGCTTCCTCCAGTAACATGGGTATGGCACAGCAGTCTTGACCTGGAAACTGCCTAGCTGTTTTATCCCTTCTCTTATCTTGTAATGGCTTTAGCCCATCTTTCCCATGCCAAATCTTTTTGCAGAGGAACATTAGAGGGGGAATGAAGAAATGAATTTACAGTGCATTTTGAAAATTAATCCCTTAAACTGTTGTCAACTGAGAATATTCATGAGAAGTTTAAAAGTTGCTTAGAGGTAGTCTTGGGGGATCTGGTTTAGGGGTGAACTTGTAGAGTAGGGTTGATGGTTGGACTCAATGACCCCAAGGGTCTTTTCCAACCTGCATGATTCTGTGATTCTGTGATAAGTTATTATTCTGAAATAACTTGTGCATTCTAAGTACATGTTCTTCATTGCATCATAGTTTTTATGCAAAGTCTGAGACATGCGCGAAGCAAGCCAATGGTACAGGTTTATAAACACGATCGTGTCATTGTCTACAATTTTTTGGTGCTTTCCAGTTTAACTTTGCACTTTGCGACATGATCTTACAAACTAGACCCAAAATGCACTTCCATTACTGCAAGCACATTAGCAGGGTGACTACAGGGTATATATTAACAGGCTACCAGGAAGATTGGTCAACAAATTGTTCCTGTCCACAGAAAACAGAAGATGTTTCATGGACAGCGATTTCTTTTAAAGGAAAAGAAGCAGCCTGAGCCACCTGGATTCCCTTGATCCATCTCAGTGAGTAGCACAGGGTGAATTTTCTAAAGCTTATGGTTTATATACCAAAATAATCTGTGTTAATTACTCTAGATACAAGATGATTGGAATTTTCTTTATATTCATAAAAAGTTTAAAGTAGTTTAATGCTTAATGAGAGGAGATAAAGCTTTTTTAACACTTAATACTTATTAAAAGGGTTTGGAATGCACCCTCCTTTGTTACAGAAAGTGGAATGTACTCTGATTTTACCCAGATATAGGAGAACATTTTGGGTTGGGTTCCACTTTCTCTGCAGATCAAGATGAGGGGTTTTGCTGTGCCTTTATGAGCTAAATCCCTCTCTCTTAGGTGTTACCTCTGTCCTTACATGATATGCTAGCAGCTAGAGAGAGGTGAAACTCTCAGACTGGCTGCTTCCTGAATTAAAAGCTGGCAGGAGAAGGCTTTCAGTGAAAGATTCCGGTCTCTGACAACTGCTGGATGTCCTGATTTATAAGTGAGCCTGCCTACTTGGCCAGTCTTGCCATGAGCAGAGAAGTGGCATGTGTGGGATGGACATATTTAGTTTCTTGGTCAGGAAATAAGCTTCCTTTCTGGACATCTCTGCTCAGTGTTTTAACACAGTTTTACAGATTGAGAGAAAACTGCAGAAGCTTTGGGCATTTGGTAAGCAGGGTGATGTGAGGGCAGCTCTGTGCCTTCTCTTTGGAGACAGGCCTTGATCCTCATGGTGCTTCATCTGCCTAGGAGTGCCCTTGGTGTCCACAACTGAGCAGATAGTATTGATGCAAAGATGTGACACCTTTCCTTCTCTCTGAACTGAGTGGGAAGGATAGCAGTTGGGGGCCCTGAGGGGGTTTCTGCTCCGAGTAGGTGCTGGAGTTGGAGCCAGGTATTTGTTTGCTGTAATTCTTATTGTTTACAAACACTTTGCAAAGCCTTGTTTCCCTGAATACAGCAAGAATCAAACAGGTGATGGTTTCTTTGATGGTGGCTCCAAGCCTCACTCAGCCCAACTGGTGTTTAAAGTCCTCATGGGTTTTTTATTTGTGGCACCATCCAATTGCTCTGTTTCCCATAGTTCTTTCTCTGTTGGCTTTGGGCTTCTCTTATTTCAGCCCTAAAGGTATTGACTGTTGTTTTCATGTTTATCCTGAACAAAAGGTTACTACCAAGCTCTTTGGGGAACTAAGCCCTTGAGTGTTAGGTTGTGGTCACCTGCTCAGACCTGACACCACACCGCCCCATGTTGGATTCTATCTGCTCTCAGATGGTTGAATTCAGCTCTAGCCAAGGGAGCCATAAGTTGATGTTAACTTGTCCAGGGCTATATGTCCTAACAAGGGTCTTAGGATGTCTCTCAAAAGCAGCCAGTCTGGAGGAGGTTTATATCTGACCTGCTCTAATTGGAGGCAGAGAAACAGGATCTGTCTGCATATGTGTCACCTAGATGTTCTCCTCAATTATACCATAAAGTAAGCGATTTTGTAAGCAACTGCATAAGAGAATTTCTTGACCAGCAGTGCCTTTTTTGTTTTCACTAAATGGAATTATTTGCTGGCAATTATTTCAGACCGGAATAGCTGGAGACTGTAGAGTTGTATTTGCATTTTTGTTCAAGTGCCTGCACATGTACTGCACACTCTGTTCCTTGTGAGGCAGGCATTTATTGTCCAAAAAGTTTTGCTTTCCACATCCAAGTACTAGAGCAGAATCCTCACAGGTTGAGCTGGTTTTGGAGAGGAAAAGTGGAATGGTCATGCTAATGTACAGCCACACTTACTTATTATTAAATTATGACATTACACAAAAAAGCTCTAAATTTTCCATAAAGTGTTTGCTTTTTCCCTCTTCTCTGTAACTTCCCTGTAAGATTGCATGCCAGTCAGATCAACATCTAGTCAGTTCAGCATCAGAAAGCAGCCTCTAAAGGATATTTTCCCCCTCACACGTGTGAAGGCAGATCTCCCACAAAGCATTTGCTGCTTTGGGAGCTGCTGAGCTGCAGTTCATGGAGTCTGTTCAGGAATCCGACATAATTCAAAATCCAGTTATTCCCTGACATTGTCTTTAATAAGTGGTCTTTAGAAGCCTGGCACTGAGCTCACAGTTTGAGCAGAAACTGGGCAGAGACCTCACTAAAACTCCACACAAAATACTGTTCTCTGAAATTAAATGTCTAACTAGAGTGGTACCTACTCATTCTTTATAAAACCCAGAGTAGAATATTCTGCTAAAGACTTTGGTTGGGTTTTTTTTTCCTCTTAGCAAGTGCTGAAAATGCAGTGTAACCTAAGTCAAGCAGTACTTGCTGTGGACAGCCAGCGCCAGTTTTAGAGGCAACAAGAGATGACCCAGAAAGAAGGGCTTCAACTAGGGCTCATGCAAGAGACGTTTTTAGAATCATAGAATCATGAAATGGTAGGGGTTGGAAGGGACCTCTTGAGATCATCAACCGCCCTGATAGTGCAGGTTCTTTTAGACAGGCTCTGATAGAGATGAAAGATCAGCAAGACCCTAAGAAACTAAAAAGCAAAAATCCAAAGTATGGTGGGAAGGTTAAATCAAGAGCAAAACTCTAGAAAAGTAATGGGTTTTGCAGCCTGTGTTACATAGTTAGCACTCATTGTTCTGGTTTGGTTTTGATTTGTTTTGAGGGGACCATCCAGCAGAAATTTTCAGCTTGCTGATAAAACAACATATTCCCAGCCAAACTGGGGCCTCAAATCTATTTTAGATTCACCTAGATTCACCTCTTTTGAAGAAAGGGAGTGGGGATTCCCTCCTCTGATGTGGGAGTTTCCAAAGGCAGTCCCCCACCCCTTGGTCATCAGCTGATGATGCACCCACCAAGCTGGAAGTCAGAACTTGGTGGGGTTTTTTCTAAGGAATCTGATCCTAACCTGGGTTCCCACATCCAGAAATAAACATTCATACTGATCTGTATCCAAAGCACATTCCTCCAACATCAAATCAGTGCCTTCCAGCTTGTCAGCCTCACAGAGTGCAGCATTTACAACTCCCCAGTGAAATGTGAAGAGGGATAGCAGAACCAGGGTGTTGTCTGAGCAGCCTCACATGGCAAGCCTGGCAGCCTGGTGGTGGGACCGATGAGAGCAGAGGTGCTTGCTGTTGGCTGCTGGGGCTCATTTTCCAGGTGGACAACATCAAAGCCCATCAACTAAATAACAGAAACCTCAACCTCCAGCTTTCCCCCTCATTGTCTCTCTCTGCAACTACCATTTTCTCAAGGTTTAACAGAGGTTTTAGATGAGGGTTGGTGTCTGTGTCACTGTTTTGTACTGTGGGTTTTCCACTGTCCTTTATGCTTTTCTTTGGGAGCCCACAGCAGAACAAACTGAGGAGTAACTAAGCCAGCCAGCAGGTTGCAGAGACTGTTGGCTAGCCCACCAATCCTCCTTGCCCCACACCAAAGGCTGCTGTCTGAAACGGCAGGAACAGAGGCTGCAGACATTGAGCAGACTAAACGGGATTTAATTCAATCCTTAGGCAGTGATTCACTGAACAAAGACCTGACTGTGTCTGGCCTGGCCCTCCCTCATTGCAGAGCCTGCGGGACAGTCAACCTGGACTAAACAAAATTTGCCAGTCTGGCATTGATTGAAGTTCAAAGCCCCATGAAGGCTAGGAGTGATGGGGGAGGATCACTCTGATATAGTGGGGCAGTAGGGCAAGTGCTATTGGACCTCTGTCACTGATCCCGGTTCATCTGCTGTAAGCACTGCACATGTGAAAATGTTAATACCTTGGAAATAGTTGTGTCCCTTATAAACACTCTTGACCAGATGAAAATGCAGTTAATAGCTTGACTCCTACAGCAGGTTGTTTCCAGCACAAAGAAATCACCCACCACCTATCATCTCCTCAGTCCATTTGTTTTCAGTGTCTTCATTCTACCTTAGCTATGACTATCTTACTTGCTTGTGTTTTTTTTTAATTTTGAAATAACGGTGATTTCTGAGAGCTTGTGCGGTTGTCTGAGCAGCTGCAGCTCCTTTTCATGGGGTGATTGGTTGCACTATATCTCCCCATACCACATACATCACTCACTGTCCCTGGCAGGGAACTGGCTGCACTTGAAGGACAGCTCTGCATTTGTTCCACCAGAAGAACTGCATTTTTCCCAACTATGAGTGCTGATCCCACCTCCTGTGCTCCTGGGCACAAACAGAGCAAAAGGTGACCAGGCACAAGGCAACTGGTCTTGGGGCTTCATCCACATCATTTGCTACCAGTTACAAGCTCCTTCTCTGCATGCCAGAGACAGCCCTGGACGCAGAAGTCAAAGGAGTCCACATGCCTGTGATGTGGCCACAGAGGTATTCAGGCCAGTGCTGTTTTCCTATCTCCCTGGTGTGGGCAGTGGTAAGTCCACCCTAGCTTTCCAGCTAAGCCCTCTGGTCATGGTGCCCTCCAGGACTATTTCCACAGGCCAAAGCGGACTTCTGCACAGAGCTGTCTTGTACTTACAAGGTAGTAGGACAAATAAACTCTGTTGCTACAAAGTTACGCCTGTAAATCTTTCCTCTCTGTAGGCTTTTTCTTCCCTTCCTGATTTTTTTCCTCCTCCTTTCTATGAATGCATTGTCTGGCTGCCTTGCAGCAAGCTGGCCAAGCGAGTCCTCCACAGCCAGGCCTTTCCTACTCAAAATCTGAAGCTCAGCACTTGCTGCTGACTGGTAGCCAACGACGTTTTGATTCATGCACTCTAGGTAGGAAGGACTGTTTGGTGACGTAGAAGTACACACGTCCTTCCTTGCAGATCAGAGTACTTTCAGCCTGTGCGTGTATCTTAGCTTTGTGCTGTGAAATACATGGCATTTGAGACAGTAGTTTAAAGGACATCCCACTCTACAGTGTCGGGATGAGAAGCCAAAGTGAATCTTGAATCCTCCCCACGGGGGCTGCATCCCATGTGAGCCTCATTAAGAGCGTTTAAGCAGTCACTCAGCCAGCCAGTCAGTCACGAAAGAAAATAAAACTAAATGAATGGCAACGAGCACACTGTGGAGAATTATGCACACTATTAATGGTGTCAGCACTTGCTGCTGGAGCCCTGTTAATGTGTGAAGGCCTTGCCTGTGCTCGATTAGAGCGTAATCTCATCCCAGCTAGGGGTCCCAACTGGTGCCGTTGGCAATGAGTTTGCTGGGGCCCAGATGTGCTGGCCTGGGACTACACTACAGGATCCACTTCCTCCTGCAGCCCTCCTCCAGGCTGGGAGGAGGGGCAGCAAGAGGCAAGAAGGGGACATTTTTATCTTGGGTATTGGGGTTAATTACAGTTTGGTATTTTCTGGGACTTTTGCTCTCCGTGCACAAGAGGGGATTGCACTGAATTGGCCAGGGCTTTGCAGAGCACATGGTCACAGTGACAGAGGGAACTTCAGCTCCTCTGAAGGCATTCCCTCCAGAGTCTGGTGCCAAGCCTGCCATCATCAACAGGGTTTTCTTGCCACAGCTGAGCACTGGGGTCAGCCCATGAGAGCCAGGCTCTGGGTTGTGTAGCCACCCATCTGTGGGCATTCGTTCTGTAAGCATTACTCTTTGTCCTCATCTAGCTCTCCAAGTTGTGTCCAGAGGGTAGATGATGTCTGGTCTAAATAAATATGCTGGAAAGGCTGAGTTTCCTGCCTCCTTCTCCCCCTCCTAGCACATCTGTGCCGGAAGAAACCTAATTTAAGCCCAGTGTCTCTGGCACAAACAAACAGGAGCTCCAGGCCCTCGGAGAGAGCAAAGTAGTCTCACTTTTCTCAATATTTTCTTAATTCTTGCTCTTCCTTGTGGTTTCAGGTCTCACTGAATTTGACAAGGCAAGCAGCAATCATGCTTTGAAATTATTTTTATTTGGGAATAGAATCTGAGTTGAACTCAGCTGTGTGCAGCTTCACATTCTAATATTTTGGATTTGTTTATTCATTCAGCAGTGGCAAGAATCCCTCTAGCCCATGGACCCATCAATGAGCTTGCCATGGTTTGTAGTGGGTTTATCTCAATAAGCAGAACATGTAGCAGTGCACTAGTGACTCATAAAGGGCTCAGTCCTGCAAAAGCACATGTTTAAGCACATGTTTAACTTTCAGCACGTTATTATATCTCACGGAAGTCAATGGGACGACTCACTTTCTTCAAGTCAGGCTTGTTCTTAATCTCTGTTGAGGGCTGGAGTCGGAGAGCTCAACACCTTGCAGGAGCAAGCCCATAATGATTTTCTTTTCTTGTCTGTGTGAGTCACGTTCCTGAAAACACACTCTTAAAGGATCAAGTTCTGCTACTGTTGCACATATTCACAGAAAGTCTGGTTTTGATCAATCGGTGGATGGCTTTGAGCAAATAAATATAACTTAGTTTCCCGTGTGCAAAGTAAAGATACTTGCCCTGTTTGCAGAACACTTAAAGGTTTAGTGACAATTCACTCCATAAGAGAAACGTTCTGTATAGGGTTCTCCATAAATAGATATAGACACGTTCTTGCACCTTTGAATGCAGAACTTTGGCAGGGAAGGCATTTTTATTTTGGCTTTATGCAATGCTGGCTATAGGAAGTCCCCTCGTGAGAAAATGAGAGACAGACCAAAGTTTTGCAGTACATCTTTTAGTTCAAAAGTCTCATCCTTACGGATATATGTTCTCATTCTCCCTATGTACATAAAAATTAAGGCTATTACCGGGTGCCTCAGCAGCAACATTTAGGCTTGGCACTAAAGAGAGACTGTTATGCTTCTAACACACCTTCTCCTAGGAGAATAAAATCTGTAAAGGATAGAGCATTCCTGCCACTCCTGGGAGCAGATTTCTACACATAAAATCTGGGTTTCCTGGTGACTTGGAGGTGGTATTTCTTACCGTCACTTCAATCAGCCAGACTGACAGTGTCTGCTACTAGAATGGAAATGAGCTGAAATGTCCTAGCTAAAGCTCTATGTCTTTGCAATTGGCTGTAAGTCTTCCAAGTAAAAGCAAAGGCTACCTGTGAAGTATTTTTTGAAAATGATTTTGAAAGGATGATGTTGTCTGTATGTGGTCTCATGAGTAGGCCATTGGCATTTCCCAATAAAATTCACCTTTGCATCTTTCTAATGACAACCACACCATGCTGTCTAAACTTCTAGCTACATTTAATCTAAAAGCTTTTATGTATTCACGTGACACTTTCTGCTTTTGAGACTGTTTATTAACATATGGGTAATTATGAATTTCCAACCCTGCAGATATAATATTGGTTGACTCTTAAATGTGTAGCTCCAGTTTCCACATCTTTTGTTTTCTTTTCAGCAGAGATTTTTTTTCTGCCATGTAAAAAAAAGTGATTATTCCATTCAAATCTTTGGAAAATTCTATTCGTTGGCACAGTGCTGTGTTGTCTGATACTTTTTTTTTTTAAGTTTTAAATTTATGGAAGAACAACCCTTCCTATGAGGAGACTTAAGTTTCCATCAGTCATGAGAAAAAACTGTTCTTTCTGGAATATTAGTGGTAAACTTGGAAGACAACATTAAAACAGAAATAAAATTCCAAATTGCTTCATTTTGAACTTCAGCCCCATTTCTTTGGAGGGGTTACTGTTTCCAGAAAACACTATGGTTTCTAAATTTTGTCGGCCTTTTCAAGTTTAGTACATTGGCAGTAGTAGCTAGGATTTTTGGGTATGCAGCAGACAAGAGAAAGGTGCAGTGTCTGTCAGTAGATAAACGTACAAGCATATGTTATACAGGACACAAAACTTCGTGTTGTGCCACTATAAATGCAAAGCAATATTGAAATGGTTTAACACTTGCTTTCCCTTTTGTTTGCTTTGACCACAAAAAGATTAGGGATTCTTTGAGAAAGTTGTTTTGCAGATAGCGTGTTAGAAAAATTTAGAGAAGCTTCATGTAAGTTGTCTGCCACTTTCATGGTTTGAATGAGCCTACCTTGTCCTTGTAGTGTAGTTCCTGTGCTCTGCTTCTATGCCTATAATATGTAGGTCAGGCATATACATTCAGGTTTCTTTTTAATGATTCTGCAAACTGCATTCTGATCTTTCTTAAGATCTTTCTTAAGTTAAGGTTAATTAACTGTCTTGATCCCTGGGCTGCAGGCAAAGGTCTCTGTTTGTCAAGGATTTATTTCAGATGTAAGTTGGCTTGCTATTAGTGTCATCGCTTGATCAGTCAATCAGGACTGAGATGGGATTAATCAATTAATTTAGTTAATGTGCTAAATGGTCAAAACAAAACAAAAAAACCACGAAGAGTTCGAAATCCACTTATAAATCACAGGCAAATCCAAAAACTAACTCAGTTTGGGGGAAAAAAACAAGACTTCTTAACCCCACATGAAAATACCAATACAAAGACATACAGTGATAAGTCATATGTTCTTACATAACTGGGCTGAGCTGCTATCTCCATCCCTGCATAGGGAAAAGATACCCAGGTCTTTTCCTTGTGGAAAAGTGGAGTCCATTCAGTCTGTGTGTAAGTCCTTCAGCACGAATGAGTGTTTTAAGGGCTAATTCCCTGTTCCATGTGTCTTCAAGCCAGTCTTCCATTTCCAGTGTGCTGATTCCTATAAAGCACAAACAAGAGAAAGACTGTCTCCATTTCAGCAAACAGTGGATTGCAGAATAAATTTTTCCTCCACTAATCTCTGGGATTCCACTTTCTCTCCATTCACAACATTCCAAGGGCAAGATGGCTGCTGTGTGCTCAGTCCAGTGCCATGTGTATATCTCTCCAAACAAAGATGAGACTGAAGTCAAAATGAAGCAGGGAACATGAAACGGGAAACTCCAAATCAGTTATACAAGTTTGCAGAGCCACAAAAATTTCAGAAGTTGCCATAACAACATCCTATTGCCTCACGCAAGAAATCCACTCAAATTCAAAGAAGATAATTACAATAAACAGTTTAGCTACTTGAATAAATACTGAATCCTGCATTCATCTTACAAGGACTAACAGAATTATGAACTAGTCTTGAAGACTGGTGTCCCTAAATAAGTATTTCCTAGTGACACCAGGAACCTGACTCTTGCCCATTCAGATATGCCTGGTGCTGTATGAGATGCCCTGGAGTTTTACAGACAGCCTCCAGTTGCTGCTTCTCTCCTATAGTATGAGCCCTCCATGAGTCACCTAGGAGGTCTACTGTTCCCAGGCAGACATGCTGAACTCCTTAAGGCATCCCAAAGGGCAATAAATACTTAGTGGGGGTATCCACTACCAAAGTCCAACATAATTATTTTCTCTCAGCTGAAGACTTTCTAGAGATACAAGACTCAAAGAAAGAACTGTCCTCAAGTAAGGGAACTTTTCTGTGGTAAATCACTCATATAGGAAAATGCCAGTTATCCTTACTTCTCCAGATATGATGGGACATTTCACACTATTTCAGAACAGATTTGCTCTCTGCAGCTCTGATGTCCCTGCAAAATATCAAACACAAGGAGGGCACTGTATGGAACTCTTTATGCAACAGATTCCTAAATATTTGCCTTGTAAGAAAACAGCCCTGTTGTTTAATACAAATGAAATTGTAATTTAATTCTCCTTTGATCAAACTGAAGCCAGTCATATGACAGGAGAGCCGCTAACGCACCCTGCGTATCTGCCTTTGTCTATTCCTGCTAGGCAAGCAGAGATTGCTTTCAGTAGCAAGGCATCCTTGTGCTTGGGCGTGGTACAGAGAAGGGTTCAAGTAATGAGCGAGCTCTCGTTTCTCTCAGAAGACCTGGCAGAAGGCCTCGTCTGTTCTTTAATTACATTTCAACAGCTGTTTTTTATATATTTGTGTTTCCTTATTCAAACATGGCTTACCAAAAAAAAAAAAAANAAAAAAAAAAAAAAAAAAAAAGAAAAAGAAGCAAAAAAAAAAACCAGGGGGAAAAAGCTCTTAACCAAGAAACACAAAACTCTGCAACACAAGAAGCTGTCATGGACTAGCCAAAATCTTTCCAAGAAAAATTATTTCCTTCCCAGACCCACATCAGCATTGATGCCACTGTGGATGGAGTGGAAAGAAAACAGACCAGGTTGGGACTGGATTAAGAGCAAAAAGCTATAGTCCATATTTACTTGCAAAGAATCATACACTGTAAGTTTCAATGTCATCCTGAGGCAAAATAACAGCCAAGCATGACAGTACCCAGAGGGTGACTGGAGAAGAACAGCTTTCCAAGTTGTTCCAGGGACCCTTCAACCTTAAACAGCAGCTCCTAGGTCTCAGCTGTAGAGCTGTTCTTGGTTTCAGGATGGAGATTTGCAGTAATCTTACTCATGCATGCACACACCTTTCCCCAGACATATGTACCCAGATGAGGAAAGCTGTAGTGGGAAGGGGAGCTATGTCTGTGAGCATCACCTCTGCCTGCAGAGGCTGTCCCAGCCATCTGAGTGCATGTGCCATTTCACTTCAAGGCTGATGCCATTCCTTTTGCCAGGTGTTGTGAAGACCCACCAAAAGACTTCTTCAAGACCAAGTTTAGCTACTATGAGCTATTGGCAAGGTTTCCGTAATATGATGAAATCACCCTTTGCTCCAGCAAGTGTGAAACTGAAAGAGTTCAGACAAAATCCAATGTACAGAGGCAGACTTCTTGATTACTGAAAAGGAAAAGAAATGTTTGCCCTGCTTGGGCAAGCTCAGACTCTAAGCTAAAGAATACATTTATTCTTTACATCTTCACTGATGCATGAGATGTTGTCTTGTTCCATACATTATGTCTGTCTTGTCCCTTCCTCACTGCACAAAGTTGTAAAAATAGGCACATGGGGAAGACACCAAGGTGACACCTTGTCTCCAGCAGTGGTCAGTAGCATATGCTTAAGGAAGACACTTGGCACTCGTGGCCCTTCGCAGCTTCAGCAGTCAGCAGCAAAGGAATTTCTTGGGCTGGAAATTGTGTAGACTTGTTGTCCTTAGCAGACAGTAATAGACCTTTATTTTCACGGGTTCATCAAACTTCTTTGAGAACACATTTAAGGTCCTTTGAATCCATTTCTAGTTTGGTCTCTGTAGCATCCTGTAGCAGAAGTTCAATGATTTAATTAAAAGCCACATGAACAAGTAATTCCTTAACTCATCACAAAAATGCTACCTGATAATTTTTTGTCCTGTATGCTTCACCTTCTTCACTCTATGATTTTATAGACCACTTTTAAAACTTTTCTACCAGCACACATACTGAATCTTTCCTGGTCTCCAAGAGGACAAGAAAGTGGAATGCAAAAACATATGGAATCCGAGTGGCGGCATGCCATCTAGCTAAAGCAAGATGATTGTTCGTAACTATTTGTGTCTCTGTTCTATTATCTTTCTTGGTTAATGAAGCAAAGTAGCACTGTATCTAAACTCTAGCGAGACTAGGTAGGCAAAATAGGAGGTCAAAAAAATGCCTAACCTCTTTTTCAAAAATGCCTAGGTGTGGAACAAGTTTAAGACCAAGACAGCCAAGTTCAGACTGGACGTTTCCTACTAAGGAATGTGGCGGATAATAATAATAAAGTCCATTAGATGTGGTTTCCAGTCCAAAGGGGATAATAAATGCAGGAGTATATTTCTCTCCTGAAAACAAAGCTGGTATTACGCTAAGAAACACAGGTGATAATGAAATGCACCAAAACTAAAATACCTTAGAAATAAACGTGCCATAAGTGTCAGAATCAGCTGCTGAAAAATAAGTACAGGTATTAAAATCAAGTGTATTTCTTGCAGGAGGTAAGCAAGTAACCTCATCTTTCAAAAAGCCTAATATAAAATCTCTCAGAAACGTCTGCCTCTGGTTTTGTTTAAAGGTTTATTCTTGAGCAGAGTTAACTTGCAGTTCTTTGATTTTGTTTGCACAAGTGAAAGAGACGTATGTTGTTTTGTGAACTGCCAGATATCACGGCAGTGAAACGAGCTCTACCCCCATGGTGCAGGGTGGAAGGCGTTCCAGTGCTTACCAGGGTTACTAAAGCACTGCTGTAAAAAGATTAAGGGAAGGACCATCACATTTCAAGGCATCTCCTATCTTCTCCAGCGCCCAAGTCCCACTCCAACCTTAAAATACCCAAAACCGAAAATGCTGCAGCCTAGAAAAAGGGTCTCAATGAGGTGAGGATGCAGGCCTCAGCGTTTACGAGGCAACACTGTTGCAGCTGCTGTAGTACACCTTGGTATTTGCAGATGCCTTTCTACAACAGATTGTTCATCCTTGTGAAAATATCCAAGTATCCAGAGCAGATTTGGATCTTAACATTGTAAACGGTTCATTCAAAACAATTCTAACGGATTGCTTTTGCTAACCTACGTTGACACCAACCTTTGGACTTTCTTTCGGTTCTCATTCCTTTTTAGCTTATTTGTGGAAACTTATAATTAGATTTTAATCTTCCTTCTTCTCCCCTAACCCCAGCTGATAAAGTGCCATAAATCCTGGACATCGTCCATGAGTGCAGTCATTTATGAATTTTGCTATATTTTGCACGTTGCACCATATGTAAGACAAACTAACTTAGAGGCACAGTTTCTTATTCCTGGCATGCAGGAGAGTCTCTGAGAGATATCATATGGTCTCCTGGCAAAAGTACAAAGTGGCTCTTGTTGTTTGATCTACTGTCTTAAACTTAAATGCAAAATCTGATAATTGGGTCAGGCAGGAGAAGAACCTTACTAATAAAGCTCTTTTCATTTCCTTTTCCTATATTTCCTCTTTTCATCTTTTCTTTCTCTCTTTCTTGGTTGGTCTGAGGAGCGGGAATCAGCTGTTAGCAAAAGACTTAGCTTATGGAATTTCCTCTTCTCCCCAAAATCCCCTTCTGTCTGTCATCTTTCAGCATGCACCGTCATCTCGGTTGTGCTACCAATGGGTTCGCTTGTGCTCCTTGATTTGCTGTGAACGTTTCCTCAGAAATAGCTCAGTCTTTGCAAAACCTGAATAGTTGCGTGCATGGGAAACATTCTCCAAAAAATAATCTAAGAATATCTTTTTTCACCTAAGGATCCCTTTCATGCTATTTTTAACAAAGGCAGAGGTTTGTGCTCCCAAGGATACACAAGCTAAGTAGACACTGAACTTTCTCTGGAAGCTAAATGTCTCAATAAAGTAAGAATCTGAGATCCAAACACTCACTCAGCTTAGTGATCTTTTAAGGAGCAATAGAGCGCTTCTGTTCTCTGCTAGAAATAACACAGCAGGAACATTTCATGGTCAGTTTAATGAATGGAATTAGATACTTGATGGTTGCCCATGTAATTAGGTTGGCTGCTCTTTCCCTCCATGATTTTGCCTAAACTTCATTAAAAAATACGAAATTCGAATTTTCAAAAATCAGCCTATGTACTTTAAAAAGCCCTAAAGCTTCAGAATGAACTAAACATCCACAACTTTTGCCTCTGCAGCAACAGACATCCAGCAAGTGAGGGTCCTGCCCACAGCTTCATCTGCTGGGTGGCTGTTGCTGTCACAGACCCATCATTCTGGCAGGATTGCTGCAGAAGAGCTTTTAGATCACACAGGAGAGGGTTGCAGGAATGGGCAGTTGTTGCCTGAAATGACTGGATAAGCGTGTTTTAATTGATGGCTAAGCCCCAAAGGTATTATGGTTAGCACATAGGAAGCTCAGCAGGACTTCCAGACCTGTGAAAACGCTCACTTGTGCCACAGTATGATCTGTCATTCAACATACTACACACTTGGACCTGTGACTTCCCTCCACATCTTCCCTCTTGGAGGCTTGGGAATTCTTTTCAAGGCAGAAAACAGGTCTGATATTTGGTAAAGAACCAAAGTAGGTATTTTTCTTCACAAATATTGACCACGAACACAAAAGCTTCACAGCTCTAACTGAGAAAAAGCATCCAAACCTGTTTCTCTCTAGCCAGTTAGATACAGAACAGGAGAGGTTTTGTGGGTACAGTTCTGCCTGCCCTCAAAACAGCATCTTGGCCTGTGTGTTGATAGGATGAGAGGGCATGGCCTGCAGCTGTGCCAGGGCAGGTTTAGGTTGGATATTAGGAAGCTCTTCCTTACGAAAATGATGATCACACATTGGAATGGATTACCCTGGGAGGTGGTGGAGTCACCATCACTGCAGGTGTTTAAGAAAAGGTTTGATTTAGCACTTAGTGCCATGGTCTAGCTGGTTTTGGTGATGTTAAGTCGTAGGCTGTGCTTGATGATCTTGGATGTCATTTCCGGCCTCAATAGTTCTGTGATTCTGTGGTTTTGGGTACAATTGTCCTACTGCAGTCCTTACAAACCAAACTGGCCTGCTGGTGAAAAATTCTTAAGTAACTCCTTGCTGAGGACAGAAATTTAGCTGATGAAGAAAACAACCTTCAGAGTGAAGCAAAACTCTTTGCAAAACTCATACTAGATAATGCCTGTTGGAAGCAGACATTTTTAGCAAAGACCAGTCACACTGCATTTTCACTGTGTTCTAAGTTCAACCTTTAATACTGTGTCTTGGTCAAGCAGCTGGGCAGTTTCATAGAAGAAAACATCAGAGCCAGCAAGTACAGAACACATGAGCAGAAAAGTAAAATTAAAAGATATGTGCTGAGAATTAAACTTGGGAAGAACAACAGGTTTTGCAATGACTAAGTAAGATGGCAGAATAATAATGCAAGGAGCTCAGAGTAATTTTTGCTTGTTCTCCAAACGTATTATTCTTGCATTTCTTATTTGGAGACGATTAAACAAACTCGTAGAAGATGGTGATAAGAACACGAGCAAGGACTGTCAGCAGGGTTCTTGGGTTATTTTTACTCTTGGCAGATACAAGAGGGCTCAGCTCCTAGTCCTTTCCATGTGATAGAATCATAGAATCATAGAATCATTACAGATCGGAAGGGACCCCGAAAGATCATCTAGTCCAATCCGCCTGCAACAGCGGGATAACCTACACCAACTCACACAGGAACCCGTCCAGTCGGGTCTTGAACATCTCCAGAGAAGGAGACTCCACAACCCCCCCGGGCAGCCTGTTCCAGTGCTCCGTCACTCTCACCGTGAAGAAGTTCCTTCTCAGGTTGATGTGGAACCTTCTATGTTCCAGCTTACAACCATTGCCCCTTGTCCTATCACTACATGACACCGAGAACAGCCCAGTGCCGACTTAGACCTTTTGCAGGTTTGAATGTTTGAGCTGGGGGCCAGTTTGCAGTGTCGGTTTTCCTCATGTATCAGCACGACAGGCATCTGCGTTGATCCACTGTCAAACCTCAGCCTTGCACACTACTGAAGAGAGACTGGGCAGTTAGAGGTCAGGTACATTATGTGTCTTTATGGCCCCTGTTTCACACCCTAAGTAGTTTCCATTGCAACTTGTGCTGTCAGTAATTATTTCACATCTCGTTTAAAGTGACAAGCCATGTGTATAACTATAAAAAGTGGCTACCATGCAATCTGTGTTTTCAGCAGTTTTGCAGAGTGTTTCCAAATAGGCCTCTAAGAAATAAATAAGTTTGTGAGAATAGCAAAAAATGCTGGTGCAAATTCCTGCATCCTTATCATGAACAGTTATCTTGCCTTCTGTCCTTTGGGGTTATTTGTGGTGTCATTAACCTCCTCTCAGAATGGGGAGAACTGCTTCAGGTTAGAATAGCTGTAACATTTTTGCTAAGAAAAGCAGCATATTACCAAAGCAAACAGATCCTGACTAATAGCAGGGCACATTTACAGGCAAGGAAATTCACTGTTGAGTTCACTGACCAGACCCTACAGGCAATCGTGGTCATCCCTCAAGCACCAAGGCTAACACTGTAGACTACAGCAACCTTTTTTGGGGCAGCTTCCCCCAGGACATGCCCTCTGCCTTTGCACCACAGCTCCCCAGGAGGTGTGCAGAATACCCAAAGCCACCTGTGTCTGAGAATCAGCTGCTTGTGTTTTCCCTCTGCAGCCACAGCATGGAGCTTTGTGGCTCAAGGGAGCCTTTGAGGACACCATGGCCTGGAGCAGGACAGTGGTTCCTCCCTCTGTCACACAGACATCAATCATGAGCAACTACAGCCTCTCTTGGCATCCACTGAAATGAAATGTGGCTGAGCAGTGAGCCAGAAGGCAAATGCCACAATGGCTCCTTCCACCCAGCAGCAGGGCAGTCACTGCTGCATCAGCAGCCACAAGGAGAAAAAGGAAGAGACAATAATACTTCTTGGCCATACAAAGTCTGCCAGGAATTGCATGACTTTGGTTATAACCTGTTTGAGTCATTTGGTTTCTTTTCTTATCTTTTATTATTATTTTCGTCATTATTATTATTATTATTATTACTATGGATGCACTGGTTCAGTATTCTGAACCCCAGAACTTTCTTTCTGTAGGTTCTTCCTGCAGACTGGATGAAGACTGCCCAAACTTTTCTCTTGCAGGAGTTTACTTTTTGACTTTAAAAAAAAAGTTTAACTTGAAAGGGCAGAAGCTCCAACAGTGTTGCTTCTAATTAAAAAAAAAAAAAAGTGAACAAAACTACTCCTGACAGTTAACAAATATGAAATACACTTGACTTCTAGGCTATTAAACAAGAGCAGCAAAATGTTCCCAGCAGTTGCTTAATGCAATTACTTGATTAGAGAAAGGCATTTCATTTCCTAACCGCTACAAGAATAAGCAATATAGCTGTCAATAATTTTGCAGTGAGGGCTGAGGGCTGGTGGTCAGCCGTAGACCACATCTTTGCATGGTCATTAACACATATCCATCAATGCACCCAGCAAAGCCATAAGATTCTTAAGGGATTTCTGCAGTATGCGAATGACCTTTTCCTTCATCAGCTTCCAGGATGTTTTTCATTGCTGAATATGCAGCACACCATAATGTTTTACATCAGTCCTCCATTTAAGTCATGTCGTGTTATTTTGAGACAGCCCATGATCTTGGATGCCTTTTGTGTTGAAGAGCATACTCTTTATCTGGAGAAAGGGGCATCTGTCTTTTCTGTCACTGATGTTGCAGCAAAGGACTGAGGGAGAGGTGGTGTTTGATCGGATGGTGTTGTGCTCAGCTCCTGGAGCAATGCCAATCCCTTCTCAATTCACTGAAGGCAAAACTGACTCCATCCACAAAAGACAGCTTGTTATCCCACACAGTGAGTGGTAGTGGGCAGTGGTGGACGTTCATTGGCATTTTACTGTGATCAGGACTGAAAGGCATCTCTCAGTCATCCTCAACCAGTCTGTGGTGTATAGCATGGAGGGGTCTCAGTGACCATGAGCTGAGTCCCTTTCTAGTGAAAAAAGCTAAAAGCCAGGGTCCAAGGAGATCAGGTATATTCCCTAGTCACTGACGGGCCCTGGCAAACCTCAAGCGAACACGTCTAAAAGGCAAGTAGCATGTTGTCATGTCTACAGCAACAACAGTTTCACCCTATAGACCTAGTACCCCTGTTGCTCAGCACTACTTTTAATGCAGTCACAGTGTTGTACCTCTGAAGTTAAAGAGCTGCTGGAGCAGTGTATGAAAGTGGGCTATAGCAAAAATATTCCTTTGCTTAAAACTAGGATTCATAGGCAAGTAACAGAGCAGCAGGGCTGAGTAGTCCATACTCAGAAGGGATTGTTCACGTTTCTGCGCTCCCTATGGTCTGCAAGGCAGAAGCATTTTTGTTTCCATAAAAGGTGGAATAGTTTCACTCATTCATCCATCCTACTTGACTCATATTTATAAATGCATTCTGTCTGTGTTACTGCAGGAGATGTCTTGACCATGTGTTCAAAATTGTAAGTGTGAACTCATAGTGTTCTGTTGTACATAAATATAGTCTGCCATGCTGTCATGCCACTGTTTTAAATTGACTCCTTTATACTCACTTATGGTAAAAATAATAATGCTTCCTTTTAGTGGGCTAATTCCTGAATGATACACCATACATAGATTTACTGAGAGGATGGGACAGAATTAAAGACAGGTTTTTCTTCAACTCCTCTCAACCTCCAAGCCACAAGATGCAGGAGGAAATAGCCAGATCCGCTGTAAACTCTCCACTTTACTGAGCTCTATCACGGCTGAAGCCATTCATTCAAAGCTGTTGGTGACTTATGAATTTTGGAGTTATTTTCCACATCCAAAAATCCCAAAAAAACAAATAAAAAACCCAAACCTTCATTTAAAAAAATTTAAGAAAAAAGAATAATGTGGAAAAATTAAAGGCCTAAGTGGCTTAAAGCACCAATTTCAAATGGCACAAAATATTTGTGTTCAACTTGCATGTAAATTTTTGTTTGGTTTAGCATATGCTTTTATTTTTTTAATGTAGAACAGTCTTCAGAAAAAACATAAACAAAAAATAACAAAGTTATGAATTATCTTAATTTTGAAAACACTTATTTGAGGGTTTACTAATAATTTTTTTTAAAAGGAACGGTTTTTAAAATTTCTAAAATATGCTTGTGCAGCTTGAAAAATCATCTGATTTGGAAAATGACACAATGAAATTAACTTCTTAACAAGAAAATCAATTCTCATTTTTCTGGACTGAATGGATATGCAAATTTTGTTTAAATTCATCAACTGTACTTTGTCCCCCTGCAATACCAGTTTTCACTGGAAAACATTGGTCTTAAGTTCTGCTCAGAAGTTTTCCTTGGTGATTTCAGAACTTGGGGTATTTCATGCGTTTCTACATGTACATCAACATTGTCAAGACCCATATTTCACCTTTTCTGCTGGTCTTGGGTATTAAGATACTCCTCCTTAGATAGTTTTCTAGTTGAGCTTCCCATGGCCAAGCCAATGTCCCAGGAATTGGGAGATTTCTTATGTTGGGACTACTTACAGAATCATAGAATCACAGAAAGGTTTGAGTTGGAAGGGACCTTAAAGACCATTGAGTTCCAACCCCTTGCATGGGCAGGGACATCTCCCGCTAGATCAGGTTGCTCAAAGCCCCATTCAACCTGACCTTGAACGCTTCCAGAGATGGAGCTTCCTCAGCTTCTCTTGGCAACCTGTTTCGGTGCCTCACTACTTCATGCATTTTAGAGAGCGTGGGGAAGGCATCTGATCACGTGTAACTAGCAATATACTTGCTAATGCGGTATGTAAGATTGCTACTGTGCAGCTGCACGCAGGAAGGCTGTCTCATCAGCAGAGAGCTTTGCATTTTCCTGCCTCACTCCTATCAGTCACTGAAATAGAACAAATTGGGTTCAGATCCAGTGAGACACAAGGAAACTGGGAGCAGCTCTATTTTGTTCAGCAGGCTGACTGAGCAAGTGCTAATGAGCTGGGGCAGGGACAGCTCTTCAAGCAAGTATTTGACATGGAAAGGCAAAATCCCCTCTGCTGCAACAGAAGGAAAATCCCCACCTTGTAACTGCTCAGCCTCCAGTTATCCTCTGGTGTGACCCAGCACACACACCCATTACCTTACCACACACGGGAGCTGCTTTCTAATTTTACTTTAAAAGGAATTTGATCATGTGTGTTACTGTAGTTGAGGAAAAATTCAATCCAGAAGCACTTTTTTTGATGTGTTATTCATCCTTGTACTTGGTGCACTGAGGTCATAGGATCATAGGATCATAGGATGTTAGGGGTTGGAAGGGACCCAAGAGATCATCGAGTCCAACCCCCCTGCCGGAGCAGGACAAAACTATCTAACACAGATCACAGAGGAACGCATCCAGGTGGACCTTGAAAGTCCCCAGAGAAGGAGACTCCACCACCTCCCTGGGGAGTCTATTCCAGTGCTCCGTGACCCTCACAGTAAAGAAGTTCCCCCTTGTGTTGAGGCAGAACCTCCTTTGCTGCAACTTAAAAACTCTCTCTCCTTTCTAATCCTGAATATAGATCAAAAGAAAAAAGTTTCTGTGTTTGCTGTCTGAACTTTTGGGATCCAGCCTTTATACACAGGTATCCAACAGTAATGCCTGCAATCCGAAGCTGAGAACACTTCAGCATGCATGTAGTATTTTGCAAGCAAATTAACACAGAGCTCATTTCTCCAGAAAAGTGATATTTGTAACTGCAGTTCTGGCTCTAAAATGCTATTACACTGAGCTGGGTGGTCTTGCTGAGATGGGGTAGTAGTTTTCACACTGAATAATCCAGGTAGATACTGTTTAGTTAGCGAAGTGTCTGCTTTTTCAGCTATTTTTTAACCTGCAAATAATTCCTCTGAGTTTGCCCTCACATGTAGGTTTTTATGAGATCAAAGTTCTGTCTTGCATTCATTACTGAATGTTACACTTCATATGAAACCTGTGGGGAGTCTAGGCTTGTGCAACACTTTTTCTTACTAATCTTTTTAGAAGTTGTACAGTGTTATCACAGTGTCTCCGTTTCTGTCTTTCTGGGTGTGCGCGTACCAATATATGTGCATACGTGTAACACATACATGTGTAACGTGTGTGTAGGTTTGTGTGCGCAAGACCAACTGGGTGCAATACAATTAATTTTTCATCTGAAATGACAGAAACAGCTGCCACAGAGGATCTCATCTTTGTACACAAGTCAACTGTAGTCAACTATAGCCTAGGAGTCTGAATTCCACACTTATAGTTTTCATAGTTTCTCATCCATTTAAGATGCAGATATGAAGAGCTCGAGGCTGTTCCCTCTTGTTCTATCACTAACTACCTGTGAGAAGAGACCAGCACCCCTTGTGCTGGTGTCAGGCTAGCAAATGTGACGAGAGGTGCTTACTTACCAAATCCCACACCTGGATATCGCATATTGCAATATGATCCTTTCTATTAATTAAAAAAACACTTTATATTTTTAAATGGTATTTTTAATGATACTTTCCTAAGGTTTCTGAAGCTGGAGGTCTTTTGAGCAGTGCTGTTCAGCAACATTAATCCACCTGCTCACTCACCACAGATGGTATCTGTACAAGGAGACCTCTCTTCACCCCAAGCCTCTCTCCATTTCAAGCATCTCACTGTGCCATGCAGTGCCTGCCTCCTGTCCCCTTTCAGGCCCAGCACATTCCAGTTGAGGCAATTCTAATCTCTGCTTTTCATGGCAGTATCTCCAAGCGCAGACCAATGCAGGTGTGCCTTGTCTGACTGCCCATCCTGCCCACCCTGATGGCCCCAAAGAAAGAGGAGGAGGGAAGCACACTGCTAGTCTCGAATGTTGACCTCCTCTGACTTGGACACCCTGTCCCATCACATCCCCTACAGCCCCCCTGCACCTCCTTGTCCCACCATGCCTACCAGGTTAGGGGAGGCTGGGCACTAGGGAATGCTCAGGCAGCCCTGCTTTCTCTCTATATATATAAGATGTAGATTGTCATATTAAGGAAGAGAAAGGAGATTAAAAAGTTATCCCTTCAAGTAGCATTATTAAATGGAGTGAAAAGAGAAAGAGTAAAGAGGAAAAGGGGAGACAAAACTGGAAAGCACACATAAGGAAAGGCAGTTGGATGTCAGAGCAAGGGCTTTGATGTTGGCAGAAGAGATTAAATGTCCACATAAAGGATTGGTCTCAGGTGGTCTGTGCTGTTTCCTCTCATGTGCACGGTGATGTGACAATTGCTTTTCAAACATTAGAAACTAAACACCTTCTAAACCAGGGCTTTAAAAAGAATCCAAAAAACAATAAAAAAAAGTATCAAAGAGGGAGGGTTTCTGGGCAGGGTCCGAGCACTGCATGAGTTCATGTGTCTCACAGTCCTGCAGCTTCCCAGAGACTGGACAGAGAATGCAGCACATGTGGATATGGAGCAGAAACATAGCCGCAGTGTCAAGCATAAAAAAGCTACTGTTGAGGCCCTTACAAGCAATGTGTCCTGAAAGGGAAGGTCACCACCAGTGAGTTATTGTTCCCAAATCCTCTGTGCTGGGCTTCCAACCTTTCAGCAACCCGTCTGAAATGACAAAACAGCTGCTAGCACCAGAGCAACCTCAGGGTAACATCACAAATATACATTCTCAGCTGGATTTTCCTTCACTTCAGCTGGAAAGGACAACACTTTCCAGCACAACACTTAAGAGCTTTCCAGATTTTAAGCATGTTCTTAAGCCATACCATCTCTGCAAACCGTAGCACGTCATTCATTTTTTTCCTCACTTAAGTTCTTAGCTAAATTTTAGCCAGAGCCTGTGCCATTTCTTTGCAGGTCTCAGATGTGAAGCATGACTTTATGAACCACCCTCTACAAGAGATGTTTTATTAGACTGTTATTATTATTCCTGGGTGCAGATAGTTAGGAAAATTAACTTTGTAAATGAAGCAAACATCCTTCCTACTTAAGGTTTAACAAAATGTACAGAAATATAAGCAGTGTATAGTGCTAATGCTTTACCCCCTTGTGCCATTACTCTAAGTGACTTGGAGAAGATGAGACTGAGGGGTCACCGCATTAATGTCTATAAATATGTGAGGGTGGGTGTCAGGAGGATGGAGCCAGGCTCTTCTAAGTGTCATCTGGTGATAGGACAAGGGGCAATGGCTGCAGGCTGGGACATTGGAGGTTCCATATAAATATCAGAAGGAACTTCATCACAGTGAGGGTGACAGAGCATTGGAACAGGCTGCCCAGGGGGCTTGTGGAGTCTCCTTCTCTGGAGACATTTGAAACCCACCTGAATGTGTTCCTGTGCAACTTGGTCTGTGTGATCCTGCTGTGGCAGGAGAATTGGACTAGATGATCTTTTGAGGTCCTTCCAATCTCTAATGATTCTGTGATTCTATGACAGCTTCAAACATAATCTCATGCTTCAGTAGGGTAAAGATGGCCTGGAGAAACCAACAGATGTAAATGGGAAAATTTTGATTTATGTTAACAGGCTTTGGATTGAGCCTAGAAATAAAAAACAAGGCACCACAAGTAACAAACCGAGAGCTCTCTTAACTGGGAAAGCTGAAGTCTGAACTTGCAGTAATTTGGCTAAGGAGTTTGGTATACTCTCAGCTGCAGTCAGCACTTCTTTTCTGCTCTGATTGCAGGTGCATTTGCAATTTTTAAAGACTTGGTTAGAGGGGTTTTTTTTTAAACTGAATAATTACAGTATAGTATTTACTACTATTTCCTCAACCTTACTTCAGCTATTTATTCTGTTCTTTTTTGTTTCTGCACAAATTTTATGCAATCTGTAATCTTCTGTAAAGATCAGTAATCCTGATAGGAAGTATTTCCATTGGGAAAGATAATTTTAGAAAATCTGGCTGCTTTTTGATGTTAGAAAAACATATTCCTACAGATTAAACTGAGCTGTGGAATCCAAGGCTTTATCAGAAAAAAGTACATACACTAAGCACGGCACAGGCACAGCATTTGAAATAAATATTCTAAAATTGTGCTTGAAAAAAATTGCACCGATACATCTACACCTCGTCTGCTTCATGCTAACAAGCTCGTTTGAAAATGTAACTCATGTAATTTAATTCTACTGTACTTTCTGTGTAAAAACAGTCCTGCAGTCCTGATTACTAAGCTTCCACTGTCAACGTAGCCAGAAGTCCCAGCTTTGGGTCTCTCTCTACTTGTTCTGCTTAGGCCATAAGTCTTCAATACTGAAGAGTGTCTCTCTACTAAAACAGAAAACAAGTGAATGAGGTGGTGAAGGTGAAATTGCTTCATTTACTGTAAAAGCACGATGGACAAGTGAATGAAGTACGTTGACTGTGGTAATTAGTTCACCTTTTATATCACCCTTACAAGGAAAGTTTGCAAATCTCCCTAAGAGTAATGCAAGGAGAGGAGACTTTGTCATGCTTGCGAGCAATACACTGGAGTCTGTTTGATGTATGACCTCCAAAGCTTTTCTGTGTCTCTTTTTCTAGTATCTCTAGAATGGACAAGACAATTGTATTACGTAGTTCAAAATACCAAATATAAATCAAAGGATTTAGCAGAGTTTTGTAGGACACAGAGACAGTCTTAGCTCACTAAGCTTAAGTTACAGCATATGTTTTTCATTAAGGAATCCAATCCCTGATCTTCATAAAAAAACGCCAAATATCATTGTCTATAACAAAACATCAAACAATAAAATTATCATTAGCTTGCTAGACCATTACGACATGAGAATTCCTACATTAATCTTACTGTTATTTGGTTTTAGTAAAGTGACCTTCAAAAAGAATTGGGGTAAATAAAGCAGTGAGGCATTTGCCGCAGAACAGAGCGCCTGACATTTAAGAGAGTTCTCCAGTTTTACTCTAATCAACATAACATCACACATGCAGAAGCAATGATTTTTAAACTAAGTTTGGGAGATAAAAAGGCCTGTTCATTAGGAGAAAGACCTTGAAAACTTTTAAGAAAATGTCCAGACCATAACAGAGAACACAGGATCGTCTAAAGACAGAGGAGTCACCAAATAAAAGTATATTGGCAGAAATGGTTTGTGAAGAGCACACAGGTAGAGGCATGTCAGCTTCGAGGCAGCTTGTGGATAATAATAATTTTTCCTTTACAAATCTCCTGCAAGAAACAGGCTCTGAGGATTTTCCCAGATTAAATTTATAAAATACAAAAAGGAGCTGCTTCTGTCTGGAGATGCTGGGGGAATAAAAATTTGTTTACCCAATGGCAAGGGGGCAAAGGAGCAGCAGTAAGATGCAGCCCATGCATCAGCTCTCATCACCTTCACCAAGAAGCCATCAGCAACCCCAAAGGGGCTCAGGTGCCAAACTGGGATAGCAGCTTGTGCTGCCAGGAAAATGGGAAGATTTTAAAAGCCACACAGCTGCCGAGGCAGCAGCGCTTCCCTCTTGTAATCATCTTGGTTTGGCCCCCAGAGAGGACCATGAGGCCCAGGTGGGTGGTAGGGAGGATACCAAGGAGGGGACAGGTGTGCCACCCCTGTTCCCAAGGGTGAGAGCAAAGCACACAGACATTAAGCAGGGGGTGGTCATACCTGGTCCTCCTGAAAGGCCTCAGGCAGGGTGCATCAGCACCTCTTCACCTAATACAACTTCCACCAGGCTGCCCTTGGTGTTGTTTTAACTTTATTGTTTGGTGCTTCTGATTATTTTTAGTTATCAATGGATATATACAATGAAATACGGTTATTTGTGGTGTTTAGCTCTCTGTAATTCAGAACACATTTAACAAGGATGCTCAAGGACAGCAGAATACTTAGCACATGGCAGACCACATGTTGTTTTTTCCTTTCATCTGAAAGATTTGGAGCCTAGGCTGGAGTTGATCTTACTATTATTAATTATATCCTAGATCACTAAAATTCATTCAGCACTCCTGATTCCTTTGCTTTCTCAGGCATCCCTTCCAGGCACCCATGCACCCGGCCATTTGGTGGTGGGGAAAGCAGTGAAAGCGAAGATGAGTCTTGCTGTGGTGGGGGCAACCTGGGTGGGAATCCTCTGCTGCCCATTGCTACAGGGTTTGAGGGAGCACCACAGAAACAGTGGTGGATGTGGACATGACTGAGAAGATTTAGCTTACAGATGATGGTGGTTAGATGGTTTTGTTTCCTGCAGTCAAGATATCATCTATTTGCACAAGCCAAGTGAGGGCTCTCCTCATGGAATTGTTCTCCAGGTTATACATGCAACACAAGGTTTTGCTAGTGCTTCAGCAAAGATCTTGAAGAAACCATAAATTTGCAATGGGACATTGCACTGGGCTTATGGGATCCCCCGCCAATGACTTCTCCCTGCAAGCTGTCAGGTAATTTATTCCTCTTCAGAATAAAAAGCTCCTGCATTCCACCTCAGAAGTGGTTGCACCATTTTGGTTCATCCAAGTCCTCTGTGATCAGAAACGCACAACAAAATTATTTGGGATGAAAATAGCTACCTAAAGGAAAGTTAGTATTGTGTATACTTCGAAAGCACTGGGCAAAGGATCATTACATTTGCAAGGGCAAATAAGAAGGCACTGAAAACCCCACTTAAGTCGGCCTAAGTTTTTTTCTTTTAATTGCATGTGTTCCTAGATCACAAAACCATTACAAACTTGCATACCAATATAAAATTTGCATATGGGAAGAAGAAAAGATGCAAGAATTTACAGCAGTGTTTTGGAGCCAATATTATTATAAGAAGCAGTTCCAGAGAACTACAGTTCAGGCTGTCAGCCTTTTTTAATTTGTTCACTCATTTGGGAATAAAAATGGACATGTACAGCTTCACTTCAGGCTGAGGAAATAAAAGCTCAGGTTATGAAGGAAACAGTGCTTTTTGTTCATTCAACAAAAAAATCTGCTGGGTCCAAAGTGGAATGTGAGTGCAAAATAGATTATTGGCTCCTGGCTCCTTTTTTTTTTAAAGAGAGACCTGTGTCTCTCTTTAATGCTCTAGGCATTCAGGTAAACAAAGAAAAAGTTATCAGTAAGTGTGATAGCACATGAAAGCACCCTAGTCATATGAATAAGCAAATCACCATCTTAAATTACTCCTCTACTTAAATTCTATTCAGGCAGTGACTTTGACTTTTGGGGATAGGAAGGTTGTTGGGGTTTTTGCAATCGTTTAGCTGAATGACATTTACAAAGCATCCCAAATGAAATAGGAAGGAAAAGACACGTCTAACTTCAGTTTGGACTTAGCAAGTGCAGCAGTGTGCAAGCCTGGCAAAGAGAAGTGAAGAGACAGAATCTGCAGACAGGAGCAGGCAGGAGCCTGCAGGCAAGAGAGAGGTGTGGAGTGAGAAGTGAACATCTGGGCATCATTCCCCTCAGCTGGGTCTGGTGTCCAACCATAGTGCAGAGCTCACAGCCCCCAGAAAACTTCTGCTCACCTCAGTGGTTGGAACTGGCTCTTGATCTTCCAAGACCTTCAAAATTTCATCTCTGCTTTTGGGTTTACCGTCTTCCCCTGGTGCCTGTAATATTTAAATTCCTTTTATTATGTCTTCTCAAGGAGAGGGGAGGTGGGAGGAGAGAGGAAACCATATGTGAAGAAGACTAAATCAAAGTGAAAGTGGTATGTGTGCATGCATCAGAGGAGGCTAAGTTCAGCTTGATGTTTTCTATTTTGACTATTGGGAAATTTTGTTGAGATGTGGGCTTGGTGTGACATCTGTTTAGCTTTGGGGAGTGTGTACATGTCTGCGTGTGTGTGTGTGTGTGTGTGTGTGTGTGTGTGTGTGTGGCAGGGACTGATGTCTTTCTTTGTGTGAAGCTGCACAGTATCATATGGTGATATAAAACATGAACACCCACTTAGAAAACTCAAGCAGAGTCTGCTGGGTTATTTTATCTCTCTGTTCTGGTGGGTTTAAATCATAGAGAACATGCACAAAAAGTCTTTTTCATGGTCAGTATAGTGTCTAGGGAAGCTCTACACCAGTGATGTCTAGTGAAACAGTGGTCCACAACTGTAGGATTTTTCTAAAGCTTCTTTAAGGTGCATGCATTCCAACACAGGCATCCAGGTTCTGAACACATATCACAACAAGCATTGAAGGATGGTCATCCAGCTAATCTAGCTTCCTGTGTCAGTCTGCCACATGCCCTAAAAGGCATCATAGTCAGTGTGACTTGCTGAGGCAGCGCTGTCTTACAGCTCCCTGTTTGAATTACCCTTGAAAATCAGGCCACTGATTTTCTCTTCTCCTGATGAGAAATGAGGCAACCAGCCAAGGAGGTTGTTCTTGGTTCTTCTACTTTCTTCACATTAACAGTCCCAATATTTGTTTAGAAAATAGGCTGGGAGCTAACAAGACTATTTAACCAGAATTTGTAGAAAGTTGTGTACAGCTCTGCTGAAAACAGCCCAGTACTTTCAGAATAATCAAATGTCTGCAAACCAGCTTTTCCACCACTGCTGGCAATAATTAGCCATTCAGACTGCACTAAAAGCCGCCTGAAGGCCTGAAGACATCACTAGTTAGGGGAGCTGCTTTAAAAAAATTCCATCTATATTTCTTTGCCGCTCTTGTCCTTAAATTTCATTCAATTGTCTGTGATGTCTCTGTACAACCTGGAAATCTGTAGTTCCCAAACACTTGGTGTTTGTCAGGTTTTGTGCACTAAAGCATTGGACATCAGTGTCATTTCTATTTTTGTGTAAAAGCCTAAACATCTGTTCCACAGGAGATGAGTTTGCTACCAAGCACTACTGTTAGATTCCTCGCCAACAAGTTTCATTGCTTCATGTGGTTTGTGTTTTGTTCTTTAAACAGTTAATTATGTTTTATTCTTTCTTTCATAAAAGCTAAATTTAGCCAAGATCTTCTCTAATATGAAACATTTTATGGAAATGACAGTGTTGTTAAAGAAAGCATTCTGGGTAGAGATTACAAATGTATAAAGTAAGTGAGCACAGGCTCCTTTACTTTGTACCTCTGTTCACCACTCCGTCTTTGACAAGTACAGGCAAAAGCTGTTAAAAATGGAGATTGAGTACCCTACTACACATACACGTGTGTACTAGCATGTTCACACACAAATGTGGGGACACACACCCCCCCCCATACACAGTGGTTCATATGCTCCTGATCCCTGATTCACTGGGCTCAAATCCCACAGTTGATGGGATTTATAAGGAAGTTTTGTAATATGTTAGAAGATCAGGAAGAGGCCTGAATCATAGAATCACAGAATCATTAGGGATTGGAAGGGACCTCGAAAGATCATCTAGTCCAACACCCCTAACACAGGATCCCCTAGAACAAGTCACACAGGAACACATCCAGGAGGGTCTTAGACATATCAAGAGAAGGAGACTCCACAACCACCCTGGGCAGCCTGTTCCTGTGCTCTGACACCCTCACTGTGAAGAAATTCCTTCTCATATTGATGTGGAACCTTCTATGTTCCAGCTTACAACTATTGCACCTTGTCCTATCACTAGATTACATTGAGAAGAGCCTAGTTCCATCTTCCTGACACCCACCCCTCAAATATTTATAGACATTAATGAGGTCACTCCTCAGTCTCCTCCAGGCTAAAGACACCCAGCTCCCCCAGCCTTTCCTCATAAGGGAAATGTTCTACATCCTTCATCATTCATCTTTGTTGCTCTATGCTGGACACCCTCCAGCAGCTACATGTATTTCTTGAACTGAGGGGCCCAGAACTGTCGCAGTACTTCAGATGTGGTTTCACCAGGGCAAAGTAGAGGAGGTGAAGAACCTCTCTTGATCTGCTAACCACCCCCCTTCTGATCCACCCCAGGATGCTTTTGGCCATCTTGGCTACAAGAGCACACTGCTGGCTCATGGGCATCCTGCTGTCCACCAGGAGCCCCAGGTACCTTTCTCCTACACTGCTCTCCAACTGCTCAGTCCCCAACCTGTACTGGTACCTGGGGTTGTTCTTGCCCAGATGCAAGACTCTACACTTCCCCTTGTTATATTTCATTACGTTTCTCTCTGCCTGGCTCTCCAGCCTGTCCAGGTCGAAGAGGTCATTTTATCTGTTCCTTGTGCCTAGAAAGATGAAGCTCATCCATCAGATTTATGAAGAGTGTTTTTATAACTGATACAACCTATATGGGAGATTGCACAACTGTTCTCTGGTGAAGCAATGGTTTCCTGCTGCCCCGCAGTCACCTGCGTGTTTGCTGAGCACCCTGGAGAGCATCCCAGGAGCTGCTGGATATGGAGCAGTTCTATCAGGATGGGAGCCACTAATCTGAGTGGGCAGAGCAATCCTCAGTATATATAGCATATCTCGTGTGTCAGAGGAACACCTAAGAGAGGGAGGAGTTTTGCCATTTATTCCAGGGATGATGGGTAGATTTAGACTGTATGGAAAAGGAAGTTCTTCACCGTGAGAGTGGTGGGAGCCTGGAATGGGTTGCCCCGGGAGGTGGTTGGGGCCCGATCCCTGAAGGTGTTTAAGGCCAGGCTGAATGGGGCTCTGGCCAGCCTGGTCTAGGGTGTGGGGGTTGGAACTGGATGATCAGGTGGTCCCTTCCAACCTTGTGTGATTCTGATTCTATAACTTCTCCAGTGAAGTGATCCTGCTGTGGCAGGGGGATTGGACTAGATGATCTTTCGAGGGTCCCTTCCAATCCCTAATGATTCTAAGATCCTATGATTCTGTGTTAGTATCTCAGCCCCATTTACCACAGGGACACGAAATGCTGGGACAAGCTTATAAAATATTGCCAAGAACACCGGTAGTTTTACTTATCTGCCCCTCAACTTCTATCAGACCAAAATATAAGACAATGCTGAGAAAACAGTCTGTAGTGAGTGTGATTAAAGCAGATGACCAGCTTTTCGAAACATCTTGCTCTGACTCCTGTATGGTTTATATCCTTTCATTTTTTTCCTTATGTGTGGGCACAATTTAATGTGCCTCTCATCTCTAGGATGATGAATTGGACAGCAAAAAATTTTAGCAAATGAAATGTGGATCCAGCTCCATCAAGGTGCCAGTTATTCCTCCATATGCTCCTTCTGATTTAACTGCTGTCTCGTTAGTCAGACCGTACAGTACTATGTACAAGAAGCAGAAACTCAAGTGCTCTCATTATGAAACATCAAGCACTTTCCATACTGACCTCCAGCAAAATGTAAATGGAGAATATTCATGTGGAAAACTCTGGGAAGTTCTCTGCTTTGTATAATCTGAAAACCCTGTGTGGAGGGGGTGCTCTGCTAAGCCAGGTGGATCCTCCCTCTGCTATCCCATGCATAATGGCAGGGAGATTGGTAGCCACTGCGTACCCCTAGTACCCAATTTGCTAGCCATAGATTTCTGGACTGCTGCACTGAGCACAAAGCATGGGGTGCTTGCCCCACTATGGAAAATAAACAACTTCCCTGCTAGATTTGCATGGCAGTGCAACAGCTGTTACCTGCTGCTGCTGCTCTGCAGTGCTCTCCAACGCCTCCTGGCAAAGAAAGAGCTCAGATAATTTGTGTGGTATTTGCATGGGATAGTAAAGAAACATACACCTCCTGGGCACTGAGCCCACCAGACACGGCTACTCTTGTTTGCTGGAGAAAGCAAAAAACTACTGTTAGAGCAACAGCAAAATGCAGCATGAGGAAAGCTGGCAGTGAGGTGCTGGATCCTTTCACAGTGTGTTCACACCTGTGCTGGATTTTGTTCCCCACAAGCTTCTGAGGAGAGATAGGGGGGAAAATAAAAATGAAAGGGCTAAATTAGTTTGGAACAGAAGAATCAGGGGAAAACTCATTCAAATGGTAGCTAACCCTTTTGAGATTCATGGTAGCATATAGCCATGCTGAGGGTCGCCCTGACATGTGGCTCAGAGACAATCCCAGCCTAGGTGCAGGCCTCCCACTGATGCCCACGCACACAGGCCCAAGATAGCATCCCCAGGAGACAGGAGAACCGTGTTCAAATATGGGGGGCTATAGTTTAGGGGGGCTATAGCCCAGGAGGTGCAGTTCTGTAGCACTCAAAATACCGTAAAGATCAGTGCTGCCAAAGACAAATTCTCTTGGTGGTCATTTAATGCCATCATTAGTATTTTCACAAAAACAGATAATGTGCTCTGTGACCTGGTAGCCTGCACACCTTTTTTTTAATATATTTCACTGATTCTTCATGGATAGAACCATTTGTCTTCAGCCATCACTTAGATTTTGCAGAAAGATGCCAAAGTTTAGGAGCCAAGGGCTTTTAGTGCAGGGAGTCCTCTTCAGTGTCCCTTAGCAGGAGTGCTTTAAATATCTGGCAACACAGACTGTTTTTTGCATGGAGCATCGCCTGTAATGCAGAGTGCCAGTACTTAATGAAGCCTTGACATCAAAATGTGCACCCTCTTCTGAACAGCAGCTGCAGTGCCTGCATCCCTGCCTGCAGCAGAGAAAGGAGAGGGGCTACAGGCAAGGAAGTCTATTTTTCTGATCCACATATAGCTTTTGTAAAACTTTGTTGCTCTGTGTAAAGGGTACTAAACAGTGACCACATCTGGAGGCAGAATTCACATCTGTGGTATACTTGACACCAGAGCACAGTCTCATTTAGATATGGAGCTTAAGGACATGGTTTATGGTGGGTTTGGTACAGCTAGGTTAATGTTTGGTCTTGACATTCTTAAAGGTCTTTTCCAGCCTAAACAATTCCATGATCTTCCTATGTGTCTGCGTGCGAGTGTCCTTGCACCAAGCACCAGTATAGCCTCTATGCTGCCTGATTCCCTTATTTGAAAAGTGATACCGATGTGGTTCTGGGTGACTGTAAATATCACATTATCCTTGCTGGTTATGGAGGCAGTTAAAAAAATTTAACTTTAGCTTTCATATCCAGGTATTAGGTTTTCTCTCCATCCTTTCTGCATGTGTGAGATGCATGCCTGTGTTCGGGTTACACTTTGTATTGGGAAAACAAAAATGGGCAGAAATGCTATAGAAGTAACCATCAGCACCCCTATGTTTTCTCCAAAGCTACAGTATTCCTCTGTACTCCTCCATTCATTATTTTGCATGTATTTGCAAACTTCCCGCCTCTGTCTTCCTGAGAATTGTATAACACATCCTACTGAATTTTCTGTTCAGCACTCTCGGGCTTTAGCCTCAGAAATACCTGTTGCTTCCTGGATCTAATTTCGTTTTGGCTATCAAATAGTCCACCCGATTCAAGAAGGAAATGCTGTTATCTCCATGCTAATTGAGAAATTATTTTTTTCTCAGTGTCCAGGCTCCACTGGAAAGGAGCCAGATGTGTGGTGGGAGTCCACCAACTAAGAACTGAACAAAGGCCACCAAACACATGCTTCTGCAGGCAACTCATCAGCAACATAAACACAAAGCAAACTGCTTTTCCTATAAGGTGAAGCTGTTGTTGGAATTCAGCAACAGAGTATGAAAAATTCTGTGTGGGGTTCCTCATCCTGTGCTAAGTGCTAAGGTAGCTCCCGTTGCCTTGCTCTTTACAAGGTAATCTAATCCAGTAGATTACCTTGTAAAATCTGCTCCAAACTTTTTGTGACCATCTCTTCATGCCACTTTTTATTGCCAGGCCCTGCCTTGCTTTTAATCTCTCATCAGAACTATGCTAAAGCCATTGGCTTTCTGCACCACAGATAAGCTTGCCATTGTTTGAAACCCCTGTCACAGTGCCCGGCTCTTCAAATCCCTTTTTCACATAAAGAAGGCAGCACCATCCCTGCTTGAGGCTTTGCAGAAGGGAGTCCCAGCTCTCAGCTGGGCTGAAAAACTCAGAGAGGGGCCTTCCCAGCATAGACCGGGGTCTTGGCCACAGAAGACAGTGCTTCACCGTGTGCTGCCATCTCACATCTCTGTTTTGTTCTCACCAATGTCACTGAATTTGTGGGTCCTTCTTTACCAATCCTGCAGCGCTGAAATGCTGCTGGTGTAGCCACATGTGTCCTTGCATAATTTTCTGCTTTTTTTTTTTGGATGGAAGAAAACAGTGATCTGTCCTCGAGGGAAATGGCACCATAAGAAAAGGGAGGCTATTGCTTGTTGTTCTTACCTAATATGTTTCAGGGACAACTATGACTGTTGTTTGCACTACCTAATGCTGAGAACAATTCCTAAAACAATTCTGAAGGCACCCAATGCACATCCGTGTGAGAAGATCTTCCTCCTCAGGTGTGGATCATCTTTCCCACTGTATCCACTAGAAGTTAGTAACTGCAAACTGTTAACTGAATTGTAAAATGGGATATCACCAAGAAGATGACAGAGCTTCTTTAGAAGAAGCTGCATGTATGTGTTCCTGTGTGACTTGGTCTATGTGATCCTGGTGTGGCAGGGGGATTGGACTAGATGATCTTTTGAGGTCACTTCCAATGCCTAATGATTCTAGGGTCATTCCAATTTGACCCTGGTCTAGCCAGGGTCATTCCAATTTGAATGTGTTTCCAGAATGCTGTCTCTTAACTTAAATCTGATATTCAGCTATTTTCCAATGTTTCCACAATCTCTTCTCCTGCTTTGCACCATAATACCTTCAAAAATCTGTGAAGAACAGACTTCTATTTTCCCTTCTTGCTGCTCAAGGCTGTGAAAGCTGACTTACGTGGGGCAGTAAGTGCCCCGGGTCTTCAGCAGAAAACACGTTTAATTTTCCTGCTTTGGGAAGTGAGTGGGGAGAGGGCAGCAGTTGCATACAGATTAAAGGTGTGTTGCTTTTGTCGTGATTCTACAGCCACTGCTTTTCTTTCTCCAATAGAAAGTAAGATATTGCAAAAGTACCAAGACCTTTTCTACATGGTCTGAAGTCCTAACATTTCTGTGTGCCTGTGAGTTTGGGGTTTGAAGCATTAATCTGAGGTAAATGCTTGAAATGTGCTTGGTTTTCATTCTGACTTTTGGTCAGGCTAGTGAGGAAGCCCTTCAGTTTGTGCTGCTTCTACCATATCTACAGTTGTAGGTTAAGGAGAGAGAATAAAGTGCCACTTGGAAAGTATGAGAGCAGTGGTGTCCTACATCGCTAGTGCGGCTGACCAGAACAGTCAGGGACACATACACTGTAGAGTATTTCAGAAAGGTCCATTGTTTCTAGAGACAATCACTGTTGATGTTCTGTCTGTGCCAGCTGTATTTAAAATAAAATAAAACAAAAAATTGCAGAAAACCTCAGAAAATATTCTGAGATGACTCAAAGCAAATCACAAATAATGTTGGCAAAACTAATTTACAACCAAAAGTAGTGGTTTCAGCTGCCATGGCTTTTAGAACAAATTCAAAATAAAATGAAAGGTGAAGTATTATTTCCAGTGAAAATATCTTATTAAAAAATTTCATTTGGAAAACAGTTGTAAGTTATTTTGAGCAAAACATGTTCAAAACATAGGCACAACCTCATGAAATGTCTTTTAAGACTACATCTACATTACTGTAGCGAGGAAAAAAATAATTGTGCCATAATATTTTATTCAGCTCCATAAAGCAGGATTTCTTCAGTCTATTTCTTGTAGTCTTCTGTCTACTCCACACTTTTTTATCTACTTTTTTCGTTCTTTCCATTCCCTTTAAATATTACTGTGGGCTATATAATGTGGCATAATCAATGGCGCATGAGCAGCACTGATAAGTGAGAGGAAGAATCCCATTTACCAATGGATCATATATCTGACAGCCTCATCCAAGTGGCTGCGTTCACATCTTTTCAATTGTTGTGTCAGAAAATCAATCCATTACTTCAGCAAAATCTTGACACTTTCTCCCATCTGCAAAAGGGACCTTTAATAATTCATGGCGTCTCCCTTTTTTTTCTTTTCAAAACTCCTTTATTCTGAAGCTAAACACCCCACAAAATGCTCATTGCTGAGTCTGCTGACATTCTTCTGTCTCCTCTTCTGAAGTTAAAATAAGTCGTAACAAGGTTGCAGGTATTTTTAATGTGCAAATCTCAGGAGATGATTGGTGATAAATATTTCTGAGGATGGAGATTGTTTCACAGTTTAGGACTCTGTTCTGTGCCATGTAGACAGGCACAAGGCTAATGCTGTAATTGCAAAAGCAGGATGGTCTTGGTGAAGTTAATTTCCTGTAGCAGCTTCTAGATTTTGTGACAAGGCTGAATGTGTACAAGACATATTCTCATAACCTAGGCACATGAAACATCAAAACGTCAGTCTTTCTCAGGCTAAATATGGATATAAATAGCTAAAAAAGGCTCTGTGTGCCACAAAGGTTCTTGTTTTTACCCTGTTTTTTCAGCAGATGTAATAAAAGTACTTACTTCTCCTAACAAATGCTTTAACATGAAATACCCATAAAATGCCTACTAAAATAACACTTTTAGAGGGGAATTGGTCTGTTCCTCAGTTTGTGGCTCTGTGATGTTTCATAGCAAGGGAACAAAGGAGAAAAAAAAGACTCTCTGAGAACAGAAGCAAAAGAGTATTCAACATGTGAACTATTCTGGAACACATAAAAGTTAGAGATTCGACCTTCTAAGTTATCCGCAATGGGATTACCTATATCAAAGCAGAGATCACAAGCAAGTAAGCTCATATCCTCTAGGATGAATGAAAATATATCCAGTAGTGTCCCCTATGCACTATCTCTCCAGGTTTTGAAGCATAAGTAATTAAGAAGTACATTTCTGAATCTGCAATACAGAGCGTAATAAATGCACGTAAGTTTCTCAGATAATTTCATTACAAACAGAAAAAGCTGGTCTTCTTTTATTTAGTTGTCTAACAGAATATAGCTGTTTTGCATATTTTGACCACAGCAATTTATTTAACCTGCTGTTGCCATACCGGCCTGGAGTTTATTAGAACTGGCGACTTACTGTAAAGATTAAACGCTGTATAAACCACTGTTAATCTCCAGAAACAGGCTCTTTTTGTCTTCCTGCTTCAAATACATCTGTAGTGCTTCTGGGTTTCAAATAGGCAACTTAGTGTGGAGAAAGGAGATGCTCCAGAGACCTCTCCCAGCTTGGCTGTGTATGCGCACATAAAACCCTTCTGCAGACTCCCTTCTTTCTCCAGTCCAACATGTGCTACTGTCTCCAGCTGACAGAAATTGTGTTTTCATACCTAGCGGATGTTCTAAATTTAAATACTATCAGTCTACTGTAAATAACAATGACAGACTTTACTCTGACAGCATTGGAGGCAGCATGTGGATTCAAGTTTTAGACAACATTACATGTGAGATGCCTTTCCTTTTATAGGAGAATATATTTAGAGTCTCTTAAGCTCAGCTCCTGAACTGAGTATGATGCATCTTGTCATCCAGCCCAATCAAGAGCAGAATCACAATTTCATGTCAGTGCAATACATTGTTAACTGATATGTCAGAAAATCAATTAATTACTTTTAAGTAGCAGTTAAGAGTATCCACACAATACTGCCATGTGAATTATTAAAGAAAGCAAGGTTGAGTTTTCTCCGCAATTGAAACCCTGTCTTAGAAGAAAGTGCAAAATGCTGCTTCTGCCCTGAAGCCTAATCAACATTACTGGGCAGGCAACAGGAACCAAAACTGTGGTGGAGGGTGCAAACTGAAAAGGATGCTGCCTTGCCGAGCAAAGGCACTGGCAATCTGCAATGGCTATAGCTGTTAAGAAGCCTGAATGATAAGCCTTCCTGTCTTCGGAGGTACAACAACATCCAAATGGGATTAACAGTAGACCTGGCCTTGAGAGATTAGTGAACAAAGCAGCATGAAAAGGGCAGAAACCAAGTGACCAGCTCACACTTTGTGCACTCTCCAGCATTGTCAGTTGTAGATTTTCACCTGGGACTCTCCGCTGGCATGCTGAAGAGAAACGTAGCCTTATTGGTACATCATCATGAAGACTTCTTGTTCCTTCATGCCTTGGTCTGTTGGAGATGCTGCATGGGTGAATAAATAAGTGAAAATGGAGAAGTGACTATGAGGTGAGATATGGCTTGATCTTCAGGTTTTCTCTCTTCTTATGGTGGGAAAGCTTCATTGAGGTGGGTCTGGAGAACTGGTGTAGGTCTAGTTATAGAGAGATCATCCGGAAGGTTATCCCATCACTGCCACCATCCATAAGCCTCGACAGACATCTTGTGAGAGCGTGCCCCAGAAAGCTGGCAGTAATAGCTGCAAAATTTCTTTTACATCTGAAAAAAACTGTGATGCTATTGGTTCAGTTTGGCCCCAAGCAAAGGTGTCACATCCAAGGCTGTGAAAGATGGTCTTCAACCTTCTCCCTCTGACCCTTATTCCTCTATTTTTCTGCCAGTGTTGAAGTCTGTGTGAAAAGCAATCTTATGCTTAGCCCAGGTTTTCTGCAGTTTGTTCTCTCCATCACCATAGACAGGGAGCTCTGGGTTTGCTGAAGAGGAAGACACACCAATGTGTCTACACCACTGAGGTGCTACCACTATCTAAATACCTCAGCACATGGTGGGTTCAGGCTTCAAGACATTGCAGCAGCAGCTACAGCACAGTTACTGTAATTTCCTTCCTGGAGGTTTCAGTCCTACCTTTAAGCTACTCACCAAGTCTCCAAGAGCGCTTTGGGCCTGACAGGTTGTTAAATGGAGACCTGAGGTAGGTTTTCCTCCAGAAGCTGGTGAGGCACGGTATATCTATGGTGCCTGTTCTTCCTTGTCTGCATGGCTGGTAGGAATTGTGGTTTTGCAAGGTTCAGATACAGAGGTCCCGGATTTGGTGTCTTCCTTACAACTCTCTGCTCCTGGGGAATTCTAGTGACTCAAAATCATGACCCATGCTTGTCAGGGCCCTCTCTGATGGTGCTTCATTTTCCTCCTCAGATCACATCTGTCCTTCTGACTAAGGTAAGAAGTGGTAGGTAATTTTATACACACACCATTTTTTTCTGTTAGAAAATGGTTGTTCTTCAAAACTAGCTTTTCACAAAAACTTATATACTGGTTTTGACTAGAAAACATTCTTCATCTACTGAGGTGAGATGTTTGGTCTCACTAGATACCCATTCTGCAGCCCCACTTATATTCAGCTATTTCTGCAGATGGTACCTTCTCCAACAGGAGAGGTTGGGATAGTTGCTGTTCTCTGGCTATTGCTGTGCAGCTTCATCTAGGTATGGCTCATTCTAGCCACCCAGAAAACCCCCTACTCCCTATCCTGGGAAAGTCTGAAGACCCCCACAGGACGAAAGCTTTCTGAGGTATCGCACACAGACAGGACATGAGCTCCCAGCTAGATCTGCATCAAGTTCCTTGGTGAACATCAAGCAACCAAGAAATGTAAGGTCCTCCAGATGGTGACTGAGTTCTTGGTAACTTGTTGAGGTCTGCATGGGAAATTTCTGCCAGTCTTCTAGGTTTGGTTTCACTTGGGATTTTAGCAGCACTCTAGCACATATGCCCAATGTTGTTTCCAGTCCTGTATTTCAAACCAAGTTGGTCTACACCAGTCCAAAGTCCACGGGCTAGCTTCTGTACTGGTAGAAGTCCGGGGAGAAGAGACAAAATGATTGGACAAAAATTGTGCACTTTCTGCAGTGATTCTGGTTGAGTCCAGCTGAGAAAGCCTCATGGAATGAACTTGAGTTTTGTCTAAGTGTGTAGGTGGGTTTCTCATGCTAGGGAGATATTCAGGGTGCTCGGGGGGGTTCTCACCTCTTCCCTGTGGCAGTGTAATTACAGCCTCAGCAGAGAGATATGAAAACTTCTCAGCAGTGCAGATACAGATGCACTCAGTGTTGACGAAGTGTTGGCATTTGGCTAGGCACAAGCTAGCTGGGCTGGCACCTTTGTTCAGCCATGTCATTGCAAGGCTCCCTCTTCTGGCCGGCACTAACCTGAGACCTTGTGCCTCTCTGAGTATGCAAATCTGCAGCGGAGCTCAGCACAGGGATGGCCACACAATGCGGAAAACACCAAAGGCCCGGTAGAGTGTGCTCCGCCACAGCCTCGGAGACGGCCCGAACAGATGGGCAATGCTGGTGGGCAGAGGCAGCTGCCTGATGTCTCTGCCCCCAGAGGAAGAAGTCAGCAAATGTACTCCAGGGCTACTAGGATCCGTCTTTTTTCTAAACGTAACCATTTAACCACTCTCTGACTTTATCTAAAGGTGGCAGTTGATGGAAGGACAGATCATGTCAACGAAAAAAAAATATATAAATATGCTTTGATCACTTGAAATGTCGAGTAGGCAGCTCCAAAACAGATGAAATTTTAGCTGTTGTTCCAAATGTCTCACAGAGTTTGGTTTCGATGGAGAATGCTTCAGCCTTCAGCTTCAGCATGGTGAAAGTGCACACAAATATTATCCCTATCCAAAAAAGCCCTGGCACTTGAATTTTCCCAGTAGCCGTGTGTATTCTTCAGAGAATGCCACCCTCAGCCACAAGTCTGGCAATCCCCTCAGAGACGCAGGCATGATATCTCGCTTCCAGAAAAACAACCTGCTTCAAAAGGAGGTTGCTAAACCCTCTGCAAAGAGGATGTAGTGCTTCAGAGCTAATCAAAGATGGTGCTGCCTGTTGAAAACAGGACGTGCACTCCATCCTGTTTCGTTCTGACTTGCATCTTTGGGTTTTTATGGCCTCTGTTATGCTTTTCAAAAATATGTCAGTGTTTTAGCTCAGTTCAGAGAACCCTAAAAATATTTCTGTTCGTAAAGTGAAACACTCAGTGCTTTATTGGGTAATCACTCTGCATATTCATAAAGGACAGGACTGACAGAGGCTGGATGTTAAGGTGGGAAAGGAACAAAAGGAACATCGGATTGCCTTCCTTTCTTTGAGTGTTTTTTGCTTTTTGCATAGCACAAGCTCCAGAAGACCATGACGTCTGCAGGGAGGCCAGCCCCTTGTGTTTGGGAATTATAGGTTTGTCAGAGCATTGCAAGGTGCGCCCGCAAATGCCCGTGGGCACCGGTCCTTTCGGAGTGTTCCTGTCTTGCATATTCAGTGAAGGCTTTATTGTTAATGTAAAGCTGTTTTGGTATGTGTGGGGCTGTTAGGAGCAGTATGTGTAGCTTTGGGAAAGCTGCTTTTGTTCACAGGATTATTTTCGCCGTTTTGGAAAGCTGTGTGGCTAACGTCCTTTCAGTCAGAAAGCAGAAGCCATTAAGCCACTTTCACTTTTCATGTTACTTGCTAATGGGACGCTATCAAAAGGAGCAGTGTACCCAGCTACTCACATTTTATTGCTGACTGTTGTTTACTTTTGCTTTACAAAAAGGTACTAAAGGTCCCCAGGAACTAATCTTAAAATGCAGTGCTCCAGAGATTACTGAGAGTAGAAAGGTATCTCATTCCTGACTTCCAGATGATCAGAAAATCAACAGCTTCACTGAAAGTCCGTGAGAGGTGCAGATCTTTGGCACCTCCAGAAAAAAACAGGTTTCCAATTTTTAAGCTAATACTTTGCCAAAATGTATGTCTTCCTTAAATAAATATTGGGTCAGAATTTACTGCTGGAGCAAAGCTTGCAGTATATATGCACAAATTAAGAATAGTTCTTTTCTTGGCTCTCAAAACCTCCTTTCTTCCTTTACACTTGTTTGTTTGTTTTCCCTAGAATCCCAGTTTAACAAAACTAAAATAAGTGGTAAAGAAAGCCTTCGATTCCTTTCAATTCTCTGTTAACTAAGGTACTATATTAGGGAAGAAAAGTACGATATCCAAATCCATCCCAGATAGGTAGCTTCGGTTTTTCCTGGAGATCCATCCTTTCTAATGTCAAATAACATGTGTCTGGCATAGCCCAATCATTCCCTACCATTATGTAAATGTCCACAAGGTGCTCAGACTCTGATAGATGGGCAACGAGCAATAGGAAAAGGAAGGAGAAGACTGATAATAAAAATAAACCATGAGAGAGCCAAACACTTAGGGGCTATACATTTCAAAAGCTCAAACCTAACACTATATGGAAGGATGGAAAGAGGCAACATTTTCTGTAGAGTTAGCATCTGAAGATAGCAGCTAACAGGGAGTGCTTTATCTGTCCTGCAACAGAGGGGCTATTGCATCTTCGCTGAACCACTGTCAGCAAAGCCCAGGAAACATCTTGCTGTGCAGTTGGTGAAACATTTGTCTGAGGTCTCTCGCAGTTCTCTTGCGGCAGTTAAATAATGTCATAACCCAGGATTGTGTAAGAGTTGCTAGAGTGGTAGAGACCATGTTATTTCATTTAATTTCATGTCACTGGTCTTTCTGTTGGGTTTTCCCCATCTTTCCTTGCTTTCCTTGTGAAAAGGAGTATGTTACTTGTGTGTGTCTCTCTTTTACTCTGGCACTGGAAAGACAAAGTTCAAAGGAAAGGAAAACAACTCCTACATTTTGTTTTCTTGTTCAGTGCAAGAACAACAGCCAAACAGCCCCAAACAGTTTCTGGATTAGATAGCCTTTCTCAGAAGTATGTTTTATTTCATTGTCCCATTTGTACCAGCTGTGGTGCAAGAGCTCCTGTGATTCCATGGGAACCGAAACAAGCTCTCATGGACCGACAGCTCTGCCTGTTCCTGGAATAGCTAAGCACGTAGTCAACATTGCATGTGTTTGTAAGGGTCTATAGGTTTGTAGCCATGTGCTGACCAGTCAGATTTTAACATTTTTATAGAATATAATGTTTAAAATGCTAACAGTGGTCTCCACTTGATATGTGAAATTTGTCTGGCAGCAAGCCTTTAGTCAATCTCAAAGCCTTTTGTTCCACGCACGTTCCTTGTTTTCATTAGAAATGTTCCATATTGAAATCTGGAAAACACAAACGAAAAAAAGGAAAAGAAAACAAACAAACCCCTCCCATCACCTATGTGTTTGGCCACATGTCTACCCATTTACAACTGCTCTGGCTTGGTGTGGTTTCTTGTGCTGTCTGTGGCCATATTTCCATTTTCTAGGAAGAGAACTGGATTACAAGAAATGAGATGGAAAAATAGAGATAATACATTTCACATCCTAGCCGACACATCCCTCCTCAAATTAAAACAGAAGGATGTGAGGGGATCATTGTGCGAACCACTCAGTGCAAAGGGTTTTTACACTGCTGTGATACGAGAGATGCTCTGTAAACCTCCATTGCAAGCTACGTTCTGGTTGTCCTCCAACTGCCTTTTGCACTCTTTTGATGATTTTGGAAGACAGCTGCACTAAACTTAGTATGGTTTAACACTTTTGAAAGTTGCTCTGCCTCTCTGTCCATCCTTTCCTCCATTCAGCCACATATCTAATCATTTTAAAGGTCTTTTTCCATCTATTGAGTCTGTCATCTATGAATTATATATATTTTATATATATATATGTATATGTATACATACATATATATATATAGCATGAACAATCCTAGGAAGGGATATTTCCTCTTAAACACAAAAGAACTGAGATGTCTATCACTTGGCCTACAGAAGAAATGTCAAGCTTTGCAGATACTGACTCAAAATTGTAGGTTTATCAGAACACGGTGGTCACCTTCTGTTGCCATTTTTTGTCCAAAATCACCATCCCAGGACTGTCACTGGAGTTATTCCCATGTATGGGCTAAAGACATTGAGTGTAAACTGTCCTCCGTGTCTACTGTAAAATCAAAATCTCCTCTTCATAACCAGAGACATTCTCATGATATCACTGTCTGGTGTCAATGGGTATAAAATACTACGAGCAGAGGAAGTCTGCAGAAAGAATCATTATCAATATTATTACTCTATTTACTGGTAGTAGATCCTTGCACCTTTGAAACTGTGCAACAGCCTGGTTTCTAACAACAAAACTCTGAGCGCTGATCTTCATGCACTTCCACTCTAATTGGCCAGAGAAAAGTCATTGGAGAAGCTAAAAGAAAATTACTAGCCTATAAATGCCTGAGGCAAAGAGAGAGAGAGAGAGAGAGAGAGAGGGAGAGAGAGGGAGGGAGGGAGAGGAGAGAGAAGGATGGAAGTCTCATGTGAGTTTGGTTAGTGGAAGAAAAAAAAACCCTGTACTAAGTATGGCTGCATGTCATTTTTCAATTTGCTCATGTTAAATAATGATCTCTAGGGCAGAGAAAAAGTGGAGTGAAAAGGAATAGCTCTCCCCTCATCTTGCTTAGTTTCTGCTGGTCTTTCACAGTGTCTCTCCACTGGCTGGCTATCACGTAAACTTAAACATGAACCACAGGCAGTTTTGTATGTCTTCCTCTCTGTCATGGACCATGTACCTGATGAAGAGAAACAGACCAGCCACTGGCTTTTTTGGTAAAGACTTCTTTTTCTTCCTTTTCATAGTTTTCCTTTGTATTGTCATGAAATAGAAATCTAGGCTGCAAAGCAATAGGAAGTGTTGGTTGAAAAATTCTAATTTAAAATAATATGATTTCTGTTGGAGGAAAATACGGAAATATGTCACTGTGTCTGTGTGTGTGTGTGTGTGTGTGTGCATTAACTTTCACAAGGCAGTTGAATATGTATGGTTGGTAGTCTGTTAAGCATGTTGCAAGCCTTTTTAACTGAATCTGTTTCCTCAGAGGAAATACTTCAAAATAGTTTTTATTTCAAGTGCTTGTTATGGGTGTGTTACTGAAGCTGGAGGGAATTGTCTTGCTAAGCGTGACGGTAGAAGGTGATGTCCATCTGATGGTATTTCATGTACAACAGTTTGTAAGTTTGCACTAATAAAGTGGTGATGGGGGACCAGGTAATGCAAATAGGTTTTTTTTTCAATTAATTTAAGTCCCTGAGTTATAATCACTAGTGATGCTCTTTTGTACAAAAGACAGTGTCTGCCTATACACCTGATGACTTTTTAATGCCTCCGAAATGACAGTGGAGTAAAAAATTCCTGTCAGAGCATTAAAGATAATTTTTTATCATATAGATGTTTTACACAAAACAGTCGCATTTTAAAAAACGTGGGCAAATTGTATAGGCCCTGCCTAGTCCGTTTTGCTGTGTATCTGAGAAGAATATGACTACCTTTCCCAATATCAGTGATACTTTTGGAACAAACAGTGTGTCACAGAGAAAGGCATCATACATTATTTTTAATGTCTGGCATACTGTGAAATTTGTTTCTTTTCTATAGTCCTGTTCTTAGCTCATAGGGACTCGTTTTGTGCAAAATATTTGCGGAACTAAACAAATGTGCAAAAGGATTTTACAGCAAGGTTTAATACAATTTTGATTTTAAATGATCCAATGAAGATTAAAGAATGGAAGTTAGAAATGAAAAAAGGAATATCTGTTGTTTTTCACTCCCACTTGAAGATTCCTTCACCTTTCCTCTCCCACTCCATGTTTTAGCAAGCCTACATCTTCCTCAAGGGGCTGCTGTTGATATTAAATGCAGCAAAGTTTCCCTTCACAGTTGCGAGATGGGACAAATTTTCTCTTGATTTATAGTTCTTGCACCCCTTGAACTCTGAATTTCTAAATCACCCTTAATCAGTGCTGGTTTGAGAGGATCACTAATCACCATTTGTCTCTATTGCAGAGCACTTGGGAAGAAGGCATCAAGTCATTCTGCAGTACATATAAGTGCTAGACACTGAGGACTTACTGTCCCTGTGCAAAAAAGGTGATTGCAGGCTGTGACTACCAGAGGGGAAGCTGTGTGCACTGCCCCTGGGACAAGTCTGGCCTTTCCTTCATTTGCTTTCTCACAGCTTCGCACACTGCAAGCACTGAAAAAGGCTGCCTTGTGGCTGGGGAATTATTAGTCTTTTCAAAAGCAGTCAAAACACTGAGACTTTATTTTTGTGACCCGTTCAGGATATTATGATCCATGTGTAGAATAAAATTGGTGCCTGTGGGATGCTTTCTACTTAGTAAGGTAAAGGCATTCTTGGTGGTTATCCTTTTCATAGCATCTGCGAAATTAGTCTCTTAATTTCATGCTTTCTCAGACCGTGGAACAAGAAGCAATTTATAGAAGGATCATAGAATCCCAGAAGAGCTAATGTTGAGGAGAATACGATCCAGCCCCTTTGCTCAAGAAGGACTGCCCAGAACTGGTTGCTCAGAACAAATGCAAGGATCAAGTTAGAAATCTTTGTTGTGATTTCAATTCTGGTTATAGCAGATGTGCGTAATTCTTGTCTTGCAAGACACCAGAGCTACTGTAGATAAGCAGAATGTTCAGTGGTTGTCATGAGATATGGTTTGTGCAGTGCATAAACCAAATGAGCAGCCAACTTTGTTTAATATTGTCCTGTGTAGATTTGATGTAGTAGTGATATCGTATACCTAAAGATCATGCAGAAATGTTTGCATTGGCTAAGTAAGGCTAAATTATATTGCCACATATGTCTGTTGCCTAACAAAGCTAAAACTAAGGCACTTACAGTCTCTATTTCCATAATTGTGTGAATGAGGCAGAGGAAAAAGAGATTAAAATATCCTGATCTCTATTAAAAAGAACTTAGCAGTTTACAGACAGCAAAGCATGCCACTGGGTATCATGTGCAATTTCTGAAACTGTAAAGCAGTAGACAAACATGATCTCTAATTTTGCTAAACTTTGTTCACTCTATAGCAGATTTCCTTTTAAAAGAGTTGTGTATTGTAGTTGGTATGCAGAGAGCCATTTATTATGGCTTGCTGCAAGAATATTTAATGCACTTGAATATTCTGTAAGGTTAGGGTATATTTCCAGGCAGATTTGTGGCAAGACTGAAGTTAAAGATCTGGAATTACAGCTTTTCCTCTCACCTGCCCTGACACAAATCAGTCTCACAGCTAGAATTCGATAAGAAGAGCAGCAGGCTCAAAGAAAACTTTGTAGTGTCGGGGAGATTGGAAGTACTGGGTTTTGTTAAGCCCCTCTAAATAGTCTACAGCACGGCACTTCCAGATCATGGTAGGTCATCCATAGGTGGTCCAAACACAGCATCACTGGGGAGAAGGAGGCATTAGAGAAGGGACAAGGAACTGCAGGCTGCCTCAGCATCCCTGCTCGGGATGCATGGAGGGACCTGACTCACCCTGGCTGCTCCCTCTCCCTGGACCACATGGTTCCCTTGCTGATATGCACAGATCTCATCTTGTACAAATGAGGGTGGAGGCTTTGATATGAAGTTGTGCCTCATTATGACCTGGAGGAGATCTGTGGTTGAGATAAAAGGTAGCAGATTACATACCTGGTAAATTAAAAACACTTAAGGAAAAAACCACCCAAGAAGACAGGCAGTGATTTCCATTAAAACAAAATAACACTTTCATAGCAATTATTTACACATGTTTTAAGTTTAATTACTGGTGGTGAGAGATGCCAAGCTGACAGCACTGGAAATGCTGCCTTCTGCCTGCACAAGAAAGCGACCCTTGCTCCGTGGCTCTCCTATGTGCTACTCCGAAAGTGTCCATGAATCCCCAGTGCAGACCCAGGGTTTCCAGGTATGTCCAAGGTTTGCTTGTGACAGACCTGCTCCCTGGGTCATGCAGGCAGCTGGGACTGTCAAAACATCCCACAGACTTCCCTTCTTGAGTTCACACTCTGGCTTTCTTCCAAGGGAAGGCAAAGCTTCGGGGTGGAGGTATTCACACCTTGTCACACTCCTGTTGAACCTGCAGTGCTTGCAGGTCACACAGCTCATGGGTGGCCTCTGATGTCCCTTCTGCTTTAGTGGCTGCAAGAGGGAAGATCTCCACAATAATGAATGGTGCCATTTCCTGTGCCCAGTGGAGTCCAGTTACCCTACACCAGCCATGCATGAGTTCAGTCCAGTCACGTCCTATAACTTGCAGAGACGGAGCCGCCACCTTCTCTAGCAAGGCACTCCTCATCCCCCTTGCCATCACCAGAGGACAGGTGATATTTTTTTCCCCTACAAGATAGGCAACCACCTTGCCCCATCACCTCAAACACTGAGAATCTCCTGTGTCCCACAAAACATACAGTGAAGCCTTGGTACAGTGTCGATCAGCATTGGAGATATATTGGGATTGGCCCATTGTGAACTGATGTAGGATCACCAGTCTGAGGAAAGGCATAATGTCATTAGCAGCCTGAAGGCTATCTTTTGAAGCAGAAATTTGCACTGGAGTTAAAAGACAATTCAGGCTACAGAGTGATGAAGGGACAGTTGCAGCTTTAACAGAGGCAGTGCTGAAAAAGGATAACTTCACTCTCGGGGACAGTGACAGAGTGACACTGATACTGAAGGATTTGCTGGCTTTCCTAGAAAATAAAAGTGAGCCCATCCTTGGTTTTTCTGCACTAGAGTATTTGAATATGTTTCAAGTCGTTCTTGGGGCACTGACGGAAGGTCTGGTGCCACCAGAAGAGCCACAAATTGGCCTGTGAAAGGGCAAAATCTGAGTGCTCAGAATAGCCTGTTTTGGACATGAATGTCTTGGAAAGTCCTCATTTAACCAGCTGACACAGATGGTTCTTGCAAACATTTGCATCGGCCTAGGACTCCGTCAAAATAATCAAATCATGGAAGTCCCCTAAAAGACAAATTGTAAAACAGTTTTATGGAGTTGAGCTTTAAATGCAGTACCAAAAGGAAGTAACATCAAATAAATGATATAAAAGGGAATGAGACCATTTCAAAAATTTGACTGTCCTCAAACTGACAAAAGTAAAACTCAGCGGAAAGAAACATGCCTCTATGCCAGTGCACACGGCATGGGCAGTAAACAAGGGGCCCAATCCATGGAGGTGTTTAAGGCCAGGTTGAATGGGGCTCTGGCCAGTGTGGTCTAGGGTGGGGTGTCCCTGCCCATGGAACTTGGGGGGGCTTGGAACTGGATGATCAGGTGGTCCCTTCCAACCCTGAGTGATTCTGATTCTATAACTTCTCCAGTGAAGTGATCCTGCTGTGTCAGGGGGATTTGACTAGATGATCTTTCGGGGTCCCTTCCAATCCCTAATGATTCTATGATTCTATGATTCTAAGAAACATCAGAAATGTGCACAGGCCTGTGGGGCTATGACATCAGTGGCATAACAGAGACACAGTGGGATGGCTCCTGTGACTGGACTGTTGTAAGTAATGGACATAAGCTCTTTAGGAAGGGGAGACTGGGAGGGGTTGTTGCCCTCTATCTCAAGGACCAGCTGAAGTGTGTAGAACTACACCTGGTGTCTGATGAGGAAACTACTGAAACTACTACCCTGAGAACTGTTGGAGCAAGTCCGGAGGAGGGCCACAAGGCTAATCAGAGGACAGGAGTACCTCTCCAGCAAAGATGGGCTGAAGGAATTTGGGCTGTTCAGCTTGAAGAAAAGAAGGGTCCAGGGCAACTATATAGCAGCCTTCCAGTACCTGAAAGGGGCCTGCAGGAAAGCTGGAAAGGGATTTTTTATGAGGGATTCTAGACAGGGAATGGCTTCAAGCTAAAAGAGGCCGATAGGATAAAGTGGAGTGGTAGATTTAGATTAGATCTTAGGAAAAAATTCCTCCTATGAGGTTAGTGAGAACATATTGCCAAGAGAAGTCGTGGATGTTGCATCCTTGAAAGTGTTCAAGGCCAGGTTAGATGTGGCCCTGGGCAACCTGGTCTAGTGAGAAGTGTCCGTACCTATGGCGGGAGGGTTGAAACTAGTTAATCTCTGAGGTCTCTTTCAACCTAAGCCATTTTATGACTCTATGCAATGACATTTATCATAAAGAATAAATCTGATGAGTAATTCTGGTGTCTTTTGGGTCTGGGAAGGGCACTTTTTGAAAGGGATGCAGAATTTAGCCTGCACACCTTCTGCTTTCCCTACTTATGCCAGAGTGGGGTTCATTGCATAAGATTTTAGTGGGGTTAATTGTGTGAGATTTTAGTGAAGGCTAATATGTCTATCTGCACTTGTCATCTTCAGCTCAGCGAAGACATACATGGAAAGGTATGAAAACAGAATGTCACTTTCTTTACACAGGTATTGCAGTCAGTTAGTCAGCAAAGGCATTGCTTTGCCAGTGAGACCAGTCAAGCATCAGGTCCTTCCACTACAGACTCACTAAAAGCAAGTAAGATTCAACATCTATATACAGTGTTGGGCAGAAGACACTGAAGCATCATTAGCATGAGACGATCCTGCTATAATGAGTGTGTTTCTCCTGTGTAAATTGTCCTACACGCACGCACACAGATACGTACACTGAGTTTTTTAGTAAACTGTTATTATCAAACCAAGATAAGACTTACAACCTTACAAACAGATAAGACCAGCTCGAATATGTCCTGCTCTTTCCTAGGCATTGTCCTACCAGCATATGATCAGCTTAAACTGCAAATGCATCTTTCCAGGTGAAGTCCAGCAAAAGCTTATGTGTCCCTGTGGGAAATGCGGGTGCCAGCTTCGGAGTATGTGGCTGTTTAGATTGAGTTTTTATATAATCAGTCTTGCTCAGAATTATACAGATATTTTCTGTTCTTATTACTGCCATTTAGATCTGTAACTGAAGACTGTGACAACAGTATTCCTGAAATGTTTCGGTTTGCTAGCCTGTGCATTCCACAGCTGATGGGCTTGGCTATACAGAGAGGCTGCTTCCTGCTGGGCACCAGGCAGCTGGAATCGGGTGGCACCAGCATACTCAGACTCAGACCTGTGAAGCACAGGCAGAGTCAGGTGGGATGTTAAGTGGAGAAGAAACAATTTAGGAGATTAACTTGTGGCTTTGTTTGTGATGGTGAGAATGCATTAGTGGTGCTGATCATGGTTAATAAGTGAAAGTCCAAAACTTGATCTCCCTAACAGCTCAGCAGCAGAACAGTTATCTGTGTCAGAACAGCAACCATTAACCACCAGAGAAACCCTCCCTAACCACAGGAGGTTCTGCCTGCCTTTCCTGGAGGGCTGCAAAAATATCAAAGTAAACTTGTTCTATTTCACATGATATGCTGTATTTGAAGTAGCAAACTAGATTTGCGACTGAAAGGCAGTTTATGTCTCATCCAGTCAAACTAAACCTGAAGCTTGATGTGCAACGGCCTCTCACACTGGCAATGAACAAGCCACCAGCACTTATCCCATCATCCTTGAGTGGGGAAATAAGGGTAGAAAATAAAACCTGTCTTGATCCTTAAAAACAGGAAAGGAAGGGTGGGAAGGGACCTGAGGAGCAAGAAAGCCATCTCTTCTCTGAATGCCTTTCCTAATTACATCACCTACCGATACGAGCATCAAAACATCATTCATTCTGGAAGTAGTGTCATCATTGGCTTCTGAAATCTTCCTGCTGCTTTCTTCTAGTCTGTCACCACTTCTAAATGGTTAAAGAAATGAAGGGGCAGTTAATACCATTATTTCCCCCACCTGTTAATTCCAGACCAAAGAGTACAATATTCCTCTTGCAAGCCAGGGAGGGAGGGAGGGATGGAGCCTGGTCTATCTTCCTTTCTTTATGCCAACAGGACTTACTTTTTCTTAGGAGCAAAGCACCTCCATGTCTTATGTAGAGGGATAATGGAAGGACATTTGGGCATTTAAAAGTATTTCTTTCTAATTTCGGATTTGTGCTAAAGTTGTCAGTGATTCAGGCTTCTCTACAAAGTTCTAATATCTCTCATTTATTTGCTGTAAAACATTATTCATAATGTCATAAATCTCCCCTGTAATAGAGCTTTTTTTTTACTGGCAGAATGAGGATCTCCCAGTCAAGAGGCCAAAGACGATGTACTAGTACTTGCCTGGGTCAGTAGTAAAATGCAGTTTGTCCCAAGAATACGCTGAGACTTTCAATCTCCTGCTTATGAACCTACAGGACCTTTTGCAATAATTTAAAATTCATACTTAACTTTGACAGTAAACCATGAAAGGTAAAACCATGACAGTAAACCACATCAAGTAATTTGGATCTGACACTGTGTGAAGAGGAATGTTATCTTTTGTCTATTAACACCATAACAGTAGTGAATTAACTTTCCTAGGCTGAGTACATTCAGAGATCTGAGTCTCTGTCTGGTCAGTCACCACTAACTGCAGGAGCAAACTTCGGGGCATGGGAGGAAATCTACCTGCACAGCTCTTGCTTTAAATCTAAATATCATCAGAGCTTCTCCAGTATGAATTGGGCTGTCGAGAGCACTGAGACTGAAGCTTCATCTCCAACTCCATCAGCATCTCCTTGCTCTCTGTGGGGCTACAGCAGGGAATAAAGTAATTATTCTAATTCTGTGCCATCTGCAGAATCCTCCTTATGCCACAGTTGTTCACTGCTGTCCAGTCAGGTCACACTTACTGCTCCTTTTCAGTGTCCTGGAACCAAAGGAGATGGACTCCTTTTCTTTATTCTTTTTCCCCCAGTTGTTTGTACAAAGCATCCATAGTGTTCCTACCAGAGCAGATCAAAAGCCCAAATGTTACAATTAGTGTGGAGATTTCTATGAAGTGAACCCAAGTACATAGAATGCCACAGAAAATACTAGATGTGGGTGATGTTATCTGCATTAATCTACTCATAAAATGAGTATAGTATAATGGTGCATCATGTGCATTTTTTAAGTCTCCTAACCAGCAAGTACTTATACCAGATGGCAGCTTGTCAACAATTTCCATTCCCTTCTCCACCCCATACTCGCAAGTATTTCAAGTAATTGCCTTCTCCTCTAGGGATTAGCCACACTAGAATCATATTAAATGACTAATTTTCCTCACTTTAACCTGTGTGTCCCGTCTTCTCCTTTTGATTTTGAAATGTAAGGAGGAAAAAGTCATTCAAAAGCTCTGAGAGTTTGCGTGTGTTTGTTTTTTGCAACCTCTAGAGTGGCCTCAAAGTCATCTGGGCTTCTCGGTCATGTGGTACATTCTAGTGCTTTTTGGCTTCAATTCTGTTTCTTCAACTTTACCCTCCAAGGTGCTTGTCAAGATCTGACTTGAAAACTTCAAGTGATGTTGAATCTGTAGCTTCCCTGGGAGCATATTCTCCGGCCTATTTGATCTTAGGATCAACGTTGCCCTTGGTCTTAAAACTGAACTCATTTTACTTCACTTGGCATCTGTTATTTCTTGTCTTATCATTTTTAACTGATGAAAGCAGTCCCTCCCCTTCCTCTTTGTAGCTGCCTTTCATGTACTTGTAAACCACAGTCATGCTGTCCCCTTGCCTTCCCCTTTGCCCCAAATTATATGTATGTATTAATTCCTTTAATCTTTCCTCATAGGTCATTCCTTCCAGACCTTTAATCACTGTAGTCGCCCTTCTCTGTAATCTCTCTCATTCACTGATACACAGCCAGTAACACGGTGGCCAGGACTAAACCCATTGCTGTCCCAGGGATTTGAGTCCTGGGAAAATAAGGCACGACTCCTCTGTTTCAGTACCTCCAGATAGCCTCTATCATGCATTAAATATCCACATTCCACTTTGAAGAAAGCAAAATGTATTGCAATGATGCATTTCACACATCTGGTCCACAGGTACGGGGATCAAGCCACTTTTGCAATTGAAGGCATTTTTGCAGCAGAAAGTTTAGCCCAGTCTATACTCCAGCTCTTAGGTTTTATCAATAGCCATGTAAGACCAAGGAGAAAACTGTCTCATCATTGATATTCCAATTCCAATGAGTATTTTTAAAGCCAGGTTGGGATGCTTCTCATAAAGCAGAGGAGACAGGCACACATACACACACATACACACATATACACAGCCTGCCCTCTGCCTGGCTCTGTGGCTCCTTGCTCTGGGCACAAGCAGCAAGCATCCACTGCACACCTGCATGCTGACACACAGCCGCAGCAGGTGAGCACAAGAATGAGCCCAGCCTGGACTTTGACCCTTAGCAAACCTCAAGGAAAATTTGAGACAGCCTGACTAAGCAGGATAGGGGAGGGGAGCATCAGTACATACTGCTGCTGCTGCAGTCACTTCATGATTATTAAATCTCCCCCTTGAGGAAATGAGAAGAAAAGGTGATGTGGATAAATGTCTCCAGGAGTGGTGGCACTTACGAGGTGCTGCTCTGGTCACACAGTTGGGCACCCTGGACTCTGAGATTCCATGCATACCAGTAGGAATAGTCAGAGAATTGCCTTTCACCACCCATATTTTTGGGGCTCTGCACAGACTAAACACCTTCTTTGACTGTTTTTTGACTTGTTTCTTTACCCAGCAAAACTCTAAGAGGACCTGCAAAGCTGGCGTTAACACTGGATGCAAATCCACAATTCAGCCTCACCTGAAAATTGTCCTTCTTCCTTCTCTGGGTGCACCCTGCTCCCTGCCTATTGCTGCCACCAGTTGATAGTTTGAGTCAAGAGAGATGCAGCTCTCTGGGCTGCAGTTTCTGAGCAATAAGGCAGGTGAAGTGGTGACAGGTATCTCCCATCATTTGTTGGTCCCTGTCCTTGCCATCTGTGTCTCTGATAACATGCTGACTATTCATGCAAATAATTCCCCACATCCACAAAATGGAAGTAATATCTAGCTTCTAAAATATTTTGAGTTACAAGATCGTGGATTGGTCTGACCTAGCTGAAAAAAAAAAAAAAGGCTCTCAGCTTCTGCTCAGGAGGAATGAAACGGGCTTTTGACCACTGTTACCACCTGGAGGTCCTACAGGGAATGGAGAATCCTCATTGTTTCAATGTCTCATATCTCAGAGATACCACAAGTAGTTAGATGCCCAGGTTAAGGATATTGAGTGAACATGTGTTATTTCATATTTTCTCACAACCTCTCTGCTTTCCAGAAACTGGGCGGCACCCAGTTTTCCTGCTCCCAGACTTACAACCTCGTATCAGTTAACAGATCAGATCCCTGGACGCCATCCCTGAAACAGAGAAAAGCTAGGCACCGTACACCTGTGTAGTCCTGGCTATATTTCCCTTGCATCATGCTGGCCATCTCACATTTCATTTTTGGTGGCATCATTTGTGCACTTTACATGCCGGGATGAAATATAAAGAATTATTTCATTGTGTATGAGAAATAAGGACAATTATTCTTTTTCTTTTTTTTTTTTCCTGGCTGCTGCTTTTCTTCTCTGTGCAGTGTTTCATCATTTCAACAGCCCAAAAATAACTTGATATATGACTATAGCAAATTTTTCAGATCAGTTAGTGGAACCATCCATAATGGTAACGCTACACAATGAATATTTGTAGGAGCAATTCAGAAACCAGATCCTACACATTTCATGTACAGGCACTACACACTCACTCATCCCTAGCAGAAGCGAGGCACACTTACACCACCATAAACATCTTTAAGATGCACATATTAAATAAAATCAGGTGCAAGAGGTAGGAGCTGACCCACAGAATAATGTCATGTGAAGCAAGCCCAGATGCTCCCAACAATTAAGTGTGTATGTAATAGCATTGTTCAAAGTGATTTCTATGACATTCACCAGAAATGGCACTAAGAATGAGGTTGGGCATGTTTCTAAGTGTTGGGAAGACCAGGCTCTGTAGCCAGTTCTCTTAGTTTGTGCTCACATGATATGTGTGCCAGCTCTGTTACAGTCTGGGTTGTTTTTTTTTTTTCTCCTTTAACAAAATGTTGCCTGCCTTGTGCAAGTTTTCACCTGTCCCACACAAATCCAAACCCTTGCAAATAAGTGCCCACTGCTGCCTGCTTGGCCAGGGAATTTTTACCCGTGCAGTGGGAACTCACATTGTGTTCAGGTTCTAATTCACCCTTTGCAATTTAGGCTGTTTAAAATTAATCCCTAAATTGTTGCTCTCTCTCTCATATTTCCGAAGCTCTTGCTTAACTGTATTATGTAAAAAGCTCGGTGCTTTGTGGTCGAGTAATCCTGTACGAGAGAGGCAAAGCAAGGCAGATAGAGATTCAAGTGTGGTTTGTTTACGGTTGTAATAAATTGATGTCAGAATGCAAATGTAAGCAGTGCTGAATGTGAAGTCCTCGAGTTAAAAACACCAGTCGCGATTCCCGATTCAAAAGGATTCCTGCACAAAAGGTGAAAGTCCTAGCGGTGGGGATGCTAAAAAGGCTGACCACGTGAAGAGAAGCATCAGCCTTAAAACGTGCATCGTTTCCTTACTTTGCCTTATCACTGATACTCCCAGCAAGCTGTGTAACTCAGGTCCTGTTCTTTCAAAGTATCTGCAATAGGTCTAATAAAGGGACAGTAAATTCCCATAAGAGATCTTCCCTCTGTCATGAAAAAATAAAATTATAAGGAAGATTATAAACTGAATTAGCTAAACTAAATTAAGCTAAATATTAAAAAAAAACCCCAAAAACCAGGTGTAGTTACTGTTAACAGGCATGTAAAACATGTAAACCGATCTGTATCAAAATATCTTCTCCGGGGTATTTTCCCTATCTACCTAATCCCTCTCTTACTTAATTCCTTAATTTACGTGCTAGACCTTGCCATCTGTGTAGTGAAAAAAAAAAAGGAAAAAGAATAGGGTCACATTTTGACTACATTAAGGTCCTTCATTCCGGCACTGGTAACGCTGCCAACTTACAGAAAAGTGTAGGCATGCAGTGTTTTCTGTGTCTTTAGTTAAATTGTGACTTTTCTGACTATCCATCTACGGAATAGGTTTGGTTTGTATTTACAAGAAAGAATTCAGATTAAGATACAGTGCAAAGCAGCGAGTGAAATTCAGCTCAACATACTCATTGCTTTAAATATAAAATATAAACATAACTTTAAACATAAAATACCTCGTCGCAAAAAACGCCCATCAGATACTACAGGCATATTGTCACATTTAGGAGACATACGTAGATGTACGAACACCAGTAACATAACTCCTCTTACCTATGCAGTGCCCTTAAAAAAATATCAGCAGTCAATACACCCCAGATGATTTTAAGCTATACTTTATGATAGCCAGGACATATTATTTTTATGTTAAAACAGAATGTAAACTCTAATAATTCCGATTTGGGATCATTTCAGACAAGAAAAAAGTAACCGTGTAAGGGACGGAATTAAAGGTGGAGGGAAGAAAGAAAATTAAATAGTTTTAAAAAATAAACCCACGCACAGATCATAGAAACTTGGTGTGAAATGGTGAGCTTTCGGCACTAGACTTGCCCGCTTAAAGCAGTGACCTGTTGCAAGCGCCGCGAGGTTGAGCGTGCGGAGGGTCTGTACGCGCCGCCCTCAGCTGAGAGTGAGCACAGAATACTAGTTCCGCGTCCTTGGGCGCAGATGAAGGCACAGAAGGAGGCAAAAGAGAAGGTCATGCGAAGATAAAGCTGTGACCTTCCTGCAGGACCTCGGTCTCCGCTCCCGTCCCCGCGGGTAGCCAAAGCGCGAACCGACAGTTCTTTTCCCAACTACGGAGCGTTTCCAAAGCTCGTGTTGGCAAAATCGCAGAACCCTTCTGTCGGTTTCTCACTCTACTCTACCCTGCCCACGACCCCGCGCTGGGGGCACGCCGGCGAGGGATGAGCACCTGAGAGTCCCGTCCAGCCGCCGCATAAAGCGTTTCTCCCCACGGAGCCGCACCCCAGGGGATGCGGCGGGTCCATGGTCCCGCGGGATCGCTGTCCGCAGTGGGCTCTGGAGGGGACCGAATGTCAGGCGGTAGCGGCCCGATCAGGCAGCGGCCATTCAGACCAGGGGCAGCCCCGGGACCCCGGATCCTCTCCACTGGGTGGGCGGACAGCGGGCGCCCTCTGCCGGCCGCGCCGCGGAGCTGCACCGAGAGCAGCCTCTGGGTCCCCAGCAGCCCCGGCGTGCTCCCCGCGGCCCTTCTCGAGCCTGGATCCCCGCCGTGGGATGCGGCCTTGATTGTGCCCCCCTCGGAGGTTGTGCCCACCCCACCTGCCCACCGCAGCTGCTCTCGGTCCCATCAAAGCTCGCCTGGTCCCAGGAGAACGCGGCCGCGGCTGCTGAGGTGGCAGTAGCGGTGGAAGGAGTTCGTGACCTGGGGAGCGGGAGACGTGGGGAGGGGCGGCCGCACCGGCGAAGGGAAGGGACATTAGCAAAGGAGAGGTGTGAAATCGCACGGGGACGGGCGGGGCGTTCCGCCGCGACGGTGGCAGCGGGTCGGGATCTCACCGTTCCCAGTCAGCAACCCGCGACGTTTCGCCACCAGCATCAAGAGATAAAAGAAAAAAAAAAAATCAGCAACGGCCACCACAAAAAAATAACACCAACCCAAACCCAGTCGGAAAGAACAGACACGACTCCAGCAGGCATCCTCGGTACCGGCTCTGCGGGTCTGACCCGCTGCGGCCCGTGCGGCGATGCCGGGCAGGCCCGGCCGGTCGCTGGGCAGTACCGAGGCGGGATGTCCCCGGCACTGGGGATCCGGTGACCACCCCGACACGTCTGGCGGCGACGGGCGCCCGTCGATGCCGTGTCCTTGTCCGCGAGAGCAGGAAGCGGCGGAGTGGGGCGGGGATGGCCCGGGGCCGCAGAGGCAGGTGCCCCCTCTTCTCGGGGAAGAAGAGCCCTGGGGCAAACGCTGCCGGGTTCCGGCCCGTCGGGGAGCGGGTCCGCTCAGCGGGGAGAGTGTCCGGGGCGGACGTGTGCCGGGACGGCATCTGCGGACATCGTGCGGTCACCTTTCGGGTACCAACCACCTGGGCGGTGGGCGGATGGTAACCGCGGGCACCCGGCACCAGAGGCGGACCGGGGGTCTGTCCTAAGTACCGTCCCGCAAACCGCAGGAACAGAGCGTCCCCGGCACGTGTCAGTGGCGGGCAGCGCCTTTGCGGTGCGCTCGGGGAGCGGCAGCCCGCGGTCCCCCAGTGAGTGGCCGCTGCGGTGTCCCGCCGCTCACCGCGCACCCCACGGTAGCAGCGGCGGCAGCGGCCGCGCCAATTCCGGGAGCCCCTGGCCTGCGGCCGCGCCCTGGCCGCTCCCGGGAAGGTCTGTGATTGGCCGGCGCCCTCCCCGTATGCAAAGCAGCCGGGGGAATGACATTCCTCCGCACCCGGCCCGCCGCAGCCGACTCGCTCCCGGACACCTCCATTCATACTGGCGCAGGCGGCGGCGGGCGCCAGGCGGGAGGACGGGCGGACGATCCCCGTCCCAGCGTGGCACAACCCGGCCTGGAAGAGCCCAGGTGGAGCCGTGGGCGGGCGGGCAGGAGGGCGGGCGGGCGGCAGGAATCCTCAACGTTCCACGCGGCACACGTGAAGAGCCAAGAGCGGAGTCTCCGCTGTGGAAATGCGCTTCTAAGCGGTCGTCTGGGCTGGAGAACTGTCACTGCTGACCCCGGCTGGCAATTTCGGAAGTGGGGGGTTGAGCTTCCCCGGTTCTCTGCATCGCTCTCTGTGTGGGTCAGCGGCTCTTCTACTACCCCCTGCCGCCACCTCCTCTTTTGCGGAAGGAAAGCTTTCACTCGTTCAAAAGTAGTGGGGTTTGCTTTTGTTTTTTCTTTTCTTTCTTTTTTTTTTTTTCCTGGGCTGCTTGATTGCTTTGGGTTTCAGTGTCTGCGTGTGCGAGCGGGCTGTCTTCGCGCAGGCTGGCGGTATCCATCCCGCTGGCGGGAGGCGGCTGAGGGAAAAGCCATGTTTCCCAAAGCGGGCTTCCACCTGCTGCGGTTAAAATATTGTTAAGCAGCCGGTTCCTGTGGCCGAATTAGAGGAAGACTGCCTCAGATACCGAAAAAAAAAAAAAAGAACTGGCAATGACTGCCAAAGTTGTTGCAGACTGTTGGTTTGACTGCTGAGGAGGACGTGAGTGAGAGAGAGCGCTGTTGCACACACAAAACCACAGAAAGAACCCACAATTTAACCAACATCCCCAAAACCAAGTTTTCAGCTGTGGACCTTTTTAGCCTCAGAGCTTGCGATTGGGCTGAGACCTTTCCTTAAACTGACTCGAGATATTATACCAAAGACCAGAACAAAGCTTGAGGTTTAAAATTCAACGCCATGCACTGAACATCATCACTGTTCTTTTTGCGCAAGAATGATTGAAAGGTCGTGACACAAGCACTCTTAGAGCAACGCGAACCGAACTACTGAAGCTGATTTTCAAGACTGCTTAAAAAAAATATCTCAGAGAACATTAATGGATTCCTGTTGTGTTTAAATTCTCTACAGATTATACTGTAAATATTTGATGAAGTACAGTATGTGTGTGTGTGCGTGTGTATACGTGAATATATACATACACAGTTGTAGCCAGCTGACCTTTGATCAGAAAGCCTAGCTTTTTCTTTGCCGCCGTCTCTGAAGACTGACCCCACATTTCCCTCTCTTAAAAAAAAAAAAAAAAGATATTTTTGCCTACGGAAGACACTGATGTGTTTTATTTTGTCTTGGGACTGCAGAGCAATCACCTGGAAGAAACCGATAGGCAACTGACTCTCTGGGAAGCCCAGACTTTGCTTGAGTGTCTGACTGCCTCTCATATTTGACTTGCCTAATTTTATTATTTTATTTTTTATTGCACGATCCTTCGGATTTTGGAAGGAGCTTTTCCCCTGGTAACTTTTTTGCCTCACCACCGGGGACTAGATGCTCAAGCGTCGTGATAAAGCTCCGCACGGACGACCCTTTCGCTTATTGGATTAACGTGATCTGTTCCGCCGCGCCAGGAAGCCAAGAGTTAAGTCTCGGCGTGCTCGCTATCTCGGCCGCCTTCAGCAAAAAATTAACTTTGGGGACTGGCGTAGGAACAAGTTTCCCCCGGGTCCTCAGCCCGTATCCGTTTATGTGGGTCCCCAGAGAGCAGATCGCTGAAGAGTTACGCTCGTTTCGCTGTTTTGTAAAAACTCTGTGGAGGTCTTTCACTCAAAAGGCTTGTTGTGATGCGTATCCCCGTAGATACCAGCACCAGCCGCCGCTTCACGCCGCCCTCCACCACGCTGAGCCCGGGGAAGATGACCGAGCCGCTGCCGCTGCCCGGCGCCGAGCACAGCGGATCCTTGCCGGGGAAGCTGCGCGGCGCCGACCGCAGCATGGTGGAGGTCCTGGCCGACCACCCCGGGGAGCTGGTGCGCACCGACAGCCCCAACTTCCTCTGCTCCGTGCTGCCCACCCACTGGCGCTGTAACAAGACGCTGCCCATCGCCTTCAAGGTAAGTGTGCCGGCTTCCGAAAACCCCGATTCTGGGGGGGCAAAAGCCGCGGGGTGGGACGGCGGGGTGGGGAGGGCAGACTGTGGGATGCTCCGATCTCTGGGTCCGGACCCACGCCCGGACTTGCACTCGGCCGGCCAGGTGAGAAGGCTCACCCCGGAGAGTCCGTCACGTCGGGGCCGGCAGTGGGTCGTAGCCGACCTCGCTTTTCCTTATGCCCTTCCTTCCATCCTTCTGCCCGTCCTTCCGTTCTTCATTCTGTCCTTTCCTCCATCCTTCCATCCTTCTTTCTGCAGTCGCTGCCACTGTCGACAGTGCGGGAAGGTGCGGGACGGGAGGACGCGGTCTCTCCTCCAGGCTCCGGACACGACTGGGCAGCAGTGGCAGCTGGGGCATGCAATGGGCTGGGCAGGCTCTTCCAGCCGCTGCCTCACTTCTCAGCCTGTTCATAACTCCAGTAGTGAGGGGCAGCTCTGCTCAAGGGAAAATTAGTTTTTAAAAAAGCTTGAAAATAACGAAGGTCAGGCCCGAGGAGTGTGGCTGCCCTGGGGACCGGATGCCGGCACAAAACCCGTTGCAGACGGATGCCTGTGTCCCGGTACTGAAAGAGCCCCGGGCTCCCCCACCAGCTGTCTGCCGCAGCGGCGGGTCCCTCCGCGGCTGTCACTGACGGAGGGGACACTGGGCCGCCACAGGAAACAGCGCCTAGGAGGTGCTGGGCTTACCCCTGCCGTGTTGCCAGGGAACTTTGGAAAAAAAACATATTTCCTTTTTCTTTTTTTTTTTTGGTTGATTTTTGTAAGAGTAAATGTCGGGGCCTACTCTGGGCAATCCCCATGACCGTTCGGGCTTCTCCTTTTCCCAGAGCACAGCTGCACTTTCCTGCCTCCCCCGGCCTGCTTCTACTTTGCCCAGGTTGAAGTAAAATTCATCTCTCTCCTCGAGTCACACTCTTTTTTGACTTGGTCGACTTAGGTCGACCTCAGACTTCTTGAAAGTGCTGGTTTTCTTGCTACTGATGTAGATACTCTACAGAGCAGGGAAAGAAGAAGGTAATTATTCTCGTTATCCTTTCCTCCGAGGCGGGAGCCGCAGAGACACGCAGCTCCTTGAAAGCCCTGGGGTTAGGTTTAGGATCGGGATTTATAAAGTTCGCACTTTGTTTTGCGGTCACTGCTAAACACCGGCCGCCTCAGTACAAGTTGTCTCAAGGCAACCAGAGATGAGTTTTTCCGATGGCTTTTTGCGGGAGGAGAAACGAGAGAGAAGGGAAACAGCTCCCAGAAGTTTGGGAAATCCCTGCTGAGGAGGCGGCTTTGGGGAAAACTTTTATAATGTCTAGAGAGTCCTGGTTTACGCGTGTATGAGACGAGGGAAAGGGAGGAACTAATCGGCGGGGTCACCTCCTAAATTCACACATTTAGCTTAATTATTATACTGTCACCCACGCACTATGCAACTGCTGTTAATTACTCGGAAAGCTCTCCTCCTGGAAGGCAGAGTTACTGTATGTAACAGGAGTGAAAACCCGCTCCGCCCCGCCGCGAAGGGAGATAAGCGAAGTCCCCAGACGCGCCCGGTGTTTCTCCCGACGGCTCCCGGCTGCGCCACGCCTGGCCGTGCCCAGCCCCGATCACCTCCCGGCGGAGAACGAAGTGGCAAGAGACAGCTCTTCTCGTTCTTGCCCGGCTGTCTAAACCGCCGACGTTCAGTAGCGCCGCCGGTTCCCCCGGAGCCACAGGGTCCCGCAGCGGCCGGGTCCGCGCTGCTCCCGGGGCCCTGGGCAGTGGGGTCTTCTGGCGGCAGGGAGCTGCCATATCTGTGTGAAAATTACTCAGCCCTAGGGGTTGGTTTCGAGAGACAGTCACTGCCACTCTCATTCCTCCTTCCCACCCTCCCGCCCCGTCCCACCCGCAGCCGGTGCTTTAACTCCCCACTTCTGCAAACAGCGAGGGCAGGTTCTCCAAACAGACGAAATCAGCATTTGACCGTTTAACCTGGAAATACATAAGAAAAATAAATAAATAAAAATCCCAAGCATGAGAGGTTTTCCTTATGAAGCTCCCTGAAATTTTGTGCAGGGAGACACCTGCTTAACAGGGCACTCGGTTCTTCTTGTCTTACCCTCCACCTCCAAAACGCTCTTGCTTTGGACCGCTGAGAAACGAGTCCTGGAATTGTTTGCCATGTATAACACAGTGTCGTTGATTTTACACTAAATATTGGATAATCACAAAGACTTTTTTCAAAGTCGTAATCTTCAGATCCTTTGGAACAGGAGGAAAACCTGTTCAGAGGATTCCTTTGCTGCCAGTATCTTACTTGCACTTAAATAAAACTTCTCAATTTTATCAAGTATTTTCTAACAAATGTTACATTAATTAAAAAGGGAGAGAAAGCAATTCCCTTTCACATTTCTTTAGAAAAATTCGCTCATCATTTTTGATCTTTAAGATTGGATATTATTTCAAACCATAATGAGCATATCTGTGCTTGATTCTGAGAAACATAGAAAACAATATATATAATAACTCTAATAAGGTGCCATATAGATTTATTGCCCAAATGCTGTTAAGAAAGAATCTAAATCGCAATTTTAAAAGCCAATTTTGTTTGATTGATAAAGCAGAACTAGGCAACTTAGATATCCAGCAGCACTGCAACTCTGAAACACTTCTCTGAACAGCCATATTTTTGAGAGCTAAAGGATAAACAAAGTACAAGCCCAGTCAACAAGAGCCTGCTTATCTGTTTAGTCTTCTTCCTAATGTAACCATTTGTATTTTTGTTTCTACCATCTGTGACTTTTAACTCTAGTTTCTTGTCTTCACATGCCTTATCACTGAGTTTGCCTGTGGTGTAATTTGAAAACAGTGATCTAAACTGTTTGTCCTGTGCAAGAAAACTGACCCTGGATTCAAGGTTTTTTATCCCTTAAAACGCTAGCATATATTTCCTTAAATGAACATGCAAACATTTGCATTACAGGGTGATGCCTTGATTGTCCCCTTTCCTTTTCTCATGCTTTTAATAGATGTGCATGCATTAAGGTTTTATGGAAACTTTTGAAGAACTAGGTGAGTGCACTGATTTCACAGCTGCTGATCCTGTGAGCCAGTGTGCCTCATGACACAACTCTGTGTGAGCAGTAGGCTTCCTAGCTTAAATGTTCCAAGCAGGGACTAATTTATGCCAAGATCAGGGAAATCTGAAAAGCGCAAAGTGTAGCCCAGGCCACAGAAATGAATTACAGCACACACTGGAGAACAAAACAATAACTCCAAAGCATAGGCCGCAGAGGAACGGGGAAACGGGGAAGTTGAAACAGATACATAAAGAGGGAATTTTGACACAGTGATTTTAACTGTGCATGTGTAAGTGAAAATAAAGGGTATCGATGACAAATGGGACAATACTGCAGGGAGAAATGCAGCCTCTGCTAGGAGGACATGCCGTGAAATACCTGACACTGGGACCCCTCTCTTAAGGGAGTTAGAAGTGGTTGGGGAATAAGCATCAGAGACAAGTCAAGTAATGGAGCCACTCATCCTGTTTGGAAAGAACAAGTGTGATTAGATACTAACAGAAATAAGACTGAAACTTGACAAGTTTCAGCCAATCGCAATTGTATGGACATAAGCTAGAAAATGCTAAGAGGAAGGAAAAATATTGAGCTGCATCTCAGATGACATGATGCAGGACTACTTCCTCTTAGAGTATGTAAAAGAGGAACTAAAAACTAGCTAGATCTTTTTTCTCTTTTGTCTCCTGTTTTTGGGGAGTAATCATGAGGTAGTTACTGTAGACTTAATTGAGAGAACAGCAATGGTATCTAAAAGAAGTATGACAGGGGACCTAATTCAAGCTGTTACTTTCACCATAGTAAATCAAAAGGCACACATCCATTTGACATTGGCAGGGTAAAATTGTTTTGAGAATTCAGTCGTGCTCAAGAAGATCAAATTAATGTTTTTTGTTGGTTAAGAAACATGCATGTTATAGGCACCAGTTAGAAAACCTAAGATTAGAAATCTATATATCTCTCTGTACATGGCATCGAAATGCAATGAATTGTATGTTCCTTTGATAGACGCTGGCACCAAGGAGCTACGAACAAACATTTCGGACCAGGTTAAAGGTTTTCTCTGAGCAATTGCAGATTTTATTAGTTGAGAACACAATTTCCATCCATCAGGTTGTGGGTGAGGCCTTAAGTCAATGATTTGCTTTCATGCTTCTCAAGGAAACAAAGAAATTGTTCAGTAAGCTGTGATTAAACACTCAATTGAGGCCTGCTTTTCCATGGACTTAATCTGAATTTACGCTGGGGCAGCTTTGTTCAGAGTGGTGGGAGGAAAAGACGGAACTGGTGCAGCTGTGGGCACTCTGACCCTCTGCATCCATGAGATGATTGGTTTGGTTTTGCTTTCTCTTGAATTTTACGTTCCCGTCATTTCGCTGACTCTGCTCTAGCTTAAAAGTAATGCTATTTATGTAAATCAGACCAGAACCAGTTCCTGTGACTTAAATTTATTTATAGACAATTGCAGAAGTATATTTTGAAAGCTTATTTCATGTATTTTTCATGTCAGAGAACATTATGCTTCTCTTTCAGAGATGAAGCAATGTAAAAACTTACCTGTATCTCTGAAAACCAGGAATGGAAGTGACTCCTGTTTTCCCCAAACAGCTTTATAGTCTGCATAGATTTTGGATGTTGCTACTTTTTTGTTATTTTGTTATGTTATTTGTTGATCTTTTGTGCCCCAAATTAAAGGTTGTATAAGGAAGCTGAGACTTCTGTTCCTTGATTCATAGGTGGTGGCCCTTGGAGATGTGCCTGATGGGACGCTTGTAACGGTGATGGCTGGAAATGATGAGAACTACTCAGCAGAACTCCGAAATGCCACCGCTGCCATGAAAAACCAAGTAGCACGGTTCAATGATCTACGATTCGTGGGTAGAAGTGGAAGAGGTATGTGTTTGCTCTCAGCTGCACTCCCATTGCGGTCATCACTTACATCAAGTTCTGGTTTCATGGATGGAATTTGAAGACAGTGTCTACTGTGCTTTCTACAGAGGGAATTTTGATATATATATTTTATCCTAGCCCACCCTCCACGTTACTTCAATTTTAAGCTCTGAAATCTCATTTGAAAGAAATAAAATCACATAGATAGCAAGTCACATTTTACACAGTAAGCAACCCTGCCAGATATAGCACAACACAGTTTCACCCATCTTCAAGGTTAAACAATGTATTTTCAACTTAAATGAGAATGTTCAGCTGTGTAAAGTCTTGTGACAGCCTCAGGGCTCACAGGCACTCATTGCAAAAGCTGATACCTGATATTGAGTACATCAATGTCAAATTACAAGTGATTCCTGAATAGATCTAAAATATGTCTGGGTTCATTACAACCTGGGAAAGGCACAGAGTACTTTTCCTGACCTTTCTTTCCCTGAAATAGGCAGAGAACAATATGTAGTAGTTCTGTAATGTAATGTGCTCCTGCTAAGCAGATAAGACAGACCAAAACAGAACAAATGAGCTTAATATCTGACTAGCTGTATCTCTGTGATAACAAGTAGTTACAAGTATGTAAGTAAAAATTCCTTGTGAGCATAAATAGCAAAGAAGAGTAGAAGCTGACTTAGGCTAGAACTACGTCAAAATGTTGTTAGGAAGCTGCAAACAGTGCCTGACACGTGGGTCACATTGCATGTGAGCGGACAGGTGTACAAAGCTTGATCCAAAAGCTCATAAAATCAACAGAAGGACCCTTCCCAACTTCACTCTCTGGTCCATAATCTTAAGCCCCATAAATTACAAGCAATAATGTTTACCTTTCTATTACAATATTATTTTAAGCACTCCTCTTGCATTACTTCCCTTGTTACTGTGAGTTGAGCCCTTTGCATGAGCTGGCGTGGGGTTCCGTCAGACCCACAGAGGAGAAGCTTGTGAGCTGCTTCTTAGAAGAAGCTTAGAAAAAACATCACCTTCTCTCATTTAAGATTGAGAACAGAGAACAGTCACATCATCCATGTGACTTTGTATGATATTTTCTTTCCATTTCATTCATATCTTTGCGTAAAATCAGAATGTAACGTGGTGATGTTGCAGCAGTGGTATTTAGGGATGATTCCATGATGCAATATTTACAAACTGAAATGATAGCATATACTGCGCTGTGTACTGCATATACACAACACACTGCACTGGATAGTGCCTTTCGCAGCAGTTTATGCAACCATGTCTCTCTGAAACATACCAAGGGCTCGCTGACCCCTCCTCACTATTTTCACCTCCCTCTCTCCCCATGTGAACTTCCAAGCCATCTCCTGATCTGTGGTTGCATGAGGTGTTCTTACAAACATAAACAGAGTTACGAGCACACTTCAGGAAGAGTTGCACAGATGACCCACTTCAGCTTGCTCACTTGCAAAGGGGATGGGTCAGGCTTCAAACTGGGGAAGTTGTCCTGATTAGATATAAAAGCCTTTATTTGCCTTTGAAGTGAAATGCATCTGTAGATAACCTTCCAATACAAATAGAGCTAGCAACTGCATAGAAGTAGTTCCCTATGGAACAGAGGTGCAAGCAGTAAAGATATTTCAAGAATAAAATACCAATCTGGTCTCTCTGTATCCTGCAGCATTTTTAGCTGAGGCTACAGAGGAAGATGTCTTTTAACTTGTGTTGTTTGGGCTGTCTTCAAAATGCACTTGGTGGAAAACACCCGCAGCTGAGAATGTAGCTTCGCAATGCTAGCAACGAATAATAATAGGGTAATGCAGAGAAAATTATATCCATTTACTGAAAACATGAGAGATGCTGTAATGTCTAAAAGTATCAGTCATTAAACATGTTCATTTGTTATATTAAAGGTACCACCTTTTCAGTAAATGGAATTTGCATTATGATTCAGAGATGACTCTTCAGACGATTGAAATGAATAGCTGGCAAAGTGGCGGAGAAGCTAATAAAAACAAACCTGTAGTTCAGTTCCTGGCCATGGTAATGAAGCTAGAAATCATAACAGTGAACTGTGAGAGTTTCAAGGTCAACATCCAGAGGCTAGGAGGGAACTCATACAGAAAAGCTTGGCAGGGGTTGTTGTTCAGCCCCTCACCCTGCTACAAGCAGCCACTAGTAGCCAGTCACTCTCACACAGACATAAACCTCGTATGTTGTATGATAGTCAGGTGCTTGTGATCCTTTAACAGATGGAGTGATTTGAGAGGCTGCATGCTATTAGTCAGCTCTCAAGGTTAAATCTCATCACCTCCATTGGCTGCCCATCTTTGGAGTGAGTGACTAATGTACGCTTTTGTTTACTCCTCCAACAGGGGATTGTTTTCCAAAGGTGGGGATTGTTTGCATTAGGTTCAGGATTTCTGAGCTGCTGTTCTGCTGAATTTGTATAAAGCCTAAAGCATAAGGTAGCTTCTTCAAAGGGCATTGCTTCCTTTGAGATGTTGCTAGAGGAAAATTAACTGAAATTTTGTTTGCTGTGTAATACTTGAGTTTGAATAAGCTCAGCTGACACCAGTGATAATGTGATGACAGGAGAATTATGTGAACAGTGGCTGAAAGTTCATGTTGGCTACAGTCAGAGTGGATGCTCTTTGTGTACCTTGGGTGCTCCAAAATCCTTGCCAGAGAATAAGCAATGGCCTTGATGGGTGACAGTTCCCTGTGCACTGGTTATCACCCACATGTACCCGTCCCCGTCAGAAGCCTTGCCAAACTGATGACAAGACACTGCTCCCTCCCTTTGAAGCCAGTAGGAAATTCTCACTCTAGACATTTTAACACATAGTTTAAGTTTTCTTCTGTGGACTTTAAATGAGATTTAGCAAGATAGTCTGATGGCTGTTTCAATAGTAAGACCACAGACAGTATTTCCAGCTCTCAGAATAAGCAGCCTTGTGCTGACTGTGAGACTTACAGTGAATCACTCCATCTGGACCCCATCAGTCAGAGCAGATACCCAAAGTGGCCAAAGCTTAAAGAACTGAACTGTGTTTCAGTGTTCATTTTGTACCTAACAGCAAGTGATTGCCCTGTGTTGCTCTTCTTGTGCCTGCCATTCAAAATGATGAAAAAACCCAACCCACTCAATTTTCTTGACACCCAGAATGGGAGCTGAGAATATCGTAGGTCGAGCGAAACATTGAGATGTTGTATAAAAGCAATTTGGCTTGCTTTCCCAAACAAAACAGATTTACATTGGAATTGGCTGGGCTCCAGAGTTACTATTCCTCACCCTAGTTTGAGAATGCTACTTGGAAAACCTGCCTGTCTGGCTTGTAAACCCAAGTAAGTAATTTCTGAAATAAAAATGTTGTTTAAAACGTCAGCCAAACTCAGCCCCTCTTGCCTGATTAACTGGTTAAAAAAAATTAATCTTTATTTTTCTCTCTTCATTCATAAACATTTTGAACTACCAAATGTTACTACAGCAAATTGCCCTGTTTTCTTAAGGTATGGTGAACTGGTTTATGTTTCTATGATGAAATCATTCTGATGCAAAAAGCCTGACACCACAGAAATACATTGGATAAAATTAAAAATAAATAGTTATTTTGGAGATGGAAAGCTTCATGGCTCAGTAAGCATTACATATTTTCCTCATGGAATCATTAATCCCAGTAACTATCTCCTTTGTAGAAAGTAACTTTAAAAAAAACCCCAATAAATACACGTTTTCTAGATGAAAAGAATTATTAGTAAGTTATCATAATAGTAGCTAATGTGTAGTAAGTGTCGTGGCTTGCTGCAAAAGATCTGATCTAAAGCTTGAGGGCCAGAGCTTCATGACAGCTTTCCAGCGGGGAAATTTAAAATCTGTTTTGGAAGGCACAGAAAATCAAGCACACGTATACATTTCCTTCTGGCTATCAGGACTGGAGTCATTAATATGTTTTGTGGTAGTTTTCAGTTTCCACAGAGCCAGGTATTGCTGGTAGGAGAACATGAGAGAGAGACATTGGCAACCATAATCAGAATATTCTGACATTAGGACTCTTCCTTCTGGGTATAATTCTGGGGAGGAAAAATCAGTTTAAGCTGGAATCTCAAAAACACTTACAACCAAGAATTTACTGGCCTGGATTCTGAGTGAAATTATTTTGGTCTTCTGAAGTCAGAACTTTACTCTTTCTGTTCAGCTTCAGCTTGTGGTTGCATTATTTGAGCACTTTGTTGAAATTTGTATAATTTTTTACTTAAATGCATTCAAAACTATAAAAGTATGTGCAAAACAGAGGAGGCTGCTATTCAACAGGGTCGTAAAATCAGTATTAAGCAGCCGACTGGGTCCTGGTCCAAGCCATTGGAATGCTTCAGGGGACATAGTATCAGATACTGGAGTAACAATGAGCTGTGCTCGCCAACAAGGATGAAAATAGAAGAAATCCAACAGCAATCAAGACTGAAAAAAATGAGTCAATTGACAGAGTTTAAAAACAACAGTTTATTTATACTTCAGATTGATAAGTACAGGGCGATGGCAGAATGCAACAGCCAGTGAGAGGGTAGTTTGGTAGTAGAGAAATGGGCAGCTCCATGGAGCCATCCCACAGTCATGTCATTGCATCATGCCAGGAGTAGGCAAGACTGACGTGGCCCTTGGGCTGGGAAAGATAGGCATCAGCAACACCGCTCACCTAGGGCTACCACTTGCAGTCCTGCTGCTCACAGTGAGCGGCTGAAGGAAGGGGCTGTGCTACTGGTCATCACCTCAGCTGTGCATTTGAGGGTCTGTGTTCATCACAGGGCTCTTCTCCATTCAGTCTGTTCTGAATAGTGAATTTTTGTCTAACAGGCAGATACTAAAAGCAATTATTATTTCATTTTTTGAAATGACTTAGGACTGGTTTGTTGTGCCACTAATTTTAATCAAGATTCCTATTTAAACTGAGTAGTGGTGGAATAATTCAGCATGCAAGCTCCCTGCACTGCTATGGAGATGCAGATACCCATAATAAGACAATTAGCCCAGGCTGACATTGGGTTGATCAGCAAATCCAGCACTTTCAAGACAATACCTGTCTCCTTGCTGCCCTTTGGCAGGAGGAAAGGAGGGGAGAAGACTTTCTCATCATGCCAGTGCCTCCTGAGTCGGCACACTCTCGCTACATGCAGCCGGGTTTGCATGAATTCACTGATTATGTAAGAAAGTGTCCATATGATGCAGCTCCGCGCGGGGCTTTGACTCGAAAAACATCATGTGGTCTGTGAGGCTGAGCATGACTGCAGCTGCTTCTGCCAGCTCCCAAACACTCTTTGCTGGGTTACTTAAAATTTCGTCTGGGCGAGAAAACTCACGATCAGAAAGCGTCAACAGGAGAAAAATAATGGCAAAGCGCTTTGGAGAACTTCCTGTCTCCGGGAGCATTACTGCTGTAAACAGCAGCCATGCCAAGTGCTGAACCACTGCCCTCAGTCCAATAACAATAAATCTATTTTTTGGTTCTGCAGAGCTCTGCTTGTACATTTTTGAAACTGGGGCTAATGATGGGGATGAGGCAGATGCTCTCCTCTGAACACTTTTTCTCTTTGCCATGGCTGACCAAGATACTGTTTAGGGAAAACAAAGTACCTCTCTAGATGAGAAGGTTAGAGACCTTTAATAGATCTGTTTACCCTTTTAGCTGTTTGTTTAGCTTCATTTTTATTTTATTTTAGTATCCCCTCCTTCTGAGGCTGCTTGAATTCCAGTAAAAATATATATTTGTGTGTGCGTACCCATGTAGCTGTATGTGTACATACCTGTATTACAACTCAAATAACAGCTCTTATTTTGTCACTAAAATGAAATAATTCTGAGAGAAGACTTACAACCCTGGCTTCAGAGCTCACTAGTGCACTTCGGCTGACTATCCTACAGCATGCAGTCCTTATCAGCTTACTCAGGATCAGCAGAAGCGAGGATGCTGCAAGTCAGTGGCTTGCAATTGCTGTCAGGAGAATCTTTTCCAGCACAGTCACGTGCATAAACCCTCATCACTCTGAATCAGTCTCTGTTCCCTTCTAACAACCCTTTAGCAACAGTAAAAAAAAAATAGTTAGGGATTTTTTTTGCTATTACCCAATGCTGCGTGATTCTCCATCTCTTTTGCTCCCATCCTACTTCTCCCCTGTTTCTCCACACTGTATTCTTTCAACATAGTTTTGGCAGCCTCTCCAAATCAACCTTATTGCTTTCCTCTCTCTCTTGCATCAACCTCTTGCCATCTTTACTGATGCCCTTTCTGCCCATCCTCTTTGAGCCCGGTTACCTTTCAGCACAGGTTGTGATTCCTGTGTGAGCCTTTATCACAGGAGCAGGTTGTGGCCTCAAAGTGTGCTACTAAATTCCTTTCACTCTTTCCTATCATTCCCCCTGACTCTGGGGAGCTACCTGTGGTGTGGTGTGGGGAGGCAGTGGGCAGTGCATGGGAAAGAGGAAGGAGTTTCTGGAGACTGAGGTGAGGAAGAGGAGGAAAGCAGCTGCTTTGAAGGCTTCGTGCTGCAAGAGCTCTTTGGCAGGGCTGTGCTTGGGGCAAGGTGTATGCACATTGGTTCCCTGAAGTTTAGGGAGGAACCGAAGGAAATGATTTGGCAAGGCCGCAAAGTTTCCACAGGCTAGACTTTATGCACCACAACTCCAACAAAGCCACATCCATATCTGAGGCCACAGAGGTTGCTCTGCTTGAAAGTTGTCTCTGGTGGAACTTGGCAGTACACAAGTTTGTAATGGCAACGTTATCTCCCCCATCACAGACTGTGTGGATCGCTATCGAATAGCCCCAGACCTCTTCCAAGCTCTGAAATCAATGTGCATTGCATTAGTGTAATGACAGCACAGAGGAGTCTTTCCTCTAAGAAAATGAACTCAGAGTAAACAGTCCCAGTGCAGACTCCCACGCTCAGCTAGCTACTGAAGAAATCACTTGTCAGGTTGTCCTTTGGCGTTCACCTGCTTTAGGCCACTGCAGGTGGAAGTCCCTCACTTGCTAAAATGGCCTTGATGACCACGAAAATAGTGCTCCTTGCCTTTCATATTCAGAGCAGTGCACTGCTCTCCCAGCGAACACACATTTTCCTTGTTCCCTGTACCCGAGGCCTCTGCCTGCAGCCATGCTGAGAAGTCATTGTCTTAATTGCTACATAGGGCAAGCAACATGTTTGTTCCCAGCTCCTGCACCATGCCAGAGCGCTAAGGTATGCAAACATCTGGCTGGATAGGTAGCCAGACTTGGGCTAGTCCCAAATGAAAGCCAGTGCCGGAAAAAAGGAGAGCAACTGAGACAAAATCCAGGTCTCAGAAGAATGCTTCTATGAAATTAAGGCATCTCAGAAAAGGATCTCTCAAAAACCACAATTGCCATTACACCAAGGTTTTCCTGGTGTGATGACTAGGTAAAGGATAAGCACTGGCTTCAAGGGGTGAATAAATCACGGACTTAGACACAAAGGCAATCCTTGGAGAAGAGAGTAGAGAGCTGCTTCTCTCACTCCAAATGCTGCAGCCACCAGCCCTGAGAGCAATGCGTGCCCCACCCCTCTGCTCAAAGGACTTTTCCTCTCAGAATACCCCTAGCTGCTGGAGCCACCACAGTTGAGGACTCTGCCATCCTATCATAGCCATGGTGCCCTTTGGAGACATGCAAAGTGTACATATGAGGTGTGTCCTATGAAGCAGGGACCTTTCCTGGGAAAATGTCCGAATGCTTAAAGCGGCAGTAGGGTTCAGGGTGGGTGAGCCCTGAGCAGCAGCTGCAAAACCAAACCTTCCTCAAGACAGGGGAGAGAGAAGGGCTACATAGGGGCCAGCTGACCATGCTGAGATACTTACTCCTGGAGGCTGAGCTTGCAGCCTCAAGGGCATAGGGTTGTTTGAGAGGGGAAGCCCCCTCAGATACTCACCGTGGCTGCTTCTGGGCACCACCTGGATGGGGGGGGGTGTTGGGGTGAGGGGTGTAATTTTGGACTTAAGCTTTTAAATCAAACCTGAGTCTCACTTCAGGCAGCTAAATCTTCTTTTAAATCTGATCCTTAACTTTTTCATGTCTCTCTCATCGCCTGTAAAGTGAAGGTGATAATTTCTACCTCAAAAAGCTTATTAATAGCTCGAAATTATAGCTGAGTTAAGGACTATTATTAGGCTTAAGTATCCCAAGGCATTTTCTGTGAGAAGGTGGTGACTTTGCATTTAAGTAATTTAGTTTTGAACTGTCCTTTCCATCTCGTGTTCCAGTCACTGGTTTTCCCTTTCTCTAAACCATTCAGCAGTGACACAGCAATCTGCAAAATGATCAATTCTTCGTTCTACTCTGGAGCTGGATGCTCTTTGTGGAGGCTGTGTCATTTCTGAACACTTATTCACAAACAGACCAAGCTCCAGTACAGAGAAACACTTTATTTTAAAACTAAAACGATATTCCACTTAGAAAAAAATTAATAATAATTCCCTGATAAGTAGGTAATCACTGCTTGAAAGCACAGGTTCAGGCTTTAGGGTAGCTCACTCATGGAAGCATCAGAGATTTCCATTAAAATAATCTTCGGGGAAAGAACAACTCCAACCTCTAAAAAATCCATGTTCAAACAGTAGTGTCATGTACATTGTGTAAATTGCATTGATACATTTAAAGTCTTTAAAATACTTTAACACTAAGCACTGCATTTTAAGACTCCAACTGTAACCTTGTTGTGCTGCCACTCTGCTGCAGAGGCCGGGCACCCCACAGCATCTCATTCTTCCCGTGCTGCAATTACTGTCTCCACCCAAATTCATAAGAATTTTATAGTGGCTACTGCAGCAGCTCCACTTGTAGTTAGAGGCTGCTTGGCTTTTCCATTAAAAGGTCTCACCACCCTCATCCCAGTCTTTTAATGCTTCAATCCATTTTGCAAACTTGATCTGCAGGCTTCCAGCCTAAGAAGGCAGCCCACTCTCAAAAGGTCAATTTGAACAGGTCACTTGTGTTGTCTTTCTCATCAGAATGGAAAAACCTCTCAGCATTGTCAAACACTGTAGTAACTCTGGTGTGCACACTCACACACGCATATACTATAATGGATACCAGCTCAAACAAAAGCCTAAAATCTGGTTTTTACATAGGACTTAGATCTGAGGATGCAAATGTACAAATAATGTTCTTACTTTCCTACAGCTTGACATAGTCTCTCTTTTGAAATCAGACAACACCATAGTATAGGAGAATTCCTAGTGGGTTTGTGTGTTCTTGATGTTGGCACACAAAAGTGACTAATGCCGGTGTTAGCTACTGGGTGCCACCCCATTGTAGAACATCGTCTTTTCAGATGCCTCCTTCTTGCCACCTCAGTCCCAAATGTCTTAATCATATGCCTCATCTCCTAATTCAGTTGATTTATTTCCTTTCCCATAAGCTCACAGTTATTCTTCTATCTGTCTTCTACTGCAGCTGCTTTCTGGGTAAATGGCCATGACCATTTAGACCTGGTATCTCTTGCTACTCAACTGCCTCAGGGTTTTTTAATCTGAACAGAGTAAATTGTGCTTTTGTGGCATCTCTGTTAAAGCACGTTCACAACAAAAATTCCATAAAGGACTAATTTCTAGTCTACCTTCTAGTCTAAGTTACTATTTCTTCTACTTCTGCTTCTACTTACTTCTACCAAGAAGCAGCAACCTGAGGGAATACAGTTCAGACTGATGCCTGGTGTCTAACATTTTAGACACTAACATTTCCAGTGAGTGCATTTCAAATCCAAGTTTCTTAAGCAGAGCAGGGCTATCAGGTGCCTCGAAGGCAAACAGTGGAGCGGCAGTGGGCTGCACTTTTACATACATTGTCATGCTGTCAGGGAAGGGATTAGCATGGAGGCCTCTGCAAGGCTGGAGGAGACAGTGGAAGGTATCATCACGACAGCACATGGAACTGGGAAGTGAAACCACTCATCAGTGCAGAAGTGAAACTGCTATGCACAAGCTCTTGTCAAATTAAAATGTAAACATCTGGCCAAAAAACACTGAGAAAAATTGTGGCCATTTTAGTGAGCTGTGTCTGTTTTAGTGTCCATCTTTGCAATGACTGACAATGTGAGTGATCTCTGTTTGCACAAAGAAGAGTCACTCTTCTGAAGGCTTCAAATCAAATAGTAAAGATGTTAGTTGTTACAGAAACAGATAAAAATCATCATTCAAATAAATATATGGTTTTTTAATTCATGGTGAGACTTTTCTGGGATTCTTGTATTGTTTATTTATTCCATCAGGAAGATTTTCTCCTCTTTGTGAGGAAAGGGATTTCCATGTTGATGCTACTGTAGCACAGCAAAGCAGGTTGGGAGGAAGCAACCTTAGGACATGCAACCTGCAAGGGCATTCTGCAGTGCAAAAGGAAATGTGTAGCTTAGTGGGGCAGGTCTGGTAGCCTGCCTAGTTCACCTGACAACAAGGCACGCGTGCAGATCTTTGCTATGTGTCACCAATATGTGCCTGCTAGAAGAGTTGCTGAGGGCACGAGCAGCTTTATTTTAACAGCTGTAGGTTACATGAATTATAGAACCAGCTTCTGCTTTGGTTTGCTTAAATATTTCATATCCGTAGTTGGTTACGGTTTTGACTTATGAAATAAGACTGTCAGGAACAATTTCCAAAACAGTTTTAGAGACTATCGTTATCACCCAGATAAGGTGCTTAAGGTAAAATTCAATTTCAGAGTCTGGTTAAGTTGACAGCCTCTCTATTAATGTTCCTTGATTTCAGTTATGTAATTCTGGTTGCTTAATGTTGTTCCTGTGTTGCCTTAAGCTAAGTGTACACACACTTTGCCAGAATAATGCCTTGAAATGATTCCACCCCATACACAACCTTCTGCCTTCTAGCTCCAGGAATTCTTGGAGCTGTGGCAGGAGAGGGTGGCAGCCTTGCTGGTTTTTACCACAGCATTTGACTTACTTGCCATAAAAAAACTTGGACAATAGGCAAGAACGAGAAGAAAATGAAGTGTAGGTCCTGACTAAGCACTCAGAGATGCTGCAGGTAGCTGGGCACCAGCCATGCTCCCACAGCAGCGAGTTGCTCTTCCAGTACTTATTGCGCAGCAAATTCAGTAGTTCACAGCTGAGTTTTCAGCAAGGCCACTTTTAGCCGTTTGCATGACAACTTGGCCCCTTATACGCAAGAACAAACCAGCTATTGATTCAATGCAATGGAGATTTCATTCTGGGTAAGTAGATGCTATGTAAACACAGATAGAAGAACTTCCTGGAGTGAGACACTCAACAGAAATGTTCAAAAGTCTACCTTTATGCTCACCCAAGCTGGTTTGGCAGGAGGGAAGAGGGTGTATTTCCCAAATCTCCAACTTGACACATGCTAACACCCACAAAACATCCATATACATACACAAACACATCCGCTGCCTGTGCAGCATAAGCAGTTCTTGTATTTCTTTGGGCAATCACCCTGACTTGCTGACATCCCTCCACGTTCACATTTATCTGTTTGGACCACTGGTGGGCAGAATTTTTAAATCACTTACAGCATAGTAGCGGACAAGGTGAATAACAGGTTTTTTCTCATATTTAAATTCAGTGGTATCTGTGGCACTGGTGGTAAACAAATTATGTTAATTTTTTGATGCTACTTACTTCAGCTGCAGCTTCTGTTCCCATGAAGGAGCCACTGGACCAAACATAGCAGGCAGAGTTATATTCTGAGTGTGCAAAAATGTCACGGGGGGCAGGAGAAAAAAAGTCACCATCTGAGCAGAGAATTTCAACTTTTGAAGGGGTTTTCTGCCATTGAACATGTGAACTGAACAGCAGTAGAAATATTTCATTTGTGTAATAGCAGCAGTTAACTAATGAAGGGTCAAATGATGTTGACCCTTCTCATCCTATTGATTACATTTGGAGTATTCAGGGGCTTAAATTACAAGAATGGTAAAATTTTGCCCCAGTGTATAATAGTTCACATTCTAGAATGAATATGCAAGTGTGTGAATTGCATCCTACTCAGAAATACAGTCAAACGTGTTATTAAAATGCAATAGACATCATCACTGTGGCAGATAGACAGGAAAATGTTGTGAGAAATTGTAAAGATGTACAAAATTGATCATTTGGCATGGCTTAGTAAGAGTAAGTACGTAAACACTACAAAACTACAAGCTGGATTTAAAAGGAATACAAGTATCATAATCTTTCTTACTAGAACCTGGAAGTCTCTCACTAATATAATAGAAATGTCTGTAATAGAATTTGTATGGCATCTGTATATTACATTTCATATTTTTTCATCTATACCTTTTGTCCTTGTCAGCACAAGCATTATTGGTGCCTTTCCATTTTTTCTTCTTCTTTTATGTAACAATTTCAAAAAAACAACGAATCAAATTCAATGATACAGCAGTGATCCTCAGAATAAAACCCCCGCAGAAAATACAGTAACGGTAACCACATAATCTGTTGGCCTCCCTTTGCCCAGCTGTCCTTCCTGCAAAACTTCGGCAGACTTAGTTCCCTTTTTTTAATGTCTCATTTGGATGAACCTTCATCACTGGAATCAACGGTTCTTTTTGCCTGAGAAAAGGTGGATTAAAATGAGCTGCTATGTTCATGATGTGTCCTGTCTTCCATAAAAATGTCTGTTTTCATTCCCCTTTTTGTCTGTTCAGGGAGCCACTTATATTTTGAGTGTGCCTTCCCACCCCCAAACCCATCCAGTCGTGACAGTGCTCAGGGATGACCAAAGCAGCACACAGGAGATTCATGTGACCATGTTGTCACTTGGGATTCTTTTTTTCCCCTTGGCTCTTCTCAAGCGCTCCCAGGGGCTGAAGTGTACAAGCCTATTGCTCCCTCTAGAGCCTTTCAGTGCTGTTCTTGGGGACCACTTTAACAACCTTTCATCATGCTAGATGCGAGCTCACTGTTCCTTTTGCTTCCACCCTCTGTCAGACGGAATGCAGACTGACCACAGACTTCCAGTTCCTGTACTGCTGTGTAGAGCATGGGCACAGCACCTTCAAATGCTTCACCTTTGGCTGGTCCAGGAACAATATTGTTGAACAGGCACTGACAGATAATATTCTAAAAACCTCTGTCAGAATCACAGAATGTTAGAGGTTGGAAGGGACCTTGAAAGATCATCTAAGTCCAACCTCCCCTGCTGGAGCAGGGTAAGCCTATGGTACTGTCTCAAGATGTCCTACGTGGGTCTCAAACCTATGACCCCAGGAATTGAGAGTCCCATGCTCTGCCAACTGAGCCAGCTTCCTTTTAAGTTCTTCTAGCTTTGTACAACATTGGGGAATCTCATAAGCAATCCTGTAGAGTCATGAGCTGGAGAAAAGTGATTTAATCCATCTGATTTGAGCTGTCAAATCAGCAGCAACTTTTGAGGGAGTTACAGTCTTCAGCAAACCCACCAACAGTCTCTAGGCATCATTTAAAAAGTCAGTATTAGATTTTGGTCAGAAATGCCACTGCTTCAATTTTAATATTTCTTTTCTAGAAGAGTTTTGACCATAATGTTCTTAGAAAAATCAACATTATCAAGGAGTTTTTCCTATTGTAGTTGTGAGGGAAGACTTGATGGAAGCAGTGAGATATGCATATCTGCATATGCTTCATGTCTATAGCAAAGGTTTCCACAAGCAGAGCCCTTCTCACATATGGAGACCTTAGTATTTGTGCTCAAGAGGTGCTAAGTGCCTAATATATGAACCAGGGACAGTTACAGAGAAAGCAGCAGCCTCTGAAGTGTCTCTTGAAACCCAGTGAGGCACAGCTTGGCACTGGCATCACCTGCCAGCCCTTCCACTGTCATCAGACTCCCACAGAGGTGTAGTAGCTCTTGACATCAGTATACTGAAGCACACATCGTAGACCAAAGCTACTTTGTGTATGTTTATTCATAGGTTTATGGGACTGTTTAACTCAGAGGGCCTCAGATTTTGATGTTAGCTAATGACTTGCTGTGACTACAAGGATGTTATCAAATTGTCATTGAGACTATTGGAGGCATCCAAAGCAGGCGGGTGTGTCAGAGTGCCTTCATGGTTCTTCTTTACAGTCACCAGAGAAGTCAAGCTATCATTTAGGCCATCTTCACTCAATTTTGTGGCACCCACTCCTTTCTGAGTTGAGCAGAAACACCAAGAGCTCAGTTTGGGTCTTCTGTTTAGGTGTCAGGAATCATGGCATCTATTACTGGCTACAGTACTAGGGTGTCTGAATACTGCCTCCACTGACCAGTCTAGTATTATTTCAACCGGTTTAATCTTCTACATGTTGCGTATATGTATGTGTGTGTGTGTGTGTGTGTGTGTGTGTGTGTGTGTGTAAGTGTGCTATGCAACTATATGCTGAAAATAAAAATCGGGCTGTAATGACTATATCGCTAACACATAAAAGGAGGAGATATTTGTAGTCCCACTATCATCCCAAACCAGGTACATCCATAAAACACAGATTTTAGTAACAGTACCTCTGATCTAAACCTGTCTTTGTCAGTCAGCCACATAAACGATGGGTAATGTAGAAGCTATTGATAACAGTGATAACCCCACTTAATAAAGCTAAATATAAATGAAAAAGAATAATCAGAGAAAAAACCATCCAGAATTATTGGTAAGCAGCAATGAGTGACATGTAGGTTTATGGTTATATGGTCCTGTGGTTAACCAGTGTGTGGTTAATGAATAGTCTTCTGTCAACAAGAAGTAAGCTAAGTATTTTCCTGCTTTTGCCAGCAAGTGTCACAACTTTATAGAGGCTGAGATCTAGTCTGTTCTGTAGAAAACCATGTAACTTCAGCTCCCTCTTCATTATTCTGGTCTTGCAGACTGGTAAAGTCGTCACATTAGACTGGTAATGTGGTCACATTTGATTATTGTTTTGGACAGTTTTCTCCATTTTTTAAAACCTGAGAAATCCACAAGAGCTTTCTAAAGAAAGAAATTGACTTTGTGCTATAGTAGAACAACAGGAGAACCTCACGTAACGCATTAGCTGTTGTCAAAAAAACCCTAACAAGCAAACAGGAAGCAAGATGGAAATTCTACAGATTACTAAAGAGAATGTAACATATTTGCAAAGTAACTTCCAGGGTTAGTGATCTAGGTGTTGTATACAATGACCCAGGGAAACTATTTTTGGAAAGAAGGAAGATCTACAGGTGCATCTCTGGTATTTGTGAAGTCTTGGGCTGTGGGTGATGAAATAGTCTGGGAGGAAGTTTATTGTACTTTCCTCATGGAAAGATTTGTTGTGCTGGTGGAGAAAGTGTAAGAAAGCTGTGAAGTTTTAGCATATAATATGGTATTTAAAGAATGTCAATAACACAGCTGTCCTTGGTCTGGGTAGGTGTAGGACCCAAGAGTTGAGAGCCAAACGCTCTGAGGCAGGGATCTGAAATTACTTTGGCTTGTGTTGCAAATCTTTCAATCTCTTTCTAGAAGACTGTTTTCTAGTGAGGATGTGGAGGTGGGAAGACACCGGCCTGGGATTTGCAAGGCTTATGTTTCAGATTCTGTTTTTTAACAGCCATGATTTGGGATTACAGTCAGATTTGGTTGCAGCAGCCAAAGTGGTTAGCACCGCTGGCCACAGGCTTCCTGTGAGATGGTGCTCAAGACACTTTATCTCCCCACAGTTCCTCATCTGTAGGCTGGGGAGAATACCTCCCTAATTCACAGGGATGTGATGAGGACAGTTTCCAGTAACAGCTCCAGTGCGTGTGCTCACTGTGATGTTGATGCAGACCATTAGCACCAATGTAGGAACTGCATTAAGAAGAGTATTGAATTGCAAGTGAATGTGCATAGAGAGGGAGGACTATATTGCTGATAGAGGCAGCGTTTGTGTTTGTAATATTTGCAGTATTTGTAGTATTTGTGGTGTTTCTTGTGTTTGTATTTGGCCTGAAGCCAAGGGGTAAAAGGCAGCAGGCAAGTCTGCATGGGAAAGCTCATACAGCATGTGCCCAAAGGAGGAGAACCTCAATTTTCTTGGAGCAGTTCCTGTTTATCTAACTTGGGGTGATGTCCCTTGATGTCTCTTTCTGATAACAAAGATTCCTGTCAGTAACTGAGTCCTCTGCAGTGCTGAGATAACTATGCTAAACCTGCTGACAGGCAATGTTTTTATTGTTGTCCAAGCCAAAGCCCTAATTAATGCATATATGAGGTCTTATCAAAGATGCAGAATGTTACTTTTGTTATTTAAAAAAAAGCCTGAGGTAAATGCTGGCATCTGCCAATAGCAAATACAGGGGTAGCAGTATCTTAAGGCACTGTGGTCACAGGGGATACAAAATCCTCCCCAGCAGCTATCAAAATGAGTACTTTTCCCAGCTTAGACTCATGGTGTGTACATAATAGTTTCAAAAAGGCCTTCACAGATTTCATACTGAATGATAGAGAAACTAAGCATAATGCTCTGCTATGTCTTCATAAAATGTTTTAATTCTCTGTGGACAAGCTGTAGGATTTTTTTCCATTCCCTTGTTTCTTGGCATCACAATAGCAGGTTATTCTTAAAGGATTTTGGTTTGCAGTATGGAATTGATCTAATGCTAGCTTGAATCACAAAGCATGGGATTTTTTATTGTCTGCCTAGGGGAACTGAGTGTCCAGTTTCCTTTAATTTTCAGAAGTGCTTCTGATCGGATTCCCATGACAGTTTTGGAAGAGTCAGCCACAATTTCTAAACTTTTCTGAACCCCTTAGGAAGCACAGATAACACAGTTATCTTCGGTCAGGTAGATCAGATAAACTGTAACTATTGAGGGTAACCTCCTTTTTTACAAAGTATAGATTATTTCACTATAAATTAACCTTTTTTTTCTGAAAGTTGTGAGCGGCTGCCACAGAGGGAATGTGTCCAACATCAGGCAGTCATGAGGATATACACCCTCCTCTCTAGGGTGTTTAACTGGCTTCTGGTGCCAACAGCTGGAGTTTTTTGGTGCCTTGTGGTGTGTTCAAGTGCTATCTGAAATGAGGAGTGCACCTTTTCTAAACGCACATGCTAAATAACTCTTCTTTCCCTGTTGCAGGGAAAAGTTTCACACTGACTATCACCGTCTTCACAAATCCGCCACAAGTAGCCACATACCACAGAGCCATCAAGATAACAGTGGACGGACCTCGCGAACCCAGAAGTAAGTGAGCTAAGAACAGTGTTTGCAGAAGGCCAAACTGAGCGTTTAATATAGAGGTTTCTCATCAGCCTCATGAAATGCAGCAATATCCAGTGCATGTGGAGCAGTGGGTATGCTTTAAGCCAAGGCTGTCCTACGAGTGGTTTTGATCATGCCTTCCTGAACCCTTTTTTTTCACGGGTGTCCAGCTGATCTCAAATATAACTTGCATTGCATTTCTGAAGTATCTACCCAGGGATGGCTTGGATCATACTCAAAACTGACAGAAGGGATGCTGGTAAAAGGTGGGCAGCATATACCTTATGCATCATTTCTTGCCAGTCTTGCCTTTCAGATGTTAAGAGGATTTTAAAGCATTGGAAACCAATATGTCATTGATCTACCTTCTCAAGCTCAGCCACCTTGCAAAAAGGAATGAATACCTGAGACAGGGCATCTAATTACTGCCTTGTGGAGTTCACTGTACCTCATGCTGTCATATAGCTTAGGACTGCCCATTTTCACAGGCAGCAAATCATTCCTCTTTTCCTTCCTTTTTTTGAATAATTAAGTACAAAGAGGAGTTGAGTGGTTCGATATCTCCAGGGCAATACCCACACCTTTCACACAGGCAAGGCAGTTGTTCTGTTTGCATGGCAAGGGCAAGCTGTTTTGTCTGGGATTAAGTGAGGGTGGAGCAGTTATGCAGGTACAGATGTTTGTGCAGCACATGCACTGCCTGTTACCAGAGGCAATTGTTAACCTCAGTCACTAGCCCAAATGAGGCATTTTCATACTTTTATCAAAATGCCCTGATGTAAATTGAGGTTTGTGGTTAGTTTCTCACACTTCTCCCGCATGCTTGGCAAAAGTTCTGGCTGTTGCTTAAGTGGAATTGTCCCGAGAGGAGAGAGAGAGAGAGAGAGAGAGAGAGAGACAGGATTCAAACACCCACTTGAGAATAAGACTTGCAGCTCATAGTTGCTTAACTGGGTGGGGATAGAAGAGAAAGGTTTGAAACTCCAACTAAAATAGCTTAGAAAACTCACGCCTTGCCTGTGTGTTTTCTTCTCAAGCCCTCATTTGCCTGAGTTGCCTCATGATGCTGCTTGTATTTATTGGAAAAATCTGACCTATAATTTTTGGATTTGAGGCCAGACTCTAAAACAAATGCTCCTGTTGGGGTGAGCTTCTTATTTAGTTTGGGTTTGTTGTTTGGTTGGGATTTTTTAAACTGTGGCTGAATTGCTCCTGAAAAACACCCCCAGTGAGCCAGGCAGCTGTGCACATAAAAAAGACATTTGTGTATGCAAGTTCCATATTTGCATACACAATTACCTGGGCATGTTCATAGTTTGCAGACAACAAATGAGCTTTAGTTTTTGGTTATGAGTCTGCTAGAATGGTAAGAAACAAAACCATCCTGCAGGCGTATCTACTGTTTTAAATCAATTCTTCAGTTAGTGTAGTAGTTAATATTTAATAAGATTCTACATTTTAAAAAGGAAGTAAAGACATGATACGTACTGAAGCAACACACATATCTTCCCGACTCAGATGTGTATAAAAGCTTCCTTGTAATCACTTCACTTTGTCACAGGCAAATCAGCTGCTTGGTGGATGAGGTTTTATATGTGGCAGGAGAAGAAGGCAGACTCCCCCCTCATCAGGAATGCTCAGCTCCTTTTATCGCCAAGTCATTTGTGATGCAACATAGATGGGATTATGATCCTTTCATTTTAAGTGGGCTGCAAAGTCCTTCGGTCTGACTTCTCTTAAAGGCTTTCTGAATCACAGCGGCTGTTGCTGTCAGTCTGGTATCTCCGCTCCTCTTCATATGTTTGACTGAGATACAGACTGGCCTTAAAAGAGACACCACAAGTTGTGAAGGGAAAAATAAGCAGCACCAATTACATTCTCCATTCTGATACGGCTCTGGCAGGTTTGGCCTGTGCATTTACTTTCCTACACTTCCACTCAGTGAGTGTGTGTCCTAGATCCATGACATGTGCAGCCTGTACAAAAGTAGATGGCAGTGCTGTGACCTGTGCAAACTCACATGCAAGATTTGTGGCTAGATGTATCAAAACTTGTGTGCTGTGTACTGAGGGGATTTAAAATTATATCAGCCTTCCTGTATTTTGATTAGAGTCAAAATGAAAATTGCTAGTCTAGAGTGTTTCGTGTTTGAGTGATCAATGTTTGGGAATGCTCACGCTTACAGATCCATGACTCACTCGCTCACTTGAGCTAAAGGAATTACGGAAACAGATGTATTTTCTAAGATGTCCCGATTCAAAAGAAATCCGTGGAAGATAGTAATGGGGACAAAATTAGATAGTGTGGTCTTACAGAGACCTCGAAAAAATGTTCTGAGGCACAAAACCAACTCCGGCCACAGTTGTTGATTCATTTACTTTCTGTTAGAATGGTTGAATGGTTCTCAGACAGTCTGAATTCTAGTGAGTGCCTGCACTCTGAAAAAGGCTGAAAGCTAAGGGGCCATTTCTGAGCAGGGAGGCCAGCTGAGACAAAAGTCAGAACTTCACACCAGGACAGCTGTTAGTCAACTAACAGAGAAATACCTTAAAAAAAAAAGACAACTTTAGGATCGCTAAATTTAAGAAAGAAACATTTTCCTTTGTCTTCAGAGAATGTCAGATACTGTTTCTGAGCCCAAGCTAGATGGGTTCCCAAAGTGGGGGTTTTTAGTGCAAAAGGACATCCTCTTCGATGAGGCATGCTTGAGGGAAGTACTTCAAAAAGTAATACAAAGCAGGATTGCAAGCCATTCTTGGAAAAGAGAAAAATCAAACCAAAGGCTCCAGAAGCAAATATGCAGATTACGGACTTTAGCTCGCTGGGATGTGAGGAGTTGTCACGACGGGTAACGATATGCACTCACGGTACTCAGTGGTACATGTGATGTGTACTATCACATGTACCACTTCCATTCTGCACAAAGACCTGTGGACTCTGGCTTTTTGCATGCCTCATTATCCATTCGGTCGCAGTTACTGTGATGGCCAGGTCTTTACCTAGTAGCATATTTGCCTGAGTAACTGCTGGATTTGCATTTGCAATTGCGTTAATTTCTCGTGCCCAGAATTTACACCAGTGTCCTTTTCCTGCTGTTGAATTTCTGGCTGTGCCTATCCAGATGATTGCTATGGCTTGCAGAGAGAGCCAAGGTACTTAAGAATCTGACTCTTCCTCCACTGCTTTCATTATGTATTTTAAAAATCTCTTTTGAACTTAGCATTTTATTGTCCCACTCTGAATAAACGCTTGTTTTCAACATTTTTTATAAAAAGAAATAATACTGCACTGTCAGGGAGAAGGGCGAGATGACCTAACCCATCATTTTCTTCTCCAACTTTTATGATTCCATGATTCATAAAGCAATTTATGTTTTTATGAGCTAAGTCCATGGGGAAAATCATTAGCAGTAACCAGATCAAGAGTAGTGCTCCTGATGAAAATACTTTTGGTTAGGAAACTTGGTAGAAATAGTATGACTCTTAAATTAAATATTTCCCTTAGGCCATTTGACCTACAGTGTATGTCTGCTGAAAAATTAGGTTTTTTCTTCTTTTGACTGCTTCTTTCTGTTTTTCTCATTGAATTGTTTTAACCTACAAAGCTCTGAAAATTCCACTAATTGTCCAAGTGCCTGAAAATGGTGGAAAATGAAAAGTCTAAATGCATTTAGCCCCAGTGGGCCTGAGATGTCCAAAGTTCAGCTGGGCATTAAATGTGATTATCCTATATTGGATATGTGGTTTTCCCAAATACTTTTTTGGCATCCTTGTATCAAAGGGCAGGATACTGAGGAGTGGAGAGAGAGAATAATATTGCCAAGCAAGTTTGAAAAGGAGATGAAAAAGCTGTTGGCCCAAGAAGTGTCTTTTTAGGAATGGAAATTTACCTCCTGGTGAAGCTGGCTGGGGGCAGGGGCAAGGACATCTTTGGTTAACCACACAAGGACAACCTCAGATCCTGATTTGAAGGGACTCATTTTTACTTATAAAGTTCAAGGAAACTCCATGGCCTGTAGCTGTTCAGAAGAAAATCTTCAAACTCCCCCTTGTCTGGCCTGAGGTCTTTTCTAGGGAAACCCCAAGGGCTAGTGGTGTTAGTGCACCTGACCTGCTTATCCTTTCCCCTGCCCCATTCAACCTTCACCCACAGACTTAGAATCAGAGAGCTGCTTCTGGAAGGAGTGTCAGCAGGCTGGCAACCCTCAGTCCCATTGTAGAAACAAGGAAGACTCTGCATGTTACAGACTGGGGACAGACAATTTCTCCAAGGGCTTCACATCACTTCCACCTTCAGCCATTCACGCAAGTAAAAGCCAAACCATTCTCCAAAAAACCTGTTCATTTCAGGGAGCTGAAATAATTCTAAATGCCTTCATTTCTTGCCTGTTTTCTGCTGTAAGTGCCTCCTTCTGTTGGAAACTGAGATTAACACATACCAATGTGTTAAAATAATCCTTGTGTCATTGGAACAGACCACCATGTTTCAGTGATGGCTTTTCAGATGCTTCTACTCACCTGAAGACTTCTGCAGATGTGTAGAGAAAAGTCTAGCTGAGAGGTGACACTGCCCATGGCAGGGAGGTTGAAGTAGATGACCTCTAAGGTCCCTTCCAGCCTAAGCCATTCTGTGATTTGGTGAAAGGACCCTTCCTTTGCAAGCACTAGTTGTGTGCTCTGCAGCACAACATCCTCTCAGTATCACAACACAGCTTTGCCAATCACTTTTTAGAAACTCTTGACTAAGGTAATTGCCCCCAAGATCTAAATAGACTGTGTGCAGACAAAAGAAAGGGATGGGCTGCAAGAAAAGCTAAGGTCTGTGCACTGATGGGTGTGCATCCATGTGTTTGTGTTCCCCTGTCCCATTGTTCGGGTGATACTGGCATGAGCAGACTAGTCCTTAAATTGTGGGTGCACTCTGGGGCGTCTATAGCTGTTCTGTGTGATGGTTATGTGCAAGTGCACAGTAGCTGGGAGAAGTCACAGAACACCACCAGCTCAAATTCACACAATGTGACTTGACATGTTGCTGTCTCTGAAGGGGTATGGGGAGCTTGCAGATCGCTGCTGATTACTTCCTGTGCATGTGTGTCACGCTGAAGAATAGACAAAGAAAAGCAATTGAATCCATCTAAATAAAATCGAATCACATGGCATATTACTGAAAGGACACGACTCCAGAGTGAGTGAGCTGTTCCTAAACTAGCAGGACAGTCCCAGCAGCCCCCAAGCCTCCAGGCCAGGTCCATGGTTCCCCAGACCAGCAAGGAAACAACAGGATAAAATGTATGTCCTGCACTTGGGCATGTCTTTCCCCTCTGTGAAAGTTGTGCATGCCACCAGCCCATTTTTCATGAGGAAAGCACACAAAGAACAAAAGAGCAGAGAGCAGTTTGTCCCTTTGTGACTTGTGTTTTCTCAAGAAATGTGAAGAGTGAGGGGGAAACTGGCCTGTTGCCATCCTGCACACTCTCGCACACAATGACCCTGAATTACTCCAGGGATGAAGCATTGGGTCTTCTGGTTTACAGAATCACAGAATCGTTAGGGATTGGAAGGGACCTTGAAAGATCGTCTAGTCCAATCCCCTTGACACAGCAGGATCACCTACACCAAGCCACACAGGAACACATCCAGGCGGGTCTTAAACCTCTCTAGTGAAGGATACTCCACAACCTCCCTGGGCAGCCTGTTCCAGTGCTCTGACACCCTCACTGTGAAGAAGTTCCTTCTCATATTGATCTGGAACCTCCTATGTTCCAGCTTACAACCATTGCCCCTCGTCCTATCACTAGATGACATCGAGAAGAGCCCAGCTCCATCCTCCTGACACCCACCCTTCAAATATTTATAGACATTCATGAGGTCACCCCTCAAGTCTCCTCTTCTCCAAGCTGAAGAGACCAAGCTCCCTCAGCCTCTCCTCATAAGAGAGGTGCCCTACCTCCTTCATCATCCTCGTTGCCCTATGCTGGATTCCCTCTAGCAGCTCCACATCCCTCTTGAAGTGAGGGGTCCAGAACTGGACACAATACTCCAGATGTGGTCTAACCAGGGCAGAGTAGAAGGGGAGAAGAAACTCTCTTGATCTGATAACCACCCCTGTTCTCATCCACCCCCAGGATGCTGTTGGCCCTCTCGGCCACAAGAGCACACTGCTGGCTCATGGTCATCATGCTGGCCACCAGAACCCCCAGGTCCCTTTCTCCTACACTGCTCTCCAACAGCTCAGACCCCAGCCTATACTGGTACCTGGGGTTGTTCTTGCCCAGATGCAAGACTCTACACTTCCCCTTGTTATACTTCATTACATTTCTCTCTGCCCCAACTCTCCAGCCTGTCCAGATCTCGCTGAATGGCAACACAGTCTGCGAGGGTGTCGGCCACTCCTCCAAGCTTTGTGCCATCAGCAAAGTTGTTGACAGTGCATCCCAATCCCTCATCCAAGTCATCAATGAATAGAGTGAACAGGACTGATCCCAGCACCAACCCCTGGGGCACTCCACTAGATACAGGCCTGCAACTCTGTCCCATTGACCACTACTCTCTGGCTTCTACCCTGGAGCCAGTTCATGATCCACCTGATCATCTAGACCGCACTGCCTCAGTTTTTCTGCGAGGATGCTGTGTGAGACTGTTTCAAATGCCTTACTCAAGTCAGGACCGTAGAGCACAGGAGAATCACATAGCACAGGATCACCTGACACAGTGTTTGGTTGCAGAACAGGACCAGAATGTGTGTATCTGGGTGCAGTCAGCTCTGCAGCACATCCACAGGCACCTCTGCAGCTCTCAGGTCTGTTCTTTCCCAGAAGATGTCTCTGTGGCCCACATCTTAGCTTCTGAAGCAAAGCCCATGTTCTCTAGCTGGTTCCAGATCAGAAACCATACAGGCATATCAGCCAGGCGTGCTGCCCACAAGCTGCAAAGGCCATTAAAAACAAATGCCAGTAGCTGCTGTAGCTACTCCGGTGCAAAGATCCCTCAGTGCAGATCAGATTTAGGTAAGACCTGCCTCTTATGGACTTTAACTGGCCAGTAGCTACCAACTGCTCCTGAAAACAGACCTGATTGTTCTTTATCAGGTGTGAAAAGGAATCTTGACACATATATGACTTATCAGCCCTCCCTGGCATAACAGTGATAGGGAAAATCCTTTATGTACTACTCAATAGGTAGGACCTCAATAGGTTTTTAATACCAGCATCCTTGAGATTTCACCGTGTGGTTGCTTCTTTTCCATATGGAAAAGATGGAGCAAGGTCATTTACAAGTCTGCTGAGCCACTTAAAAGGGTTGGGATTGGGTGATGTGAGGCAGGGAATTTGTCATTTTAGTTAAATAATATTGTCAGATATGTGCAGTATGAAATATTGTGCCAAGACCATTTTTTCCGGGAGTGTGACAGGTTATATGTGTTTGCTTGCCTCGTTATTTGGCTGGTTTTTTGTAAAGATACACAGAAGTGTTTACAGGAGAAGCTCCTTCCTTTCATAAAGTAGGTAAACAGGAAACCAGAGCTGCTGTGGTGTGAGCTAGGAACAGCAGTACAACTGTCTCATTCCTATAGACATCATTTCAACTCGTATTTTGAGTCACCACAACCCACACAGCTCCTTTTCCATCCCCCATGAATTAGTGTGATTTTTTAATTGAGAACAGGCAGGTAGTTATTTATAATGTTTTCCACTTTTTTGTCTTTGTCAGTGACTTTGGTCTTCAGTTGTTTAGTTAATTTTTCTTTTTATATTCATTAGTTTATTGCCTAGTGGTCAAATGGCTGTAAGAACTGTGGTATTTTTCCGTGTTTACCTACATTTGCATGGTGGGATTTTCAAGGGATGTACAGCCTAGGTCCAGCTCTGCTGAAATCAGCAGGCAAGTATCCTGTAACTGTGACAAAAGCAGAATTAGGTGAATTAGTAGGCATGACTTTTCTCTGTCAACTGCACTTACCCACTTGGTGTGCTGAATTAATGATTTCTGAGTCTGGTCCTTTGTGATGTCTCTTCGTCAAGGAAGGACCTTTGAATAGCAGTCACTAGATATCAGCCAACATAATGTGGCAGAGCCCTGGCATAGGCTGCCCAAACAGGTTGTAGTCTCCATATCTGGAGACATAAAAAGCCCACCTGGATGTGTTCCTATATGATCTGCTCCAAGAGAACTTGCTCTGAAGGGGGTTGGAGTAGATGATCTCCAGAGGTCCTTTCCAATCCCTAACATTCTGTATGATACTGTGTGCGCAAATTTTGAAGCAGCTTTTGGGAGTTTACATGAACTTGGAAAGGATGGACATGTAATTGAAATGCCGACTGTGGTTTTAAGCTCCTACCCTTCATAGAAGGAGGTTAGCTAGCAAAGTTAGGCGGTTGGACCATTGGTCAGCAATCCAGCTGTCCCTCCAGAATTGACCACCAGATGCCTACTACTGCACTGCTGGCAGAAATTTTCCTTCAGGGACGCACTGGAGGGCAGTAGGACCTGATTGCACACAACCTCTGCAACCCCCTTCCTTCACTCTGCTTTCCACAGGAGATCAGAAAGAGAGTCTTCCTCAGGTTACCAAGGAAGCGGGGTGAAGAGGGAATGAAGCTTTCACCCTGCATGGAGTGGGTTACCTCCTGCTAACTAAATAAGCTTTTGGCAGTGCAGGACCTTTGCAGGACCTCTGAAGCCTCTGGTTTTGAAGCCATGCCTTATGGGTTTAACAAAGAAACACATGTCTAAGAGAAAGGCTGGATGAAGCTGTGTGGCACTTCCAGTGAACAGCCCTATTTTATTATGGGAATGCATTTGGAAGGGGTTAAAATCTGTGCACTGCAGTCCCTCCTAGCTTCACCTCCCCTGGATTGTCAGAAGGTGCAGCAGTTTCCTCCTTGCAGGCCTGTATGAAGACACTGCATTGCTTCATCCTCTGTCACCTGTTGTGAAAAACGCAAAAAGGACTTTTGGTCTGCATCTCTATTTGTGCCTTTGCTCTTTGTTTGTTGCAGTTGGGAATTTAAATGAGTAAATGCGTTTTCTATTAGTGTTAATGACAAATCTTGGTCCAATTGTTCCTGTCCGTGCTGCATGTGTCTGTGCAACACATGAGGGAGGGCAGTGCTGGGAGAGGCCATCTCCGCTCTGCTTCTGTATCATAACAGAAGGAGGTGTCGGATGTAAGAAGTCATGTTGTGCTTGTTAATAACTGACTGTAACATGTCCCGAAGAGAGGGAAGGATGGAAACATCTCCCTTTCCTTCTTTAATCATGGAAAAGATAGGGAGCAGTCTGTAAACATTGGAAGGAAACATGAGAAAGAATTTAACCTGACATAAATGAAAGTTTATATACTTTTTTCTTTTAAACAGTGCCTTCCTTTGCAGAGAGTTGTAGTTTGAGTCCATCAAGCACGATATGCACCAGGCCATCTTCTCAGGGCTGACGAGTCCCGAAAAGCCAGGCTGTGTGGCAATAAAGCCACAGAAAAAAATTAGGCGACAGTGTTGATTTAATTATTAAGGATTCTGTTTGTCTGAGTCTGTCCGCCTCTCCTACCTACACCCCGCGTTATGGGTTGTTCTTTATTACCTGCTCTACCTATCTTCGCAATCTAGCCGCAAACAGTTTTGGTTGACCACACCACTTCCCTCTTGAAAGTTAATACTGTTTGACTCATTCTGTACTGCTAACACCAAGCCAAAGAAAACAAGCCAAAGAATAACCTGCTTGTATGCAGTTTGGAAACTTCTCAGAGGCCCTGCTTTCAAAATGCTATACAGTAGCTTACTATATCTCTCTGCAGCTGCAAAGAAAATGAGGAAAGCAAAAAATGGTTCAAGAACCTAAAATAAAAACTAGGCAGAAGCACATGAAATTTATGAGCTTTCAGTGAGCTGCAATCCTGCGTAGGCACAATGGAGCGTTAGTACAGGGGAGGGAGGGACTGCTGAGTAACCTACAGATTAAAATATCCAAACCCATTTCTTTGGAAAAGCAGATTTTTTCAGCTATTGTGTGGAAACACCAGTCACCAGACTCAGTAAAAAAACAAGGGTCTTCAGCTCAAGGGAAACACGTAGCCTGGCTGTATATAGTTTTTTTGGATGTGAGCAAAGGGTTTTATAAGTCATCAAAGTCTGAACGGTCAGTATCCATGGGGAGTAAATTTACTTTTGTGTTGCCAAATTCCCTTGGTTTATATAAACAGTGAGCCACAGGACTTGACCTTTAAGCTGCTGGTCCCTTGTTCAACTATGTCTGAGGATGAATGATGGAGACTTTTACTGTTTAGAGATATTTCAGAGGACTGATGAACTGGATTTCTGTGTAAGCTGTTTATCCGACCTTCAATATGGTGATGTTTGTGCACACACTTGCCTGTTCATTTCTCCTCTTGAAGGTACTGCAAAGGTGGCAAATGCTACCATCCATTGCTTTTCACACTCAGGCTGAGAGAGAGTGTCCAGACTCATGCCACCTGAGTTTACGCATGCGATTAAGGTGCTTGAATTAGGAGCTTGGTCCCCTGTATTCATCAGAAAGATGACCTTCCTCCAAAGGCTGCTCAAATGGTGACTCAGTCCTTGCTGCCTGAGACTTGTGTTTCTGTGGCATTTCTTTGGATAGAGATGTATTTTTGTGCCTATATTTTCCTTGGTTGCATGCTGAGCTGTTGGTTGGCTGGCTACATCTCATTGTGCACCTACTCTTTCATACATATCTTCAACTGTGATGTCTCAGCCCATGGCTGGAGGGTATTCTTATGGTGGTTTGTATGTGTGGGAAGATGCAAACCATAAAGAAACAAAAGACACTTTTGGCAATGTGATGCTTAAGTTGGGAGTCATTCAAACTTTGTCAAGGAGTCCGGATTTTTAAAGTATATGCACTGACATGGAGGAAAAGGAAAAGAGAGCAAAGGGTATAATTTTGCAGACTAATTTAACTTTCATGAGCAACTTCTGCCCTCCAAACTCCTAGCATGCTGTTCTTTTACTTTTACTTCGCCATAATGACCTAATTCCTGGGGTGAATCCACAGAGTAATTGCACTTCCATGACAGAAATAGATGACACACAGGTGTCAGGCTCATCAGAAGTTTTGGTGGATCCATGGCAAGCTAAATAATTGTGTTTTAAGTGCAAATACATTTGTGCATTGCTGTTTGTTAGTACAGCACTGGCCTCACCAGCAGAGCTGGAGGGAGAGGAAGCGTATTTCCTGCCTTGCAGAAATTGAGAAAATTGCTTTTTCTGGCTGTGGTACCTCAGGGTAGACGTGACAGTTTTCATATGTGCATCAGGAGGCAAGGACAGAGCTACAGGACCCAGACCAGAGGAGCCCATGTCCTCACAGTCAGTGTGCTGGCTGAAGTGAGGACTTGCCCCTTTTCTTGGGGATGTTCCCGCCTGGAGCTCTCCTGATGCAACTGGATAGTGAATCAGTGATGAAAAGGGCTTTCAGCCTGCAGTTAGAGCACTCACATGGAAAATAGGAAACTGAAATTTGCTTTCAATTATAGACCAGGCAAGGGGGTCTTGATCTAAACTTTCCCACCTGCTCCCATTTTTTTCTGAAAAGACAGCAAGACTCTTTTTCTCTCCTTGTAGCATCTGTTTGCGTGATATTTTTTCAAAAGCATTGATTTGAGAAATAGAAGGCAAGAAGAAGAAAATATTGCCAAAATACTGCTTAACTACTGTAAAACACACAGGAAAATAAATGAACCAGATGCTCAGGGTGCATGTTGTTACAGCAGAGCAACTAATCCCCCAACAGAACTGGGGGCAGTTCCCTCAGGTAGAGTGGGGAGTTACTGGAGAGCAGGGAGCGTACTGTGTAAATCTCTGTTTACCTTGTTGGTGTCACTGGACATTTGTTCAGCACGCAGCCAAATTGGATCACCCAATGGAAAAATTAAACACTCGGCAAAGGACTGTACCTGAAATGTCTAGTCTGTCTGTCTGCACTTACAAGGAGTAATAAGCAGATTTTTTTCACAGAGAGAAAGGGTGAGGTTTGCCAGGGAACTGATAGGATAAACACTTCTGCGAGGGATGTCAGTGTACCTGTGCTTGGTTTTGCTCAGCATTCTGCCTGTGAAGGGCAGATGGATGCCAGCTTGGTCCTCTAGTTTTGTAATATCCATACTCATTCATATTTCCCAGCACCTTGTGCCTATGGTCAGCTCAGGTCTGATGACCAACACTGATTCATCAGGTAATTACAGACTTGGCACAGAAATGTTGAGCATAATATGCTGTCTACCAGGCGGTTCCTTCTGTGTGGAAAGAAGCCTTGCATTGTACATACCTTAAGAAAAACAGCAAAAAATCCTCTAATTGCTGATGAGTCTGCTCAAAGCCCTGGCTATCATCACTTTTATTTTTCCACACCATAGTAATAGTATTTTTAAAAAAGGAAAGAGAAAATACCCTAAAGTGTGTTTGATTCCTTTTATTGGGAACTTTTAACATTACCTTTTTAACCCCGTACAAGAGGTTGGTGAACTCTGACATTGTCCCATGCTGATTCTTCTAATGCCTGAGTATAATATAGCATACTTCTTTTTCAAGCGTTGAAGGCTGGAGAGGAAACTACTCTACAGATTTGGTTCATGTTCAAGCATGATTTCCTAGAGCTCCGTGGACTGCTGTGTAAATATGGTTGGTGCCTTACACTAAGCAATGTGTCATTTTTTTGCACTAAAGATAGCATCTTGCCTCTTAAAGTACTATGAAACTGAGTATTTTCTTCTCATTTTTCACTATGTACAAAATAATTGGATTTATTTTAGCTCCATGGCACAAAACAGTGTTTACCATTTTATTAACAGGACACAATGAAACATGGCTCTAGCCCACTAGAGCTGGAGCCAAACTGAAGCCCTGAACACAGGTAGCCCTGAAAACAGAGGATGCCTGGATCAAGGTCCAATGCTGTTCCAAAGCAGCCAGCTCTTGTTAAACCAAAGCATGTGGTCTCATCAGTCACTCCCTACATCAGTAAAGTCTGTGTTTTCCAGTGTATAGTCCACTTTTTGGGTGTAAAAACATTCCATTTCCACCTGGGCGTAGGATAGAGGTGGAGGTGTTCTGCTCTCTTCAGCAAGAAAGGACTCAATTTAATTCAACTCTCCTTATACCACCTCCATGCAAGTGAAATCTACTGATTTAGGGAAAAACCTTGTGGATAATGTGTACAAAAACCTATGACATTTCTGCTTAGGTCTACTTCTGGCCATGAGCTAGTGAGCTTCCTGATCCCCCCAAGACCAAACCTTTATGGTCCTTAGTACATTCCAATGTTCCCAAGATAATTGTGAGTGAATGAGAGCAAGCAAGAGAACAGAGCAGTTGTCCTCTGATTTTACTGAAAAAGAAAAAAAAGTCTAGCAATCCATTCCAGCACCGTTTACTTGTGAAATGGTCATGGGTACCTGCTGGAATTTCAGCAGCTTCAATTGGCAGAATGAGAGTAGTAGTGCCTTCCCTTAGCCTCTGTTTTACCTGCTTCTCCTTCTCTAAACCTGAAAGGCCTCCAGTGACACCTTGACAAACCAGGTTAAAGGGAAAGTGATGAGATAACGGTCTCTTTTTCCACATTTGGAGGCAGCAGGCAGCGCCAGTCGTCTCTGTAGGGCCAGATTGAAGAACCATTTCCAATAGAGAGTCCAGTGTGCACAAACCCAGGGGCTGCCAAAGCACTTTGTTCTTGTTGTTTCTGCATTCAGAGCCCCAAACAGATGGCCCTAGGCCAAGCTGAGTGCTCCACAGTCTCTTAAAGTCTATAAAATTGCGTTTCCCTCCCATTAAGAGGGAAAGTACTTTCATGTTGTGCTGCTGTATAAGTATTGGAAAACCTAATGTTTTCTTTGCCCTCTTTGTTTAATATTCCATGTAAAAAAATCCACTGGACCTCACTAAAACAGTATTTGAAAGAGATAAGGAACAAAAAGGTCCCAACCCCCCTAAACTCTATGGTTTAGGCAAGAAGTTTGAATGTTTATTTATTCCAGTGTCTCAAAAACTGACCCTGCAACCCAACAGAAAAAAATGGTGCCATTTTCTTACCAGTACCTACAGATCAGTGTTTCTCAAAAACTGAGGGAACATGGAGAGGAAAAAGGGAGATTGTTGCCATCTTATAGCAAGCCAGTCCTCTCTATGAGCTCTGGGCCATCTTCATTCAACAGCTCGATGTTTGACTTCCATGAAGTCCCATCTGATTTGCAAAAGTGGCAGATCTTCATGGCCTAACTGTTGGCTCAGCAGAGCTGCAGCAGTTTTCAAGGACCTTCATGCTACTCTTTTTCATCCTGTGTTACGCTGCTGTCCTGGAAAGCCTGGGCTTTTGGTCATCATGCCGAGCTGGGAGGTGAGCATCTGCCACAGGGGTAATGCATGACCATAAGCAAGTCACCACATTTCTCTGTCATTCAGTTTTCCACCTATAAAAGGGAGATAATCACAGTCCTGGGCTTGACAGGGGTGAGCTGAGGAGAACTTACCTGCTCTTTAAGCAAGGTGTTTAGAGGGTAACTTCAAAGTAAAGCTAATAAACACAAAAATACAAGTCACCCCAGCAAAGCTCTGCCTGCGCATTTTTAGTGGCTTGGGAAAACAATTCCTATTTGTTACATCTCTGTGGCGCAGTTCTTCTGGCACCTTCCTGCTGCAGACCTTTATGCAAAACAGGTCCTGTGTTGCTACCTGCAGCAGTCAGCAAGGGAGAAAAGGCTAAATAGCTCTTCTGATGGGTAGGGGGAAAAAACAGCCACTTCTGGAGTTAGATTTTGAGGTGACACTGGTCTGGTGTTCATTTCACCAAAAATTACAATGTGTGGATGAAAACTACAGTAGAGTTCCCCTGGGGAGGAACCTGATGCTGCTGATCTTTCTTCCCCAAATGTGCTGATGTGAGTGGAATTTCCACAAGCCCGAGGAGTGAGACAGATCTTGGGTTTGCTGATGAACCACTGGTACCACCACTGGTCTTCCTACTGAGGAAGACTCTTGCAGAAGACAGCTAGCTGAGACACCCCCACTCAATGCCCAATACTTTGCAGGATAATCTGGGGCAATGCAAGGTTTTCTGTGGGGTCCAGGATTTCTCTTGGTGGATGTGTGGTGCAGAGACAGACAGAGGTACTCCCATCAGCCTGGAGGCAGCTGGCCTGGGAATGGGTTGCCCATGGTGACCTCAGGAGAATGCTGTGTTGTGGTTAATCTGCCCTTCTTGCTGCCTGCTTGTTGGTTTTCTCAGAGAGAGCTTGGTGTTGTCTGCCTTGCCCAGTGTCGCATGCCAGCTTGACACAAATTTACTGCTTGAGCTAGACTCGAAGCAGTAAAGTTCATTTCTGCCTCGGCAACCTAAATGCAGCCCTTGTCACATCGGATTCAGAGGAATCACTCATCTCTATGTGGCCCTAGCGGACAGGCTTGTGTGGCTAGGATGCTTGGGTTTGTGCCAGGCAGGCAGAATCTCAGATGCCAAGAGGGTGGCACCAGGGAAGGAGGAGGTGGAGTAGCAGGGGCTCAAACTAGCATCAGTGCCCTCACTTAAGAAGCAGACTATGTTTGAGCAGAATTTGAAATTAGGAATAAATTACATCAGAGGAATGGGTTTGGAAGGATCTGACTCTTGGCTATGCAAGCCCTGGGTTCAGCTTGATGAAGCTTAAAATAATCCAAATATATGAGGTATTTTGCACATCTTGCATGACTCCACGTGTTTGCATTCAAGCCCAGAGTCAGGAGCCCAAGGCTTGTGGCAGAACCCAGCTTCACACCGCTGACGAATGAAGCCTTCACTCTTGACCAACCAGAATTAAAGTCTTTTTCATCTTTCTTTGCTTCTCCCCTCTTTTTTCTTTTTTTAATAATAAGCTCTAATGGGTCTCTTTAATGATGAAATCAGTGTTACATAGTATGTGTTTTTATAATTTCATTTCCAACCCCCCCACCTTGGGATAATTTACAGCACAGTGTGGAATCTGAGACAGATCAAGCTGTGCCAAATGGCCTGGCAACAGGAAGAAATGCAGAGCCACTGTGATTTGGATCTATAGTACAAGTTATAAGATTTAATTTTAGAAGTGCAGCTCCTGGGAACTACTTTTAAATGCACATTTTTTTCTTTCAGTGCATAAAACGGTCCTGTGTCTTGCCTGAGCTGTTAGGGTGGCTTGAAAGAGAGCTCTGTAGAGTAAGGGGCGTACAGAGCTCCTTGGAGATCTTTTCCTGCTTATTCACTGATACTCAGTCTTGGAAGCTGGACATTTACAAATGTTTATGTATTAAGTACTACGGGGGCTATGGGCACAGTGGATTGTATTTGGGAGTTTTGTGCCAGTCTGTTTCACTGCTGCAGTTGTGAGTTCAGAGAGGACGTTCCATGAGAACAGTACCTGACACCTCTTTGTGGAGATGATGGAGATACAAAAAAAAGTTGCAGAAGGTAGCTTCATAACAAGTAAATAAAAATTGGGAGTGGGTAGACAGCAAACTATAGTGTTCAGTAGAAAACAGAAAGGTGTTCACCATTTTCCAGGAAAAAGTTAAAAAGATCTTTGGCTTTTAGGCTAGAGACTTGACACAGATTTCCAGGAGGGTAGCAGGGTCCTCTGGGAAGAAGGGCAACGTGTGCACCACAAAAACTCACCAAGCTGGTTTCATGACACAAATGGAATGTACTGAAATGGGATTTGGTCTGAGGGGAAAGAGCAGATGATAACATCCACTGCTCCACAAGAAGGTCGCCAGACAGAAGGTATGAAAAATGACATTTTGGGAGCTGGGGATTATACTCAATATATTAACTAAATCAATGTGGAGTCAGTAAATGTTCTCACAGACTCACTGTAGTCAGATCTTCCCCTCCATTTGAAGAAGGTATCTTTGAAGAGACAACCAGAGATAGTCTGCTTTTGAGCTTTCTACTGGAGGGCTGTTTTCTGTGAAAAAAATCCCTATTGGGGGATAGGGGAATATTCAAAAGGAAGGGTTTGATTCCATTTCGTTGGTAACATGGCTGAATGATCCATAGCCTGCTAGGGAAGCTTCCATTTCAGTGTGGTGTCAGCAGCCTTCCAGGACAAGATATTCCACTTTTAAAAGATAAACCAAAGTTGTGACAGTAGGTCAGTTCTTACAAGGGTGAGAAAAGGATTCAAATGTTGTGATTCTGTCACAACAGGAGAGCAAATGCTCCAGCAGACGAGATATCTCTCTTATGTGCTCTGTGTGCCGTCTTTATGATCGCAGGTTGACACACAAAGATTCCCAAGTCAGAGAGTAACAACAGGCAACAATTAGAAACGCATTACCTTAGTCCTTGCGTCCTGTTCGCTGCTGCTAGCTAAGGCTTGTGTCCAGCTTGTGCTGAGATATGTCTCTGCGCTTCCAGCTGAATCTGCACGTGCTTCAGTGCTGTGCTGGAGCTGGACCTCTCCAATGCCTTCCCTATCACCTCCTAACCCCATGTGACCTCAGCATCAGAGTTTCATGGGAACCGTGCTGCAAGGACTGTCCTGGGGTGTGCTGGACCCTTTAACTTGACCGAGTCCTCTGTGCACTGGACAATGCTGTAATGTCAGCATCTACTGTCTCACAGTGAGAGGTCTGGTGGGACCTCATGTTTCTGAAGCTCCCAATGACACTAGAGATACTTCATTACTCCAGTTCTAAATCTGCCAGCTTCTGGTATTTCTTTCCTATTTCTGAGTGTGAAGCCTTTGCAAAAGGATCCAAAATTGGGATGTGTTTGGGTCTGTTATTATATAGCCCCATGGTACTTCTCTAATTATGGTAGTTTATGACAATCTGAGATTGAATTTCTGAGGAGTTATTCCAGTGCAGGTTTAGCACAGAGGCCACTCAATGTTTCCTCCTTTTGTGCATCTCCGCAGACAGTCCTCCTTTTAGAAACACCTTCTGTCCTGGTGCAAGGTGTAAGAAGGCACTGAAATTTTCAGTGGACCCAATTATTCAGACTAGGCTATGTCTCAGGCTGTCCCATGATATGTTTACAGTGCATTACTTCCTTATGTCTCCTCTTCTTGCACAGAGGTGGTTTCAGATGAATTTCAGATGGCTGCTAGGTGGTTAGGTATTTTGACAGTGGAAGAGTGGTTAAAAAAAAGAGAAAAAAATTACAAGTAGAAAATAAGTCAACAGACCTCATGTATCAGTGAGAATTTCTGATCTTTTTCCCCCCCCTCCCACAATAGGACATCGTCAGAAAATAGATGAGCAGACAAAGCCTGGGAGCTTGTCCTTTTCAGAGCGCCTGAGTGAACTGGAGCAGTTGCGTCGTACAGCCATGAGGGTCAGTCCACACCACCCAGCCCCCACACCCAACCCACGAGCATCCTTGAACCACACCACTGCTTTTAACCCTCAGCCTCAGAGTCAGATTCAGGGTAAGTATCTGAAATCCTCCCCCAACTTGCCTGCCTCCACCCCACCAGCCTGTGGAGCACAAAGGCTCACAGGTGCTGCCCTCTTGTCCCTCCATCTCTTCTGGACTCTCCTTGGCTATTTTAATGAGTGAGAGCCTTTAATGAGTGAGAGGAGGGGTTTCCTACCGTATGTCTGTATGTCTAAAGACATGATAGATTTTAAGATACAGTCTCATCTTCCTGATGTCAGTATGGATCCTGGTGTTTGTTAACCTCGCCTAGAACCATAACATCTTGAAAGGCATTATTTTCTTGGAAAGATGCTTTAGGCCAGGCTTTTTTCTATGCATAGGTGTATTTCCTGATGACCCTTTATCAATTATTGAACAAGAGAGAAATGCTGTCAGTGCCTTGTTTTGACCTTTCCCAGAAAGGCAGCAGCAAAGAAAGCTTTGCAATCTGCTTCATCTCCTGAAGATAGCCTCTTAGTGCCAGGATATTAATATGGGTAGGATGGTCGGAGTGTATTTCTGTGGCTGGTGGTTAGCCAATGGGTTTTATTTGAATGAAAACTGGTGAAACAGTGACTCAGAAGTCTGATTTCCTTTAAGGCTCATGCTTGGATGGTGCCAGTGAAACCAAGTGACCCAGCTTGAAATTCTATCTGCTACCACCAAAGCTGAGTCTGTCCTGACTAAAACCAATGTTGTCCCCTGGATCAGCTGGAGCTCAGTGAGCAGCGAATCAGATCACTAGTCAGCTGATCTATGCTCTGCAAAACACGTATCAAAATGCAGATTCATAGTGAATTGCACCTAATGTAGGGTGAGGGACAGTGTGAGTTCTAACAAGCGCTGTTCCTAGTGGAGTTTTCCTCTGTTCTTCCAGTCAAAATGTTGTGACCTTAGTCAAGAGTCTCTTGTGGTGTTTTAGGGAGAAATAGTTATTCTGAATTGAAATAAGTTAATTTTTTTTTGCATTTATTTTTAAAACTAGAGTACTTTTCATTGCATACAGAAAATACTGTCACTTACCTATGGCAAAAGTTTGTTATATGCTTTTATTCCTAAGAGTCTTCAGTTTAGTGACAGAAGCAGGCATTTGTGACAAGCATGGGAGGTAAATCAACATGCCGTCCTGTGCTGTGCTGTAGAAAGTGATGTGCAAAAGGCAGCTGGAAAGACCACTTAGCTCCTTCTCTGCCTGGAGCCATGCCAGGTCATCTGGTGAAGGATCCAGTCCTGCATCTCTCCCAGCCCCCAGCAGTCCCCTCCTCAAGTTTTCTGATTTACAGAGGAAACCTTACTGGTTTTGCTCTGTGCACAGCTCCCATTCCGTAAAGAGGGAGAACATATTATTGCGACTACTCAGCAGCCAGTGGCTACGTGGGTGGAGGTATTGGTCACAGACTTGCATTCTTCAGCTTCTTGGGAACACTATATGCTTAGCAGAGTATCAGGTTTAACATCAAGTATCCCTCTTCCCTGGGTCCCTGTGAAAGTCCCTCACTTGTATGACTTCAGAGCAATAGGCTTTTCACGCTCAGTCAGGGATTCAGCTGCTCTCTCCAGAAATAGCTTTTGTATGTTGTTCTGCGACGAGCAACATTTTTTTTCACCTGTGGACATGGCTCAGAGCAAGGCAGTAACCATACTGCTGACGTTTCCTCATTGAAACCCTCTTTTCACCCATGACACTGTTTTCTCCCTGGTCCCCTTTCCCTCTGCCTCTGAAATGCTCACGTTATCTGTTGAGCAGCTTGTTGAGGCTTGCAGTTGCTATCCATAAAAGAAGCCTCAAACTGAAGCGTCCCTCACTTGGGATCGTCTCCGCTACAGACGCCTTTTAATTTGTAGGGCTCATCTCTTCAGGGCCATGCTATCACAGTGGGAGAAAAAGGCTACTGTGGGAAGGGGCACTTGGTGTCCAAAGTATGACTGGTTTTCAGACTGATCTCCTGTGTGTCCTCTGGGAGTTGGAATATTTAAATGTTTTTCTACTTTTAATAAAAGTCACAACATTTCAGAACTCATGCAGCCTGAAATTCTTCTATTGAAATTCTCACTGAAGAGAGCACAGAGGGCTTTTTACATAGTCATAAAATAACGCATAGGTCCCCACACATTACTAACTTCCAAGCAGTAGCATTAAGCTTTGCTTTAACTCACACTAGTATGAATCACAGGCTACTCCTCTATTAATCCAAGTCAAATTACCTCTTTTTTCTTTTTTTAAAAAAAAACCTAACTCAAAATAGACATCTCAAACTAGTTCTTGGATTTAAAGGGGCAGTTTGCCATGCCACTAAACCACTGTTTATTTGTTGAGGTTTTCATCTATAAAAGGATTGAGGTTAATTTTAACTTCCTATTTTACCAAGTTTTAAATTGGAGTCTAAAGCTGCTTTTGTCATGGATACAAGTCAAAGCAAGTTAAGAGGCCATAAATTGCTATAATCGAGTTTTCTGCTTCTTTCATATCACAAGGAGGGAGAAAGTACACCTGTTCGCTTAAAAGATCTAACCATAGCCAATTCAAGTACCAAAGGGGAACGGGAGAAAAAGCTTCCCCCACACCACACATGGTTTAAGTTGAAAGATTACTTTGTGCCAGCACCAAGTGTATAATGTCAGAGGATTTGACCTACACGCCCAGACTAAGGATACTCGGTTAAAGCTCCGAAGCCAGCCAGTTCTTCAACCTTAACTCACCCATTCCTCTGTACAGCGGGAAAAACAACATGGAAAGAGCCATGTGGGCTGTGCTAGAGTGTTGTTAGGAACATGCAGGTACGACCCTTGATGAGCACTGAAGTTTACACACATGCTAACTGTAAATAATTCTATATATTACAGGGGTGTTTTTTCTAACACCAGCCCGAACCAGATACTAAATGCATAACTACTAATTTTATAGCGGTTAATATTAACCAGAGTAGGTAGATTCAAGAGTTTTCCATAAATACAAATGTATGTGTTTCCTTTACAGTACATTTTTTTTTTAGGCCTATAGAAATATTTTTAATGTGTAAGTCATGAGGCCAAGAAGGTAGAATTTTGTGTGTGTTAATGTTAGGCTATTAAGTTGCATGAATAAATTTCTAGCTATCGGAATTAGAAATATAATCCAGAAACTTGTGCTATTAGAGATGTTCAATACTTTATTTCCGAACAATATTTCCAACAGGTGATTTATTAATTACCCATAGGTTACAAAAATAAAATAAAGTTATTTCTACTGTATAGGGAAAACAAATAATCATTGCAATCACTTTCAGCCACATGCTTCTGGTTCCTTTTATATTTTTATAGCCTTAAAAATATCTGAGTTTCCTTTGTTGGTTTTGGGGTGGTTTCTTTACATTTTGTAACATTATACGTTAAGTTTCTGCTGCGATCATGCTTTTACAACCAAGTCTAAAATCCCTCGAAACATGAGGCTGTAGTAAAATTGCTGATGGATCTTTGAGCGAAGCAGCAGAATTAGCACAGAGAGCAACGCAAGAGAGATAATTTAAAGATCAGCTCTTTGAATTAGCAGGAAACAAAGTGACTGGGAGATTATTTTGTTCCAAGCCAGCCTTTTGCCTTCCTCCAGGTGTGATACGCTTTGTTTAAGAGACATTTCAAGGTCCTTGCTATCATAATCTCATTCCGCCAAAACCAGCCCCAGTTTATCAGAGTTTCCCATGAACCAGTGAAACACAGGAGTGGAGTCAAGGGCGGTGTTTAGGACTGAGGAATTAAAACAGCTTTGTTCTGACTACAGCTAGATCTTGCTTCAAGTTTTAATATTTCCACTTCTGAATCAGCTTAACAGGACATAGTTCAGGAGAGTTAGAAGTGTTGGCAGAGCAACATTTCAGAGCAGGCTTTGATGGGGCTGTCAGTCTCTCCACACTTTGGTGCTGCAAAATGCAGTTTTCAGGCACTTTGAGGATCAGGATTGACATGCCTGTAGCTCCATGTTAGAACAGATAGACAGGCTCTCAAGATTAGGGACTTGCCAACTCCTTCTGTTGTGCAATACGCTAAATGCTGGTATTTTTATGTTCCTTTTGGACACGCCTATGTCTCACCATCTTTTCTCAACCCGGCACGCTTGCAGAGTAAGTACACGGTACTTTAACAGCGTATCACCCTGTTTCCACTTGATTAACCACCTGACATCCCCGTCCCAAAATACATTCCTCAGCATGTGGAGCAAGTGCCACCTAAGCTTAGCACCCTTCTTACGGGCATTGCTCCTACCTCCCCCAGCCACTGGAGCAGTGGGGGCCCGAGTACTGCCGGCACACTGTCGGACAGCATGAGTGAGTGGTGCAGGCAGCGTGGGAGCTGGCAGCGGGTTTGTAATTTCCAATCAGTGCAGCCAGGGCTGTCAAGCTCCCCAGCTCCAGCGCTTCTCCTGGCTGTGTAGCATTTGTCCTCCTCAGCCCCAAAGGATATGAGCCAGGGCTTCTCCACCGTGAGCCAGGCTGTGAATGTTTTGCTAGCTCCCCTCCACAGCCCTCCAATGCCAGGAGCCCACTTCAAGAGAGGGAGAGAGATGCTCTTTCTCCTTTTCTCTTCTTTCCATATCACAATCTACCTAGTAGCTCCTGCGTGATGAAATAGCAGGAGATGAAGCCACCCCAGAGGCATGGACACATAGATCAGGTGCCACAGCCATCAGAAGCCTGCAGAAGGTTTGCTGAAACATTTGCCCAAAATATTTTGCAAACCAAATCTGTTCAGCTGGAAAGGTTCCAACTAGCACTATCAAAAAGGAAAATTTGCAGAGCTGTATTTTTTTAGTGAAAATACTGTATGTTTCTTTGATTCGCAGTTACTGCTAAGCACATGATACTTTCATATAATGCCAAGGATAACCTCCAATGCTTTTCCTTTCAAGGGGTACAGTGTCATTAGCAGATTTATCCCGCTGTCTATATTTGATGTCATAAATCTGTTTGCATCCATAGAGATGAGCACAAGAGCATGTCATAGAATCATAGAATCATTAGGGATTGGAAGGGACCTCGAAGATCATCTAGTCCAATTGCCCTGCCACAGCAGGATCACCTAGATCAAGTCACATAGGAACACATCCAGGCGGGTCTTAAACGTCTTCAGTGAAGGAGACTCCACAACTCCCTGAGCAGCCTGTTCCAGTGCTCTGTCATTCTCACTGTAAAGGAGTTCCTTCTCATATTTATATGGAACCATATATGGATTATATGTTCCAGCTCACACCCATTTCATTCAGTCTAGCAGAAGTCCAGTCCAGGGAAAAATCCCTCTTTTTCATACCCCCTCCTAAAAAAATATATATATATAAGACTCCTATTTAAGGCTGTCTGAATGCATCCTGTAGCTCTGCAGGCAGAGGTGCTCTTATTTCTGTGCAGAGTTACTTGTGTCTACCACGCAGGAGCGTGGTCCAGAAAGTTTGCTCTGCAGCAAAAACCAAAAGGGAGCAGCAGAAATGTGACTCTTGCCATCTGCAGAAGCACCCCAGTAAGTTGTGCAGCATTTATGGCCAAGCAAGGCTTCTCATTTTTCTGTGAAACTAACAACTTCCACACTTGTGTCTTGGAGGGTGTTTGTGAGGTTATAGTATAAACTGATATTTGATGGACTAGAGTATCAGTGTGGTAAAGAGACACACAAGATGTGCATAATACACCTAAATAACCTGCAGCTTCATAGTATCCAACTTTTCTTGGCTCTAGCTCTCAACATAATTTTTTAGTAGAAATGGACTTCTTATAGCAAGAGGCACGTCTTCCATTCTATTTGTAAAGTGTGTAACGCTGTTTGTGTCCTCTTCAAACACTAATTTTGAGAGGGATAAAATTTTGTTATTGTGACATGTTACCTCTGCCAAGACTTTGCCTAGCAGTGGGACTGACTGTACTGTAACACACAAGAGAAGTGGTCATAACCAGCAGCAGTCGAGAAAGAAAGAGTGGTCCTAAGGAATTCCTTCCATTCAGAGTCAGAAATCTCCAATTTCCCTTCCTCTCCTGCTCAAATCAAGCCACCAGTTTTGCCATGTTGAGACACCATATGATACTGTATCAGTAACAGTATGGGAAGTTTTCGAAAAATCTCATCCGAGGTCCAGATGAAGTGATGATCGTCCACACACATGAAAATTTAATTCAAGTGGCAGCAGGTGAAAAGCAGAGTTGTTCGTGTAACAAGAGGAATAAGGACCTCACTTTAAAGAAGAGGTTAGTGGGGATGGGGTTTATTTAGTATTCCAGAACAGAGGCTGCAAGGGAAGATAATTAATAATTGCAGGGGAGAGGATCAGCATCAGGGAGGGAGGCAAACCATTTCTGCCAAAGGAAAGTGTTGATGAAGAACAAGTGGTTGTTCTATAAACTGGCCATCAATGAATTTAGACTGGAAATTAGAAGATGGTTCCTAGGTATCAGAGCAGCCCTGACAGCCTTCCAGGGGGCTCTCAGAGACAGAAAGTCAGACCTCGCAATCTCATGTATTTGCAGAATGCAAGATGTGGCTGGGCTTCAAGGCCCCCAAGATGCTCTCTGGGTCCATATTTTCTTCCACCCTATCAATTCTTTGTACCTGAGACTTCAGTGAGGTGGTACAGGGAACATTCTCTAGAACAGGCACGAGGATGCTCAAGGATCTATTCAACTATTTGCTCTGTTGGATCTCAATGACAAGACAAAACTTTGCTTGAAAACTCCTAGTACACTCCTTACTTCCACAAGGACCACCAAGTATTTAGCAGGTCTCCATATAAATTCCACCAGGATGCAGGCTTAGCCCTCTCTCCTGCATCAGTGCCAGAGACCTCATGCTTTGTCTGCTAAGGAGAAATTTTGAGAAATTTTCTGCATTTGAGGATGGCAGAAATCTGCCCTGTCGCCCCCACTGCGCATCTTGAGGATTCATCCCCTTCAGCCAAAGATTTGTGCCTCCTCTGTCTGTTCCCAGTCAGGGCAGAGCTAGGTGAGGAATCCAGTTCCTCAACACCTGCCTGCATTGCAGGCAGCACACTCAGCTCCAGGGCATAAGCCTTGCTCAAGAGCCTCCTCACATTCAGCTCTAGAGGAAAAAAAAATAAAATAAAGAGCTTGAAATTGTTTAGATTTTTCATCAACTTAAGGCACTAATGGAAAGAGTTAGGTAATGGTGTTTAATCCACAAGATTTCCAAGTGTCGATATATTTAAAAGATACCAATCTTCATATTCCAATTGCCTGGCACTTCCTAGGATTAAAAAAAAAAGCAGTAGATAAGGCAACAAACATGTTCTCAGACCCCAAGCAACATCTCCACTTAAACAAATCTTTCTTTTTTCTTTTTCTTTTTCTTTCCCTTCTATCTCCCACATGCAGTATCTTATGGATGACTTTGGCTAAAGAAAATAAAGCCTTTGTTTTCAAGCAGTAGTTGAGAGGTTGAGATCCATATTTGGTTCAAATTTTTATGAGAGTGATTCTGTGCATCTTTTGGCAAGCTATGTAGAGTCTGATTTTTAAGGAGTATTTAGGAAAACTTTGGACACCTGAAAGCTGTCTTAGCAAGATTTTTGATAAAGCCCAAGGACCTCAGTCACAGAGAAATCAGTGACAGCTATAGAGATGCCTTCAGGAATCCCTCTATCTGTCTAGCTGAATCTTTAGGCAGCTATGTAATTTGGCAGCTTGTGCCCAGACACAGTTTTATTTTTCATTAATCAGTCCATGTCTTTTACCACATGAGAACAACATGGAGCTGATGGATACTGCTAAGAGAAACAGAACCTTCAGGTAGTGACAAGTACCCCGGTTCAGTTTTTAACTTGCACAGTGATCCTCTGTGGTTTGTTTTCTTTTGTCATCTTCCACTCAGAATGCAAAAGTTCCATCTCTGTTGTCATTGCAGAAGTGGAGCTGCTCTCTCATCCAGTTTAGAACTCTTGCACCTACACTGATGCCACCAGCCCTGTGTTAGCCCTCTTGGCAGTCACTGTGATTGCCAGATAAAAGAGTTAATTACCCGGTCTCTTTTGTTGTTCGTTTATCTCTCTTAAGCCCAACAGTGATGGAGTTACACCTCTGAGGTAGATTCTGCCTACTCTTCTTATTTCAGCTGAGAACTCAGCATCTTTCAGGATGGCAGCTGAACTGTTCTGTACTGCAGGGGACTTTTCTATCTGCTGCTGGGATTAGCTGGATCACTGGGCTATCTTGCTTTTCCACGGAAACATCTTATTCTGCCTCACCACTTCTCTGGCCCAGAGCTAAATCTCTCACATAGCATAAGCATACTGGAGATCTCTAAAGCAAATATCCCTGCCTACCCCAGAGACAGGTGCTTCCACCACCCTAAACTTTAGAAGGCAATGCGTGGCCATGTGTTTGACAACATTTCAGTATTTGAGGCAGCTACTTTGTGGGTCCTTGATTATTCCTCACTGGTCCTTGAAACATATTCTTGGCCTTTGAATGGCCCAGTTGTAAAGAAGACTAAAAGTGCTGATTGCAAAACCCTGGTAAATAAAAATCTCTCAGTTCTCTGCTGACAAACCCAGTTTCTCTCCATTGCATTCTCTTATTTAATCCCTTCTTGGCAGAACATGACATGTTTTGATACTACAGCTCAAATTACCTTCCACAGTAAATATAACAAACAGAAAATAAAAAAGCATTCCTTACCCTAAAAACAAACACCAACTGAAAACAGTTTATTCGGCTGATGCTGCCCATGTGCCAGAAGATATGCCACTCTGATTTTGTAATTGAATGTATTCTTTTCCCTCTAATACTGAACTGAGGCTCTCCAAACCTGAAATGCTGAGGGGCTTAAAGCAGTGACCACAAACACCCATGCTATTTGTCATCTAGAAAACCAAGAAGGAGGAAAGGAGGAGAGCGGGCACAGGAGCTAGTATGCAAATGTTTGCTTCTGAGGTGAAAACCCCACCTCAGTGTACAGAGCCCACATGGTCTGGATAGGTGCAGACAGCTAGATTTGGAAGTAGTGAAACCAACTCCTCCTGTTCCCAGCAACCAAGGGACTTTGCATTCAACACTGTCATAGTATCTGCTTTCTTCACCAGTGGGATTTATCAATGAGGCCGAGGGCTCCTTTTGAAGTATCAAGTGCAGACATGCCCTTGGCTCTTCTGCTGCCATGCCTTTAACAAGATCTTGTGTCAAGCAGATCTCCTGTAATGATTCCACACAGTTAGAGGGTTCACGGGGCTCCTTTTACATGACTGAGTACACAGCACACCCTTAGCAAACTTATTTATAAGTTTTCCCTGTTTATTCAGGATATTCTGACCCCTGTAAATGGAGATTGTTCACATGCAAAAAACAATGGGTTTGGATGTGCTCAGTAAAACAATCAATTACGTGGAGAAGTGCCTATTATATAGTCAAATAGACAATTGTCTCCATCTGACCGTTTTCATTGTATCTATGCAACTCTTCTCTTGAAAGCATTCAAAAACAAAAGCACATGAAAGAGATCCATTGAAAAAAAATGTGGGTTTGCTATCAATGTTGGCTTGATTTCCAACAATAAATGCATAGGTCCGTTTCAGAGGTGTAATTGCTTTTGCTCTGTTATGTGAGTTACTCAGTTCAAGATCGGTCATTCTGGCAGCTTCCAGGATTTGGTACTCAACCCTAGGCACTTTCAGGAAGCTTGGTTGTCTGAGAAAAGAGGTACTTTGAGTATCTTTGAATAGAGAACCCAAAAATGGAACTAGATCGCTCAGCACACTTTAGAATATAAACCATTGTAGTCTGCATCATCTGCATTATAAAATAATTACAGTTACCAGAACTTTTAGATATGATTCAGGCAGTTTAGATTTGCTTAGCTTATGGCAGATTAAATTCAGATGATCATTGCCAACTAAAAGCAATGAAACTAAAATCCTTTGCATAGCAAGAAGTTATATATTCACTGCTTTATCTATTGATGCGTTTACACTCTCCAGAGAAGTTGCTGTAAACTGCTACATCATTTAGCCTCTAGAAAAGGCATCATCTTGTCAGAAGTGTCTCTTTATTTCATTAGTGCAGAGAAGACTTATGGCTAGCTGAGAAAGTGTGGTGTTTACCATAATTTCAGTTCTCATTCCACAGGGATGCTGAAGTCTATTTAATTGTTTTAAATCCCAAGTCCAAGTTATGATCTTCATTCTGCTGTAAAGCATGTGAATAACTTCTCAAAAGAATAGTCTCTTTGATATCCTCAAGACCTATATATATACATGAGCAATTTTACATGCAAAACCATTTGCAAATCTGAACTCAGTTTTAATTAGTTCATGGGTGAAGGTATCCACCAGAAAGCAGTGTTGCTCTGCCATGCATTATAGAAGTGAACACTTGTGTTAACTTGAAAAGGAACCACAGAAAAAGGAGGGAGGCATTTCAAGTGAGTGTAAACCAAGGTTTGCCTTGCCAACTAACGTTCACCTAGATACAAATGCAGTGCTATTGTATCATCATCTTTACCCCTGCTCTGCAAATAATTGTGAAAAGCTCTCTTTCAGCTTCCTTCAGCTTTTAAGCACATACCTGGGTGTTTGTGCCAGGCTTTTGTGATGATGGTGCTCCCCAGCACTCAGCCTTGCAAGCCCTCTCTCATTTCCTGGTCTGCAGATAAGCCTCACAGGTGGATGATGCAAGGGACCTGCAGCAGCCAGCCTTGGCCCAGAGAAGCCTCCCGACCCTTTCATTTGATAAGGGACTGAGTGCTGCCTGTCTATGTTATGAAATGCAAGAGCTCCCTAAGGATGGAGGAGCTGGAGAAGGGAGAAAGGCTTGCAGCTGGGATCAAAGGAAGCTTCAACAGAGCTGCCAGGGCACAGGGAGAAAGCAGGCAGAGTGAGGTTTGCCAGATACCTCTGGCCCAGCGGAAGGCCTGGTCATTACCAGCACATCTGTGGGTCACCCACAGGTGACTGAGCCAGAGGCAATAATGTGCCACATGGGATGTTCCCACGCAGGTGCCAGACACTCAAGAGGAGTGGGAGGCCATCAGCACTGCTCTCTGTTTCCCTCACCCAGGTGACTAAAACATACAGATGTAAAGCAGGTACTAGGTTGAAGCAGGTGAGAGGAGTAAAGGAAGAGAAGCAGACTGCGAAAAGAAGTTTGATTGGAAAAGTGAAGGAGAAAATAAAAAGAGCTAAATAAAAGGATAAATAAAGAGAGAAAGAAAAAGAAGAAAGGGGGGAGGCATGGAAGAAGGAAGGGAGGAAGAGAGAAAGAGAGAGAGAAAGAGAGAGAGAGAGAAAGAAAGAGAAAAAGAAAGAAAGAGAAAGAAAGAAAGAAAGAAAGAAAGAAAGAAAGAAAGAAAGAAAGAAAGAAAGAAAGAAAGAAAGAAAGAAAGAAAGAAAGAAAGAAAGAAAGAAAGAAAGAAAGAAAGAAAGAAAGAAAGAAAGAAAGAAAGGAAAGAAAGAACCAGCTGTGCTAATGCTTGTGCTTGTTTGATCATGTTCAGAGCCTCCTAAAATCACATGGAAGAGAATGGTTTTGTTTCACAAGGGTAGCGTATGCTGAATGTGTGTCCATGTGATTTTTGTGTTTGTACATTAAATATTTCCCCAAAATGTAATTCCTTCCCTTCTGCACTTAGAATAGTGACTTTACAAGAAGGACTGCTTCCAAACAGCAAGCAAAGGAGGGCTGTTGAGGCAAGATAGGGCAAATCTACATGTGTCTGAACTGGCTGCTCCACCCAGCCTCTCATCCTCATACAAAAAATAAATTATTGAAAAAATGTTTCCAATAACCAAAACAGGCAAGGTCTGATCTGCACAGACCATCAGCAGGCATCTGCCCAAGAAGCTGACAGTTGGCTGGTACATCCTCATCTGATTTATGTTGTGTGTGTGTTAAGCCTCAAATTGTTGAGTCTCTGGCTGGCTGCAGTGGTATTACTGGATGGTTGGTGTATGTTTTCAGCTCACAGAGCTGGCTCTGATACTGGGGTTGTTGGCTCTGAATCAATCCCAATCTCACACCTGTCTGAGACAATGAAGGCCTTGTTGCACACATCTCTACCAAAGGCTGTCATACAACTTATTTTTCACATTTCAAAAAGAAGGGGAAAAAATAAAGGGAGGACTGAGGAAATGGTGTCTCCTCACAAGACACATTCCCCATGCCTGGATGCAGCACATCCCTCATTTCTTTATAGGAAAATATATTTGCAAAACAAAGCCAGATGAGTGTTTATGGGAAAATATAGCTTAATCCTGACAGGTAAATGTGATTTAAGGCTTAGTCTCCAAGGACTTTGTAGGACCATGCCTGGTGTATTAAGTATGGGAGATAGGCACCTAGTTTTGTCACAGCCTTACTGGAAAGTTTACTTCTCTCTGGGTTAACACTATTAATAGCTTCTTGTAGTACCTATGCTATCTACCTAGCATTTTGGGGCCATTTCTTGAGATCTCAGAGACTATGAAAGATCCTAGACTCAGATGCCAGCATGGCTAGATCCTCTGCTTCCACTGAAACAGCTCAGCATGGGTGGAGGATCAGCCTGGCTCCAGACACCTCTTACTCCTGAGATGAAGGCAACAGTCTGATCTCTTTCATGGTCATCTATCTTTGCCATTGTGATCTTCCTTCATCCACTCTTCCTGCACCCATTCTGTTGCACAGATGTCTTAGATGTGCATCCTCTGGAAACTGTCATGGTTTAGAGCCTTTTCCTGCTGAGAAAGGTGGCAAAGAGAGGTAGGGGCTGCAGACCTGTCCCAAGCAGGTTTTTTCCCCATTTGCTGTGTTAATGGCAATTTTTCACCAGCTCAGACAGGAGGCATGTAGCTGAGCATTTCCCTGAAGCAGGAGTTCACTCCCTACTGCTGAACCAGCCTGAAAATGCGGAGTGGTTTTCCAGACTCTCTGCACCTACCTGTTTGCCATGTATCAGCAAAGGCTAATGGATTCTTCTAAGACAGCAGACTTGCTGGGATGTTGTTAGTGACTGGGTCCACCTGTCTAGGTGAAAGGCTGGTTGTGCAATTCAGCAGTTTTCCTGTGTCCCATTTCTGTGCTTTTTAGCCTGATCTCCTGTCCACCAAAACTGTTGTGTGAATTTTGCCAATGTCATGACCAAGTGCATTGCAGGGCCTGTGCAGATGCAAGTGGGAGATGAGAAGCTGAATGGGACAACCTGCATGAAATGTAACACAGTGCTGTTCTCATTCCTCCTCATCTTGACTCCGGTGTCTGTTCTTTGCCCCAAAACATCTTTAAAAGTGTAAAGTAGAAATGAAAAAAGGAGCATAGGGCCCTGCAACCCTGCTCATATCCAGTGAGATTTGAAGGGTGCAGAATGGAACCAAAAGACAGCTCTTCAGCCAGTGTAAGCTGGCCTTGCTGTGTTAACTAGGCCAGTGGAAGATCAGTCCTTGCACCTTGTTGGGGTGGTCTTCAGCCTAAAAATAAATTATTAACTATGCCATGAGTGAATGTAAAGACGGATGGTAGAGTATGCTTCTGTTGGTGCTTGCACGCCTTTGTTTGAGAATACAGAAAAATGCCCTGCGGCGATGAAATGCAGACAGGAGCGTGATGTTATCTTGCACCCATAAACCTTGCTCTGAGTCCACTGGTGGCCACTATCCAGAACTGCTAAGTTCAGACACACTGGCTTGTATTAAATAGAAGTGGTGCTTTCAGTCGTCAGTAAACAGCATTTTTGCCACGGGGCCCAAATCCTTAAAAAATTTGCCTAGGTAATTGTCTGGTTTTGCCTTCTAATGTCTCATCAGTAGCCTATCTGTAAGTACCTGGCTAAATGAACATGTGAGGAAGGGAAAAGAGCTGCTGGAGGATGGAGGAATAAACCTTTTCATATTTAGTTCACTGGCAGGAGAGACTAATGTGCATGCAGCTAAACAATCATTTTAGAATCACAAAATAAGTAATGCAGTGTATTAATTTAATCAGATTAAAGAGCTACGCAAATAAATGAGGAGGTTTTGTTTGGTTTGGTTTGTTCCTGTGGCAGTCCCCAAATATCAACAAAGGCAAAACAACAACAGTGAATAAATAATTTCTGGTTGAATTTTAATGAATTGTTTCAAAATGTTGCCTGTTTTAAAAACTGTGAAAATGTAGGCACGAAAAATATTTCAATTAGGGCAATTTCTGAAGGGCTTTTTTTTCCCCTCTGACCAAGCCTATAAACTACAATAACCTTGTTTCTTGTTATCATAGTGGTTTTTTACATTAAAAGTAAATGTATTGTTTGGTCTTACTCTTACAAGTAATATAATTATTTAGTATTTGCTTACATATCAAAATTGTGTTTAACTTTGAGATAGTTTCTTAAATGGAAAAAGGTTTCTTTTGCTTATAATGATGACTTGTGATCTTTCTCTATGCCCCAGTTGTCTAAAACTGCTCAGTTCAGCACTTTCAGCAGAGTTTAGCTGTGTTTAGCTAAGTTTCTGAAAAGTTTTTGATGTGTCAGTGTTTCATAGGTTCGTGACTGCTAACAGAGAACAGAATTTTACATGTGTTTTTGAGCAAACAGGCTAGTCACAGGGCACAATCTGAAAACAGATTATAGCAAGCTGGCCTTTTCAAGCTGTGCAGAAGTGTTTAGTGTATTAAAGGTTAATTTTTAAGATGTTTCATACAGAAAACAAAGTGAAACAAAACTTACTTGTATAAAACAGCACACGTTTCCTATTCTGCGAAGAAATCTTCCTCATTCTGGCAACAACAGCTGTTTGTCAGTTAATACTGGAAATTACTTTATTTCTTCCACGCTGGGACATTTTGCAACATTTGACATGTGTTGACACTTCTTTTCTATACAGGATTATAATTTGCCTTCAACACTGTTATTCCTTGCTCCACCCATTCTGGTAGCGCCTACCTGCACACAAACCAGAAAACATGATCAGGATGTAGGGACACAAAATTTGGGGCTGCGATGCATGTTTCCGAGCAACTTGGTTGTCCTGGATTCCCCCGAGGAAGAACTCTAGGAGAAGAGTCAGGGATGTGTACAGCAGTTGGGATGTCAGCAGGCTCCCCCAGGTCTTCTCCAGGGGATGGAGAAGGGCACAGGCATACCCCTGATTCAGGGGGTAGTCAGGGGAGATGTACTGCTGCCACTCACCAGGGCCATAGGTTTGGTAGAACTGGTGATGGCTGCAGCACAGCAGGATGTGGTATTCCTCAGCTACACAGCAAGTGCCAAGGGATTTCATAAAAGAAGTAAAGCATTTCTTAAACTGTATTTTAAAGGTATTCAGCCCTTAACAACCCCGTGAGTGGGGGCTTTCAGCACATACTTCTGGGTTTGACTAATTTTCCATTTTGGTTTTGCAGATCTCCTCAAAACCAGCTTGACAGTTCAGAGGACAGATCATTTAACAGAGTTTTGAACAAGTCTACTTTAGTTTAGTACCACAATGAGGAACAGTTTCTTAGCTACTTCATTTTTTAAAAAAAATCCATTTGTCATTCTAAGTCAAACTGACTTTACAAATATATGTTCACACGAAGAAGACCTTACTTCACCTTGTAAATCAAAGCTGCACTCTGGAGAGAGGTTTCATACCACTGGGCTCAGTATCATTTTTCTCAAGGTGACCTCAGTTGTTAAAGTATGAAGGTTGCATTTGATATTTGACTGACTTTCTCTAAGTCAATAAAATGAACCAGTGTGTCTTTAGATCATCAGAGATCTGCTTATCACCAAAAGTTTTTTTTAATCCTGATTTGTGTTGGAATTTAAAAGAATCCAAGCAGATTTCATTTGCCATCCTAAATAAAGGTTTGGAGGGGGATACTCCACTGTGTGTGCAGAGTGCCCCTGGATGAATTCTACTTTATTAGTTTATAAGCTTTCTTCTGAGCACTTGGGATGAGATCATGAAAGTGTAAATGGCTGTTATCTTCAAAGGCTTCTTTTATACTGACAAAACTCCACCTTACTGACTCGTATTAATAATCTATTGCAATCCTAATTAGTTCACATCAAGGTCAGTGTTTTGTGGTGGATAAAATGACAGTAAGCTCCAGAGAGTAAGTTTTTCTTCCACTACTTTCATGCTGAAAAAGAGAGGACAGAACATTGAAAGTGTAAAAGAAGAGACTGATGAGGATTTTTTTGTTTATCAGTAGGCTAAATAACTTTAATATGGAGTAATTATTTAATATCACCAGGAACAACCTGTAAGGTACCTGAGGCCACGCTGCAGTCATCCCTTTATCACTATGTCTCCCAGTGGACTGCAGAGACTTCCTCATTCAGATCTGCTCTTTATTTGCTCTGGATTTGCAGTGGGAACTTTCAGCCTCAGAGTTAATTGTCTTTAAATGTAGACACAAAGTTAGGAATGTTTCACCATGACAGGAACTCAGGATTGCCTTCTTGAACACCTTAGGACAGAGTCATGCTTAGGCAGTGGTTCTAGGGCTGAGCACCAGGGTATCAGCATTCACTTCCCAGAACCAGCCAGGGTCAGGTCCAGCCCACAGACATAAAGGATATTGTCATAGAGAGGAAGGTGCAATTAATCCTATGTCTGCAAACAGTGACTCAGTGTGACTTCCAGGTCCTGGTCCATTTCTTTCGGTCTTGCTCCACCCCATGAAAGAGAAACATTAAAGCTATAACCAGGCAGGGATTAATTCCTCCTAACTTTAGACATCCATATTTTCTGCATCTCTGTCTGACACAGTCTTTTGCTATCTTTGCAATCAGAGAAAGAAACAGCTGTTCATAGGGTGTGATTCACCCACCTGGCTTGGCTTAGGTATCTCCCTTAGGATGAAATGACTCGTGCCCCAGAAGTGTCTGGTTTACCCTGTTGGCAGTAAAGTCTAGAGTCTAGACAAGTAGCTCAGAGGTAGGCACTGCAGATCTTTCCGTTTGGATGACTCCTCCCCTAAAAAGCCAGGACATCAGAAGACAGAACTACATTTTGTACAATTAGCACCCAATTTCTGCATTTCCAGGGCATGATATACTGGCCCAAGGCAGGCTGAAAGCAGCTGTACTCACCAGCAGCAAGGTAGTGAGATGGGCTGATTGACCTGCAGCACAGTGAGCACTGTACCCCTACCCAAGCCTTTTGCTTTCAGGCTATGAGCTAACTAGTACAAAATAGATACATCTCCCCTAAGCTGTTTTTACAGGTGAACTTTCCCTGCTGGGTTGACATCAGGTAATTCACTCTGACTCAGCCGAGTGCTGAGCTGGTGCCGCAAGTGCTCTACTGAACAGGACCCTTGCTTTCTGCATGCATCACATCTCGGCCTGATAAAATATGGATTCCTTCAAGCAACAGTGTGAGGATCAAGGAAATAGTTAGTTGAGAGGCAATCACGTACCAGTGTGGTTCAGAGAATGGCAAAGAGCCGAGCAGTACCTGGAACATACAGCAGCAGAAGGGAGAAGCTGGAGAGGAACAGAGTGCTCTGCTGTGTAGCAGGGTTTGTCATACATGGTAGCAGGTCATGGCAGCTGCTCATGCGATTCCCCTGCAGACTCAGACACATCTGATTTCTAGGTGTGGATTTACCAGGATGGACAAGGAAGCAGTAACTTCCTCAACAGGTCGCAATTCCTACTCCCTCTGCAGTTCCCTCCCAGCAGTGGCACAACAACCCACTTTCTTCCTAGCACCTCCAAGCTAGAAGAAAATGAAGTGCCATGAAGCTAGTACCCAAGTGTAGGTGCGTTTACACAGGTATATGTAGGCATACGTGCACACATCCAGGTGCATGTACGCACATGCATGTACTTGTACTGGCATACTTCCACCCAAGCCATAAGAATCTCTGCATCATGCCGCCTCCCAGGCTGGGTGCAAGAGGACAAACTGTGAAGTGTGCTTGCTGCCAACATCCACAGGGTATCTGTCCCCAGTTTGCTCACTGTTTCTATTCGGGCTTTAGCCGTAGACTTAGAGATAGGGGAGAACACTGCATTGAGGCTGGTAGCATGTCTCCTCCAGGAAAGCCAAGAGAGTGGAAGGTCAGGGTTGAATTCTTTTACTTCATTCCTTGTTGATGCAGAGAGAGGACGTGTGGTAGAAAGGAGTCTCCCTCTCGAACAAATAGCTGCATCTTTCCAGGGTGACTCATACCTCCAAAGATAAAGAACAATGCATCTTTAATTTGCAAAACCCAGCTTCCCAACTTTTGCATGTCACTGGCACCAGAGACTTTGCAGTTTGCCCATAATGCCATCATGTTTTTCAAAGCAGAAGTGATGCCGGCCCAGAAGGTGTGCTTACTCAGGAGGAAAGATGGGTTATATTTCATTTGAACAGCTTAGGTACTAACTTGCTAGGGCAGCATGTACGTTGATTGTGAAATCAGAGTTTTCAGAGCTCGGTATTTGGATTTGTCTTCACTTCCTGATTCTGGCATCAAATTAGCAATGAGAAAGAGGGGTTTTAGGGGACTCCCACCCCACAGATAGTTGTCATGCTAAAATGCTACTTGTTTCTTCATGGCACATTGTACCTGTACAGTTCTGCTAGCTCAATCATGTAGCTTTAGACTTGAAAGAATACACACCTCCTTTGATCCCCCAGATACACATGACTAGAACTGGTCCTTTCTCCTGCTACCTTTGGTATCTTCAGGTATCTTATTATCATTGGAGCCCTGCCCTTCTTGACACAGACATGGAGAGAGTGAAGGAAAGTGAGCAAACCATTAGGATTCACTTGTTTGGTTTTCACAAGAAAACCCTGGCATATATTTCTAAAGAAAAGCTAGCAAAAAGTAGCTGCATTTAAGACTTCCAGTTTTTCAGTACATTCAGCACTGGAGGACCAATATCCTCAAAGGCACTGACAGATTTGCATCATTTCCAAACTCAAGACCCATTCTAGTATAGTGCTGAAAGGAAACGAGTGAACATAGACATGCAGTTAAGGAAGATAGTACACAGAAATGGAATGCAAAGTACTGAATGACCAGTAGAAGTGATGGGCTGCACCCCAGCACCTAACCAAACCACTGTGGTTTTCCGTGGTCTTTTTTACTACGCATTTGATCCTTCTCAAGTGTTAGTGCCCTTATGTTAGTCCATGCAGTACTTAACATGCTTTTGGAAGTTCTGCATCAACTCTAAACACCGCAGCTAGAAAAGGGACAGCCTCAGTGACTGGTTTTTGAAAGGTTTCTGCTTGAGGTTTATATTTTTCTCCTTTATTTTCAAGAGTGTGATGCCTCAGTGTGAGGAAACTCCTTCATTCTTCTAACCCACAGGAGGTTTTTCAGAGGTTCAAGTATTTCTATAACTTCTTTAGCATTTGCAATACTCCTCAAAACCACCATAATTTTGAAATAACATGAAAGCAAACATTGAGGTCAGGAGGTCACTGCCAGTGAATAACTGGGGATGTGAGTGGCCCTTTGACCCCCACCCCAATGTAAAAATTACCAGATATGCAACGTATCTGTCACTGTTCTCAACCAGAATAAATCTTGTCACCTGTTAGCAAGCTAAAAGGTTTACTTGGAAAGTGAGCTTTTCAAAGCCACAGAGAGGAGTGAATGATCCTCTCCTATGAATTTCCAGTGGAAATTAGGAGGCTATGAAAAACTTTCCCTAGAGGCAAATCAGAGCTTGCACCCACCTCTGTGAATGGTGCATGTCTCCTGGCTGTTGTGCTGGGAGGTGGCTCTGTGGTGTGACAGCAGTTTCCACAGCCTGGCACATGGAGGGAAACCACCCTGCAGGGTGAAGTAGCTGATGGTGGAATTTTACAGTTTGCTCTGTACTTTTCCAGCTCCTCATGTTCCAGCCTTGAGAGGTATGAGAATACCAGCCTTGTGTGGCTGTTGCCACTGCCAGTGATGAATTTGTCCTTTGGAAAGTCCCCCTTATTTAAGCTACTGACTAATTCTTTCACCTGCTCAGAGATGACACAACTTTTCACGGTGCTGCGGATTTGCTGGGCCCCAAGTGAGGAAGGGAGATTCAGTCATTTTGGATTGGTGTCTCAGAGAGGGACTAGGTGAGACATATGCAGGGCCATATCATGGCCCTTTGTGCTTCTCACCCCTTCAACCAAAATTGCTAGGGCTAGGAGACACTGCAAGAGAGCAAATGGGAAGAAGAGGCAGAGGCAGGCACAAAAGAGATGCTGGCAAAGGTGAGAAGGAGGAAAGTGTCAAGTTTTTAGGCAAGTGGCATCTTTCTTCTCAGGACAAAATTATATTGAGCACTTCTGTGCTTTTAGTCTGTTTCCTCTATTAAGCAAGACACCTCTCTGAATGAACAAGTCTAATCAAGACCATTCCTGCCTTACACTCAAAGGAAGCCAAAGTCACACTATAAAAACTGTTTCCCTTTGGAAAGATTAGCAAATCAGACTGGGGCGGAGGGTGTTGGGGGTTGGGGAGAGGGGAAGAAGTCGGGGGAGCAGGGGACACAGACAGATGGGCACATCCCAGTCTCAGAAAAGCCTTTCAAAGCAGTTAAGGATCCAACTCTCTCCTTGTCTGCCTCCGAGTTTGACACCAGTAAACTAATCCCAGCTTTCGTTCATCGCATGTCTTCTGCCAGCTGCTGCCTTTAAAGTGTCTGCCAGGATGGTGGAGGAATTGCAAAGCTCGATGCTATGCAGCTTTCGGGGGTTGTTGCATACGACTGGCAGAAATTTTTGCAACTTGAGAAAAAAGTCTGGCAATGGCAGCAGCTATTTCGTAATTAGTCTTCCTCGTACAGTGCCGAGGATGGTGGGATTTTCACTGGCATGCACAGTGGCTACTTAGCTGCTCAGCACTCAGGGCTGACTCCTTTTTTCTCCCCTGCCCCTGGCTTGGGGAAAATCACTGGTAGAACACAGAGTGTGCCAATAATTATATTTTCCAAGCAGGCAGGTGTCATTTCTGAGCTGGAGGGGTGAGAAAGGAGAGAGGAGGTGCAGTCAGTCCATGTGCAAGTGCAGCCTGTCAGGAAGAGAAGATGGAAAGGCTGGCTGAGTCAAAGGCATACCTGCTCCCTCCCGGGCTCTGCCGCCATCCTGCCTCACGCCACAGCACTGACTCACATCCTGCTGCTCCTCTCTGAAGCTTCCAGGAACATGCTGTATCATACTGAGATTTGGCCACGCAACGCCTCTTGGCTGGGAGCGGGCAGCAATGTCTGATCTACAATTACACACAGAGAACCATCTCTCTCTCTCTGCATTACAAAGGCATAAAACAGATTCTGACGTGTGCAGGATCCAACCCAGCGCAAGCCGTGTGAACATGCATTGCCTGTTCTCCTTTCAGCTCTTAGACGCAGTGGGGCCTGTTATGTGACCCGAATTCAAAGCTTAAAGCTTTTAATATGGCTAAGTTATTTTTTTTTTCTGATCAGAATATAAAATCTTGTAAGGGCTTCCTTTCAGAAATTTTGTAAGGATTGTTATATCAGTCGTACAGAAATGGTGAGGTGACAAGGCCATGGCCAGGTTGGATGGGGCTTCCAGCAGCCTGTTCTAGTGAGAAGTGTCCCTGTCTATGGCAGGGAGTTGGAACAAGATGATCATTAAGGTTCCTTACAACCTAAACCATTCTATGACTCTGTGGGTCTATTATTCTATGACAGACTTTTTTGCTATCATCCCACACAACATCCTGAGCTGGTACTATGAATCACTGCAGTCCCACTGAAACTTGCTGATTTATACCTTCCAAGTGCCTGACAGGACCACAGTGGGGTTTTGTGGAGGGAGAGGGAGGTGGTGTTTTACATTTTAAAGCATATTTACCTCTGAAAAAGAATCATGTAGAAATAGCACCTCAGGACTTCATGTTTATTATGTCCCAGTGGTTTATATCTCCAGTTAGCTCCAGATAAGTTTTACAGACAGAAAACTGCCTGCTGTTGTGTGTGAGGTCAAGAGATATGCTGTGGTTTTGACTGAGGTCTTGTCCTGTCAACACAATGGGCGTTCTCTTTTTGTACTCGCCTATCAATAACAACTTTGGAAGCCAAAACGTGCCTTGCGTCACACAAGGACAACTCCATAGCCTGGCAGGTGTTTGTTTGCCCTGCTTAACTGTGCCAGTTCTGCTGAACAAGGGTGTCTTAGAGCCTGGGCAAATACATCACTGCTGTGCATCAGAGCTCTTGGATAACCACTGAGCCCAGAGCTGCTCCTCTGAGAGACACTACTTCTGTGCAGGGACTGCACAGATCAGACGTGCAACTGGAATGGCTAAGAATGGCCATTTAGGTATCAACAAAGCTGATACGACGGGCTGTGATGGCTCCCAGAGCCTTCCTGCCGGAGACGGTTATTTTCTAGCTGGTCTGGAAAACGCTGCGATCCCGATGGGGCTCCGGGAGTCCCGGGGCGCGGATCCACTGCTTTCTCCAAGGTCTCCGCTGCCACCTACTGACATGGCGCTGCCCCGGGCATCTCCCGGAGAATGCAGACACGGACCGCCCTCCGCCTCTTCCGGGCCAGGCTTTTAATTTGCTGTGGCGAAAATGGCTGGAAAAATGGAAAACACTGGGACCAGCGGGAGCATCATAAAAAGAGGAGACTGGCTGCTCCTGCTTCTTTTTGTTGGGGTGGGGATTTTTTTGCCGCCGAGTCTCCAAGCAAAGCTTGTTTCATTATTAAACTATTAAATATTATGCAACATTTGTACAGCTTCATTATGGCTTTTTAAAACAGGCTGAACGCAACCTTTTCGTGGCCATAAAACATGATGAGGCATGAAAGATGGTTCAATACTTTCTGCTTAATAGCTTGTTAGGCATCAGGCTGGAGGCCGAGAGCTCCTGACTCCACAGCAAGGTGTGAATTATTGCACCATAATTCTCACCCTGGAGTGCTTTATTGCAATTAATAACTGTTTTCATGTTTTAAATATATTTTCTCACACCATAAAAAGCAGAAATGGAAAGTACTTGCTAATGGGAGAAATACCAGGAGGACTGAGCATAGAGCACCTACTGAAGCAACTTCCTTGGTTTCATGCTATTTTCATCTGCTTTTACATTGTTTTGGAACCGTTTGGCTTTTCAACTGTGTGGACTCAGATACCTTTGCTGAAGTAGCTTTTCCTGCAAATCTCTTCACAGAGTTTGGAAGCAACTCCCATTTATTTGCAGCATATTTTCATCAGACTAACGTCACCACACAAATCCACAGGTTCAGTTCCCCATGCCAAGCTACTAAATTGTGAGATGTGCACCTTTCGATTTTGAAAGCAGAAAAAAGATGCATTTGGAAAGAGTTTGTTTTCTGCAGTAGCTTAGTCCTGGGGCAAACTGGAACCCGTTCCAGTTTAATTTCAGGTAACCTGAAAGCTGACGAGAGGTAGATATCACAAAAATAAAATGCTGTTGGAGGTACCTGGTACAGATCCTACTGAGGCAGAAGAGAGGTGGTTGACTCCCCATTCTTGTTGGTATTTAAGGCCAGGCTGAATGAGGCTCTGGCCAGCGTGATCTAGGGTGGAATCTGTGTCCATGGCAGGGAAGCTGGAACTTGGATGATCCTGTGGTCCCTTCTAACCCTGACTGACTCTATGACTTGGTCTAGGTGATCCTGCTGTGTCAGGGGGATTGGACTAGATGATCTTTCGAGGTCCCTTCCAATCCCTAATGATTCTATGATTCTATGATTCTAAGCTACTGGAAATGCAAACCTTACCTTTACTGGGAGCTAAATTTGCCTCTCAGTTCTGAAATGGTGCCATAAAAATGCTCTTACAGTCATACTTTTCTCAACTTAGTATTAAAACACTGTGAAGGTGAAGCCTGGGGTTAGTCACAGCAATCTGCTTTAATATATGTATATAACGCTCTCTATTAACATCGCTGCAAATTCTTAACCAGTCTGATGTAAAAAAGACGGTCTTTAAGAGCAAACACAGAGATGGGAAACATGGACACCAAGAGAGAAAATTAATTGGTGGTTTGAACTTTCACTTAGGAAAGACTTAATGGGAAGAGGAGATTAATAATGGCGGTCTCTCAGGCTGCCGCTGTTTCAGGTACCCCAGAGGTCAATAATAACAGCAAATGGATGGGGCAGGTCAGATACTTTGGTATTTTCTCTCTGGATGTGACTACACAAGTACTTGGTCCATTATCTGGTTTCTAGTCAGGGCACAGCACAAAACTAATTCTAGTAGCATTAAAAGAAAGAAGCCATATTTCAGTTGGATCTCAGCAGTGTTTAGTAAATCCATTACAAGGTCTTGCTTCCTCTTCTGCCACTGTAATGGTTGCTGTGACCTTTTCTGAGTCTTCTTACTCTTGTTCACATCTTTATTGCAGTTGGGGGTGTTTTATAGAGCAGAATCCAATGCGTGCTGGGACAGGTACAGGACAAAACCATGTCTCTTGTCCCGATGAAGCAGCAGTGTAAGAAGCAGGAGAAAAGTGTCAGAGTAATCTGCCCCACCACACCACTGACAGTTTGTAGCAGAAGACAGACAGTATATTCTCTCATCCTGAAAAACAAGGATGGGTGAGAGCACTCCCCTCACACATACACAGATTTCTTTGAAGATGCACTTTTCCCCTCTCCTCCGCAGTGCTAAGACCTAAGGACAGAGAATCTGAAAGTAAGTGATAAAACAGTTCCAGTCAAAGGGCTTCTAGAGTGACAGTGCTGAACAGAGCCCTTGAGAGAGATCTGCTACGTCAGCCTTGGCAGAGCACACTAAAGGTTCCCCAAGCAGAAGCCAAGGGAGTTTCTGTCCCTGGACTGGGATTCCTCCAGTGCACACATATCAGAATTCACCAACTCAGCCGTATTTCTGAAGTGAAATCAATGAGGTTGTGTGCTGAAATAAGGGAGTAATGATTTCATTAACCCCCTTTTGGAAGCGACACACACACAGTTTCACATCACTGCAATGCTTACTCTGTGGATGTTTTGTGGTATTTATCTTAAGGCTACCACTGAACACTGAATCCCCTCATCTCCCAGTGATCTTTAATAAACCCTGGCCATACATTAACAAAGACATTATGTTGTAAATTGGAATAAGGCAGGCTTTTTGATTATGTCTCTTTGTTTCTACCAAATTCCATTTAATCCAGTTGGATGATGCCTTTAAAACAGCATGAGTCAACTGAATTTATTTTTAAATAAGTCTGACTGGAAAAAAAAAATAATATTAATAATATCTGCATTGGAGTATGTTACTCAGCCAAATAATCTTTACAGGACTTCAGTTTATTCTGCAAGTGACTTCCACAGTTATCTTTTGAAAGCTTGGAGTTTTGTATAAATCTTCCTCCTAAACAGATTAAACACACAAAATGTAAAACTCATCTCCCTAAAGCACAAGAAAATAATAATTTCCAGATGGACTTTCTGATGGAAAGTCAAAGCCCTTCATCTCAGATTTGGGAATCTTCCCCTGATATCAGTTTTATCTGAGTGTAGGTCATCCAACGTTTGGGTTTTTTTCAAAAAGTCGGTTAGCTAGGTGAAGCTGCAGGAGAACACCTTCACAGCTGAAAAAATAATAGAGAATACTTTAATAGTAAAAAAACAAAACTCTGAGTAAGCAAGAAGGGAAGGAATTTTTTTCACGTTGTTTTCTACAAAAATTAGGCATTTCTAATTAGAGACTGAAGAACACCAGCTTCATACAGAAAGACGAAATCAGCAGATAAGACTTCTGTGTTGCTGCAGTCCAGTTTGGGTAAACTCCATGGTCTGCAGCTCTGATTTCAAATGTCAGCCAAACTAGTCGTGTGGCTAGAAAATCATAAGTTAGTGTTTTTCCATAAATGTTTTACACAGCTGTGCATTTTGAGATTTTGCTTCCAAGAAGCAGCCGTTTCTACAGAAGGCCTGTACCCATAAGGCATCGGCATTTTCGGCTTAGCAGTTCCATAGAGTTTGCATAAGGTTTTCTGTTTCTAGCACCCATCACTCTGCATTGGGTTTCTGTATTTCAGTGTATACCAAATAGATGCACACAAGTAATTTCATTAAGCTCAGGATTTTCAAAACACCAAGGAAGCCAAATTCCCCTGTCCAATTCATCCAATTAGGTGTCCGCCTTCTGAAGGACATTAGTTTTACTCTCCATCCCTGCCTCACACATATATTTTAATATTGTTTGTCTCTCTCTGCTTGCACATAGAAACATTTATAGCTTAGCATTTTAGTCTCTTTGCTGCCATGAACAACATGCCTTTTTGGCTAAAAGGGCTGAGAGCACACTGATAGAAACACTAGCATGTCGCAGCAATGGATAGTCTTTGACTTTGGAAAGCCTAACCTGCTTTTCCTCTGTCCACTGTCAAAGTGAAGTATCAAAAAGAGTCACAAAAAAATATCAACCCATCAAAACTCACAGATACACAAATAATATTTTAGAAAGCAATTCATGTGAAGGTCTCTTGACAAAGGGGATTATGGAATGGAAATATAATTATCTTGGCATATAAGTTTCTCTTTCCACCATGTGGTTTGGCTCACTATTTGATTGCAAAGTTTTATCATTCAAAACAGCCTATAGGTCTCTTTTTCATTGCAGACACAAGGCAAGTACAGCCATCTCCACCATGGTCCTACGACCAGTCCTACCAGTACCTGGGCTCCATTGCCACCCCTTCTGTGCACCCGGCCACACCAATATCACCCGGCAGGGCTAGCGGCATGACATCCCTCACTGCAGAGCTTTCAAGCCGGCTTTCAAGTAAGTACCCAAAAATTAGTCTCCCACCACACTGAACCTCACCACAGCCTCAAGGCTGACTCCAGTGCAAACCAGTTGCAGTGTCCTGGGGTGTTGCTGCAGCTTTTCTCCAGTTGCAGAGAAGGCCCTGTGGGCTGTCGGCAGCCAGCTTTCTCCAAGACTTTGTTGGATTTTGTGCAAAGAGTAAAGAAATATGATTTGGGGCCCAACATATCTTTGTCAAAGAGGAAAAACAAGAGGGGAGACAGCAGCACTTTGAAGATGTATGGAGCTATAAAAATAGTTTGGAATACTGAAGAGCTATCATATCTGCCAAGAAATGAATGCTGCAGATATTTCAGTTCTTCCCTTGCTCTAAATTCAGACCAGAAAAGAGCAGGTTATGGTGGACACACTGAATGCAGGATAGTGAGGTTTGGCATTCTAAGTCATGTTACATCTTCATCAAATTGTACTGCAGAGCTTTACAAGCCAAAATAAAGATATAGCTTGGAAATGAAAGCTACCCCCTGGTTTCTACCACACTCAACTGACCATCTGCTGACTCCAATCTACACATATTGAACCAATATGTATGTGTTCAATAGCAGGAACTTTCTTCAGATGAATGAGAGCCATATAATTCAAATTTGCGCATAGCTTTTTCAAAAATGTTTCCTCTGGCTGCACATACTGCTCTCAATTGAATACTCAAGGCTTCGTCAAAGATCAGAGAGAATCACTTGAACATGCTCCAGCCTGTCCTATTGTTGTCATACAGATTCTGCTTTGAAAGAGTCAAGGGACAATGCCCACCAAAAGTAAATTGTTAGGTCTGGGTCCTAATCACATCTTAGATATAACTGAAAACACAGGACACATTTCTAAATTATAAAATAAAAATACAAGAAAAAGAATGAAAGAAAAAGAAAGATAATTTCTTGGTTTAAAAAATGTCTATAAAAATTCTAATTCTTCATTGACACACTCTTAAAATGAAATTACTACTTTTTGCTTTCTCCCCTGTGTTTCCCTCCCTTTTCACTCCTTTCCATTGGAAAAAAATGCAGAAATGGACAAAACGGAGAGGGACGAAAAGATATCTTCTTAGCAACCACAAAAGTTACTCATATTTCATCAAGTTTCTTATGTAAGAGAGTAATTTTTCTTGGCAGAATTGTTTGAAAACAGTATCTATCAGCTATTTTGATTTTCAGACCTCTTACAGGGGTGCCTGATGCACGTGTACTTGTTGATGTGGATACATGAGTCAGACTGAATGGAGAAACATGACTATGAAATGTGGGGGGTTTTGCATTGTCACAGTGCCCAAATGTCATCACAGTGTAACAGCGACCTCATCGTGCTGCGTGTTGTAAGCACAAAAGACTTCCAAGGTGGCTACTCCAGGAATGCACAGTGTAACTGAAGGTAGCCACATATGCATTGAGGAACAGCATTTCTTTTGTGGCACACGGTGAACACTGAGCTAGAGCACCAGCACTAGGACTTGTCAGTGCTTTTTATGCCTGTGGTCAAAGTGTTTTACGTTGAGGCAGGCATAGTTTCTCCATAACTTATGAATTAACTCAAGAAGAGCTTCACTTACATGTCAGCGCTTTCTTTCCAGCCTTAATTCTGTATATGGGGGGGCTTATCTCTACAGATCCTGAATGGTTTTTATAAAGCTTCAGAAATGTTATTTCTATATTAAATCTTACTCACTATTCCAAGAAAAATATTTCACAACTTTTTAATCCTGTATCCCATTACTGTCACACACACTTGTCTGTCTAAGAAAATTCTTCTTGTCAGAAGAAAAAGCACATTTGAGGGTTTTTAATTCTCTACGATCTCAAGATATGCTTCTCAAGAGAAAAAGCAAAGATATGGGACATACTTGAAATACCTTGACTTTAAGTCTGATTATTCTGCTTTTTGTCAAACTGAGCACAAGAAATACTCATCTGTTGCATCCAGACAGTCTCAAGAAATGTGGGTTCTTTCTCTGAAATGAAGTGTGGAAGTACCGCTCGAAATCTGGCAGGTTTTCAGATTCAACCTTAGCTGCTCTGAAGCTCCTGCCGTTCTGTACCATAGTGTACCTTGCTATGTTAAATCTAAAGGTGCTGGGGTTTAAAGGAAGGAAATTTGTTCAGGGATCTCATTAATCTTCCAGAAAAAATGGAGGCCATGCTCAAAAAGAAAGCATCCGGCATGCATCAGAGCCATTCTAAGAAATGTATAGAAGCTCATCAAAGTGTGCTGGCTGTGTCATTGACGAGCTTTCAGAACTTGGCGCTGGAGTGCGTCTGCTCTAGCTTGAAATCCGGGCAGCGCCAAGAGCTTTGTTTTCTCTCTGTTGCTCATGAGTATTTCCTTCAGCACATGGCTCCTCTTCTGCAGACTCCACGCCTTGTCTGACAGAAGAAGTTGTCTTCTGGAAAGATTTTTTAATTGTTATTGTTGTTGCTTTAATCATGCATAGCTGCCAACTCTAGGGAACACCACCTTCCATTAATCTCAGTCATGATGAAGATCCTTCCTAAAGAGGCCATTATCTGCTCTGCTTGTTTAATCCTTGCACACCAGGGAAGGAGACAATACCAGGCACACTTCCACTGATGTCAGACAAAGCAGTGTAGAATTTCACTGTCCTATAAAACATTTCACTTAGAAAGAAGAGAATGGCTTCTAGCACACATGAAAGTATGAAAAAAGATCAACCCTAAAATCTGTATTTCTGCTTTAAAAAACAGTGCTATTGCTTTCCTTTCTTTCATATTTGTTTGAGCTAAAACATTCAGAGGGTACTAACAATTATGTAGACAATTATATCATGATCCAGATACAAAGACCTTAAGTTAATTTGGTTTATCTTGACTTTGATAGTGTTGAAACCCAGTGGAGAACTTGCTGAGAGCACTCTGTGTGTGACAGAGGCTGAGCCTCTGCATGTAAACCTTGACTTTGCAAGATCATGTACCTAAAGGATAATTTCTGCTCCATGGAGCTTCCTGTTTGAGTCAACAAATAAAACTGGGTTCAAGAAGAGACTATACAAAGCTGGAAAATTTATATTTAGGTCACTTAAGTGTCCTTGAGTCAAGTGATACTAGGCAAAGAGCCTGAGGTCTCTGTCCCCACCCATCCATTGAGGACACTCTGGAATTGTAAATCATTGCAGGTGTTGTAAGGTCTCTAAGAATGAACACATCCAAATGCAAAACAGGACAAGAGCTTGACACTCCTCTTTAATTGCTGCTTTACTGAAATTAATCCAAAACGTCCAGATCTACAAGCCTTACGATAACAATCAGAGGGCCGATAAGGGATAGCTCTCTTCTCACCATTTCAGTTAACCATAGATCAGAATTTGGATGTCAGTTGATACTTCAAACATGTGAGCCTCCATTCTGCCAGTTCAACAGCTCTTTGTTTCCCTTCCCCACCACCCAGGTGCTTCTGACTTGACTGCATTCAGTGACCCCCGGGTGGGAATTGACCGCTCCTTCTCTGCACTCCCCTCCATCTCTGACCCTCGGATGCACTACCCAGGAGCCTTCACCTACACGCCGACACCTGTCAGTTCAGGGATAGGAATCGGTATGTCTGCCATGTCCACAGCCACAAGATACCACACTTACCTCCCACCTCCCTACCCTGGCTCATCGCAGGCCCAGGGGAGCCCATTCCAGACCACCTCACCCTCCTACCACCTCTACTACGGAACCTCCGCTGGCTCCTATCAGTTCTCCATGATATCAGGAGGAGACCGGTCCCCACCACGCATCCATCCACCATGCACCAACGCTTCCACGGGATCAACACTCCTCAACCCCAATCTCCCCAACCAAAGTGATGTGGTTGAGGCAGAAGGGAGCCACAGCAACTCCCCCACTAACATGGCGACAACAGCGAGGCTAGAGGAAGCAGTGTGGCGACCATACTGAAAGAATTTTAAGTAATTATGGGTCAGGACTAACATGCTTTCCATTTCCCGGTGCCCATAGGTACCCCATAACCACCCATCTTGCTTATGGGCTCTGCCACATTCATACATCACTTTCAGAAGCAACTCCTCCAGAAGTCAATGCTCCCAGGAGTGGTGGCACGTATTAGCCAGCCCTTGGCAAAGCTATGTTGCTTTAGCAAAGCCTCCCCAGGCTGAGCTTCTGGAAAGGAGGACACCTAAGTTGGTGGGCCAGAGGTAGCAAAGGTGGGTAGAAAGGTACCCAATCTGCTTCCAGGCCTCTGGCTTTCTAACATGCCAGGGATTGAAGGTCTCCACAGCCCTAAAGAGAGTTTCTGTTAACTTCTATTTTTAAGACTTAAAACCTAAAAAAAATCTTAGTGAGTTTACTGCATCTTAGGGACATATTAAGTGTAAGGACGTATAGGAAGATTCCCAGAGGGAAACTGTGAACGCTTCTGTTTAAGCAATGCTGTGAATGAGAGGTTTTATGTTGGACTCCACTCTTTCTTTCTTTCTTTTTTTTTTAAACCATATTGTATATTCCAAAGAATATGGAATTTTTTATTGCTGGGGGGTTTTGTTTTGTTTTATTTGGGGGTTTGGTTTTTTGTTGGGTTTTTTTTTTTAGGATGCAGCTCATCCTGCTTTGCATCTAATTTGTTTTATTTGTCTTGGCACCTTATACATCGCAAACAAAGAAGATTTTGCTCTTTTTTTTTGTTTTAATCATGCTTGCTTCTTTCTTGCTTTGTCAACTGAAAGAATCAGCCCCTTTTTCAATGAGTTAATTTAACTTTTTCTCTTGGACCTTTTTTTTAATACAACGGCTACAGCCTTGGGTCATTTTCAACTACTGTACTACTTTAATGAGTTCATTGATATTTATGCTTGATATTTAGACTTTTCTTATTTGTTGATACTATTATTATTTAAATATACCTTTATTAAAAAAGATCAGTAATTGCCTTTTTTTTGCTGGCAGCCAAAGTCAAATTTATCACGTTGAAAAAGGCTGGAATAACGATGGGCAAAGTGACCTCCTAATTACTTAACAATATTGTTTACAATTATCTCACTCTTATTTTACTCAGAGCTAACTGGGCCCAGATCCTTGAAGGCATTTAGGTGCTAAACTCCAACTGAAATGATTTAGGCGCTAAACTCCAACTGAAATGATTTAGGCACCAAGATCCCTGTGAATTTCTGTGCCTTCCCACCCACTGGAGTAATCTCTCCCTACTCCTTCCTCAAATTTCCTTCCTCACCAGTGGTGACCCTCAGGATCAACAATCAGGATATACATACTTCATAAGGCAGACTCAATACTCCACAACTAAATTCATCTCTCTGTGATCCCATTCTGCTTCTAATCTTGCCTTGGGCTTTCTAACAGCACTGGTAGAGACTTGGTCTTTCAAAAGCGAAAGCCAACACAAAGTTAGCACGGGAAGGGTGAAGTCCTGGCTCAGACAGAATTGTTGTGAGATTTAGCCCCAACTCAGCAGAGCCAAGATGTTTGCATGGTATAAAAGCCACATTGCAGTGAGCTGGAAAACAGATCAGTCCATGTATTACAAAATAGCTTAAACTGAACAGGGTTGTTGAGCTCATCTGGCAAGTAGACTAGCAGTGAAGAGGCCATAACGGTTCTTCCATCACCATCTTCCACGGGAATAGGAAAGGTGTTTAAAACTGGTGCATGCAATATTCTGTCCTGTGGCAAATACGCAAAGCTTATACTAACAGCACGTTTAATGCAGAGTTGTCCTCATTGCCCATCGTTACAGCACAAACATATCAGATGTCACTGTAAAGTTTATGGCACTATTATATTTGAGGTTTTGGTCTGAATGCAGTTGCTGTACTACTCGTTAATTACAAACTGCTGATGTTGACACGTGTGCGTTCCAAATTAGCTGATTATTATTTAATGTACCTCTTACATAAGTGAAACAATTGCAGGTCAACTCAGAGAGTATTTGAAAGCAGGACTTCAGATCAATGTTTGATGTTTTAAAAAAAATAAATTAAAAGGATTCAAATTTAAAAGATCCTTGGCTGCAGGCAGCAAAACAGCTGGACTTATTTAAAGTGATTTGTTTTTCAAGTTTTCTTTTTTTTAATATGATTTTGCTTCTTTGTTTAACTCAGATGCAGTAGCACTTTGGTATTGAAAAGTTACAAATTGAAGAATTTACATTGTCAATAAGGTCATTTTTGTGCAGAAAATAAGGAGTGTTTCAAGAGATCTCAGCAGGAGTTCAAAACGTTTCTGTTAAAATGTGTGTGGCTTTGTGCTTTTCATTTTGTATGTCATTCTTTATATTTTTCTAGAATTTCTCTGGAAAAAAAAGACAGAAAGTATAAAAAGAAGTTAAAAACATATTTTGGAAATATGGAAACCATGCTGAATATGGAAACACACTTTACATGGTTGGAAACTCATGTCTTCAGTAGGCTAAAAAGTCCTTCAACACTAAACAGTAGCTCTGTTGCAGATTCCATCAACTAAACAAATAAAATCATAATTTACTACACCTATAACATCTGCCTTGCAACTGGCCCACCCAAGTGCATAATACTGTGAGCATGACGAAGCCAGACGTGAGAGATAGGATAGGAGTGAAATGCCTCCCTGCAGAGGGCCCAGTGGCAGAAGTGATGCTACCGTCCTTAATATGCTCCCAGGCCTGCCTGTTGCCACAGCCTGCTTTCTGATGAAGGTCTTTGTCCTTCTTACCTTGCAGCACTGCACTACCCGCTATTCAAACTAAAAGATTAGGGATTCCCAGGATGAGGGAGTTGACATCTCTGAAACTGGAGATTTGACTCTACGTTGAATAATTCTTAAGTAAACATTTCTACTTTCTTTACACTTTACACTAAAAGAGATGTTTAATTTTACTTTCCTTGATGTTTATAGGATGAGAAATAACAGAACTAGTCACTGCAGTTGCTGACTGTCTTGACTGACATGTAGCAAAACCTTGGGATTTCCCAGTGTCTCACTCATGGCAATTGCTAGTAACTAAATTTTTGAGTCTAACACCTCTGTGTCAAGCAGACCATGAAGTAGCACCTCCTTTACAGAGAAAAAGCTAAGTTCATTATTCCCCACAATTAGTCTACTCAATGACAGTGGGTTTCAGTGTATTCATGATAATTCTTATGAGAAACCACAGTTTTTACTCAAATCTATATTTTGGTAGGCATCTCCTGTCCCACTAAGGACAGCAAAGACCTTGGAAAATTACTCTTGCATCATTCCTCTTGTATCTTAAAAGCACTTAGCAGGCAGAAAGAGGGAATTTGGGTAACATATTTCCCCCATTCACACATCTCCCAAGTATAATACATAAGTATATATTTTTATGCATGTATTTTATATATATATTTATATAGTTTTATCACCCTGGTAGCTTAATGGAATCAAAAAAAGAGCGACTGCTCTCAAGTTGCAGCCAGCACAGTGCCTTAGATGCCTTCTCCTACCAAAACACAGTTAAAGGCAGTCCTTAATATCAGCTTGTGTGTTCCTTTCACAAGACACAACTCGCTGTCCAGATGCAGACCCCGTCTGGATGTGTTTCTATGTGACTTGGTCCAGGTGATCCTGCTGTGGCAGGGGGATTGGACTAGATGATCTTTCGAGGTCCCTTCCACTCCCTAATGATTCATTGATTCTGTGATATCTACCAGCTTCAGAGTAAACACCGGGTCTGGCTCTCAGTTGCTCTAAGGCCCAGTAGTTTGCTCCCAAACAATATTTATGCTCACTTCAGGAGCTCCTGCTACACTTCCGGGGCTGTGTGCAGGATCTTTAGTGCAAGGGCGAGAAGGAGGCACAGTGCATCCCTGCAATGAAGGACCGGATTTGTAGAATTGCGCCAAATTACCTGTGGCAAGGAGAAAAACCCTTTCCTCCAAAAGGCCCACGGTCTTTGTTAGACAGAGCGTTTCAAATTGCCTGCACTCTTGAAATACTCGTTACTGCTTTCTGGGTGACCTTTTCCATTGGTGTATTTGAAGATTGCGAAGTGAATGATTTTCCTATTTGAGCAAAATGCTTGTTTTCCTGCATCGTAACATTTTTTGTACTTTATTTTTGTTAACCTTGCTTGGTCAGTACCAATCACTTGGCATTTTCCTCCTTGTCCTAAAAGGGTTGCATCAACAGAGTTACTTGTATTTATGTATGTAAATAGATTTAAAAAGCTTCATAGCAAAATATTTAGTGCTTGTAATTACTCTGCATTTTTTTCATTTTTCTGTGTTTTTAATGAACTCACTTTTGTGTTTGCTTAAATACTGTAGTGAGACTTATTTCTTTCCAAATTAGTTATTTTAGGCTTCAAGATTAACTACATTTTATACACTTTTGTAAACAGTTATAGCATGGTCTCTGTTCAACATTCTTCACTTTTTTGTGGTAGGGGAAAAATGAATGTGCAAAAATCTGTGGGTTATTTGTGGTATTCTGGATTTGACCGTTACATCTTTCTTTACAACAAAAACTAAACTTTCAGTCTGAGGTGGCCACATGCTAAGTCTGAGGAAGGACACCTCAGGAGATGCACTCCTATCAGAACGACATTGAAAGGTATGTGTTCAGCACTTACTGGCTATGTTTACAAAACAGATGCTGCAGCATCCTGCAGCAGTCACATTTTCCCTTGACACTGTAATGCTGAACATTTCCAAAAGGAAAAACTACCCCATTCTGAAAGTCTGCTTTTTATGGNAGGTTGTTTTTTTTTTTTTTTTTTTTTTTTTTTTGGAGGGGGAGGATGGAGCAAGAGGGATGGGAAGGGTTGCTGGCTTTTGGAACCAGATAGGAAAGAGGAATAGAGTAGATGTTTCCCCCACTACAGAAAGTCTCTAGATACCACATCAGAGTAGACTCTTGCTGTACATAGGGATGACCGTGTCCAGCACCACGGGAGAATTCATTACAACTAGCACACAGAGCAGCTGGACTGCTGCGTTAGTTCTAATGAAGACCCTCTCTCTTTTCTTTCTTTCTTTGTACCACAGTTTCCTCTGTAAATTCAATATCATAATTAGTGTGAATGACAAATAAAATGTTTGACAAGTATGCACACTGTCTTGGTGCATTCTTTCATCAGAGAGAAAACAACTCTCAAAGTTATCATTGGAAGAAGGTTATTGATTGTGTATCACTCACAATGTCAAAAATCTGTTTCCATACTCATTTGGGGTTTTTTTGCTGACTTCTTTCTTTTTTTAACAAAAAAAAAGGGGGCATTTTCCTGCTGTGGAGTGACCTGGCTAAAGGCCTGCAATCCAATAGGACTGAAATGAGACTTTGCAGATATAAAGCCTAGTAATTGCACTATATCTCTGGCCTCTTGATTAAATTTCAGTATCAAAGCCACCTACAGTTCTTACCTTTTTCCTTTAATGTTTTGTTTCTTGGATTGGATATCTTTTTGGTATCAGTGAGCAGAATCTTACTTCAGTAGCATCAAAACAGATAGTTTGATGTCATACTACGTAAGAGATACACTGGTTGTTTTTCTATTTAAATAAATAAAGACTCAGAAGAGTTAATGAAGCATTAATATGGGACAAAAAAAACTAAGTCAATATTGAAAGTTCCAAATGTTTATACACACATGCATAAAATCTGCTAATATCGGCCCCACACAACTTATTGCATTATATTAAAGAAGCTTTCAGCAGTATCTTTCTAGACAATAATGTATATCTGCAAACATTAACTGTCTTTCTACCACTCTCAGTGAAGTACAAAACAATCTAGAAAGCAAACTATTGAAGGAAGGCGTTGGAGTTTTTTTGACAACTTGTCAGATATCGCTCCATCTCTTCGTGTTGTCTTTTTAAAAATTAGGACCAAGACACTAAAAGAAAACAGTTACTGAATTCCAGGTACCTCCTCAGAGGTTAGAAATGCTAACACACCCCTCTAAAATGGTTACTGGTTACCCTGCTCAGTATGGCCATCTGACATTTCCTTCTGGCATAATCCCATGTTATTGCTAACAGTACTACCCTGACGTTTTTGCAAGGGTCTACCCTACAGATTATTCTTCTTGCCCTATGAAACCCAAGAGCGCTTCTTTAGACGTGGATGACGAAGTAAAGCACATATTTATTTTGCTTCTTACTTTAACACAACAGGAAAAGAAGTTACAAATACTGACAGACAAAACAAAACTAAAAATATTACACCCAAGGGCATCTTAACAGAAATATTTGTTGCTAGTCTGGGAAGACTATGTAGAGGACATAGAAGCAGAGTTCTCATTTGGTATAGGAGAGAAGGCAACACACTGCCATGGTCATTTTAACCAGATTTATATATCCTACTGCTGGAGAAGCTGCCTGTCCTTGTTAGAAAGGACTTTCTGACTTTCTTACTTGACTGTAGCAGCTCAAGTCCTTGTGCAGGCCAGCTGGACCAAATCAAGTCCTTTCTAGTACCAAGCCTGGCAGCTTTCACAGTGGTTGTGCCATTCCAGATCAGGGACACCCACTCTCTGCAAGGTGAAGGGAGGAAGTATGAGCAGCTGCCCTTTCCTGCCTCTCTGCATTTCTCCCTGACCAGGGGAGCTGACAAAGTGGGGAGCTGAGAACTCACAAGCAGGCAGTGCACAGTCAAGGCATCCCTCTGGGATGCCTGGGTACTCGAGGTGGTCCCACCATGCCAGCTTTGGCAGCTGAGAAAGGTCAGTTCAGTTCCCTGCCTCTGGCTGCTTGAGGTGGAGGAAAGGATAAAGAAGGCATGAAGACTAAGGCTGGAGGCTGCTGTTTGTGAGAGGAGTGGCTAACAAGGGTGAACGCAAAAGGTTGTTGACTTCTTGTTGCTCCTCACACCCTGACTGACAGCTTTTAAATACCTTTAATTATAAAGGCCATTGTCATGGGTGTTCTCCCACACTGCTTTGTTTGACTTGCGCAATGAGGAAACAGTCATAAACCCAGCTCCAGAGTAAAAGCAGCTTATTAAACAATATCAGCCTGCAAGGCACCGTATAGCTCAACACAGATGTCCTGGAAAGACAACACAGGTGTGTTACCTTCAGTGTACCTGCCTTTTTCCCTCTTTTCACTGGCTTGTCTTACAAGAAAACACATTTGGATTGGTGCTGCACTGTACTGTGCCCAGACGCGATAGCCTTTTTCTGAGCCGACATGGAAATGCTGGTTGCTGGCATTGCATGTGTGGTCACAAGACAGACAATAAACTCTGTATTATCTGTTTGGAGACAGAGCTTGTTCACAGCATTCAGAAGCCTATCAGCACTACAACTGCAGAGATACTGGAAGACATTGTAATGGCACTGTGGTTTCCAGACATGACTAAAATATGACTCAGTCCAGCACTGTAAGAGGGCCAAAAATACAATTTATGCACAGCTCCATATCTTTTTTACCACATTGTGCTTCTTAAAGATCTGTAAGACGATTTGGGAACATGGCTCAACTACTACTTCAGGCACTCCCTTCTTCTCCCGGGAAGACAGCACCTTTTTTCACTGCTGTCCTTTGTTGCAGGCTTACAATTACTTTGCCATGAGGACACCCGTGGAGTAGAACTTCTAACATAGGCAAGATCTCAGGAAAGGAATGTCCGAATTAGAGCTCATCTCAGCTCCCGCCTGCTGGGGGAGGGAGGCACAGTGTAGATAAAAGCATGTTTAACCCTGAGGAGAAGGAAAATAAAAGCTCAGAACCTACAGGTCTTCATTGGAATGTCTAGCTACTGAATTAGGAAGCTTGTTTTCTGGTTTTAAGTTACAGGGACACCTAGAAGTCTCCCAGACTGTATTAGTCAGCACGAGTCACTGTCTGGGAATTGTTTGGGTTTGTGAGAGGAGGATAAAACAATTTAGAAAGAAAATCTAATACACAGATTTAAAACATAGCCTGCTTTCAGAGCAGGGATGGGGGTAGGTCTGATTTGTGGCCTTATAAAATGCTGCTTCCTAGGAGTAGGAAGGCTGTAAAAAGAGAGAGAACCTGTTCCCTGCTGATGCAGAATTGTTTCCTGTAGCATGTAGAAAGTGCCCCTGGCAGTTTTACTTTCAAATGCCCCAAACACAGGAACATCTGTAGGGGAATCTTAGAAGACAGTCTTACTATTATCCGCTACTACTCCTGACAACTGTAAGCAGTTTTGTAAGCAGGGAAGAGAGCCTGTGTTGGGGGCAGCCTGCAGTTACAGTTCCTCAGGAAATCTCTGAATTCCAAGTGTGCCTCATGCAGCCATCAGGTTTTTATGCTTGTTAGCTGTTTAGTCCCATTTCCCCTGTTTTCTCATGCCAAGATCCCTCAGGACTAAGACCTCCCAGTTAAAAATGCAGTTTCCGTTGTTGTCCACAGGGATATCACAAAGTACTAGAGTGTAGGTTCCCTGGTCTTAGCAGGCAGGTGCTGCTGGGTGCAGCAGGTGCTTGCCTGAGGGTCGCTGAACCCCATGCCACAGAGCCCAGACCAGGTATTCCTGTGGCCTCTAATACCAACAACCACTCAGCTTTTTCATATGGCCTTTTTCAAAGGAGCCCAGTGGCTAAACTGCACTATGTCTTCGCATCAGGTAAGCACCACAGGCATGGAAATCCTTTAAAATTGGCTGAAAAGCAGCTCATTCAATGCATGAATAAAATGCCCTTGTGAAGCCCCTGGGGTAAACTCTAGCCTTTCTCTCTAAAATGTCTGTTTTAAAGACTTGCTCTGAAACAAGGCAACATGGGTTATTCTACAGCGCGAATGTTTCCTGTTCCTTGTTTGCCCTGTGGAACAGCAGGTAAGCTTGCAATAGAAGAAAACAGCTTCCTGTTCTGCTCCCTCCTTTAACACATGTGTCTCCAATACTTCAGCCTTCTACAGAATGGATATCTCAGTGATGTCAGTCCAACACACATAATTTTGGGGGATGTATGTATGATTGCAGCCAGTCAAATGCCAGCATGTCCATCTCATGGGTGTCACGATTCTGGGACTGGACAAAAGGAAGAACAGTTGTTCTATTTTTGAAGAGAAAGTCACATTTCCAAAACTTTCTGCAAACAGCAAACATCTGTCTTCCTGGTCCTGAAATAATGTTCAGTAGTATCCTTTTGAAAATGCTGAATCCAAAATCATCTTGGTTGCCAAAGGCTGGAGCCGGCCAGACTTGCTGGGAAATCTGGGCATTCCGGGCTTCTCACTGCAGGAACGAGGCAACACTTGGATCAGCACAACAGTGACATGATTGGGGTGAGTCATAATGTTGCCCCACAGTTAATCAGAAATATTTCCAACTGGTCCCAGGTATAAGTGGCCAAAAGAAAGCTCTTCCCACACAGGAATTTTGGCTACTTTTCACTGGTGTCAGGACTGTGGCTGTGATCTCATAAGCTCACTTGAGTGACCTTGCAAACTTGAAGTGTTAAAGAAGGAAATATTTTTCCTTGTAGTTCTGCCTTTCCAAATGTGATCCCTTTCGTCCAAATTAATTAGTATAATCACTTTGTCATGCCCTGCATTCTCCCTAACCTCCCAGAAACGTCAAGCATATGCCTTGTTGGAAATGTATGTGTCCTTTGTCAGTGTCCTATAGTCGAGCTTGACATTTTCTTTTTTCTGAAGTCTTACATGCCCCTTAAATCTCCTTAAGTCACGAAATCTTTTAATTGCACTCCTCTTAGTTCTCCTGAGGGTACAGTTAATAAATCAGGAGTGAATCCTGCAAAACAGAGGTGTCTTTCACCTACAAATAGAACATGAGTCTTTAAAGGCTGGCAGTATTCTCTGTTTCCCAGAGCAGCCTATAGCTGAATTTGTATTTGGTGTCTGCTGTCTCCAAAATGAACCCCTGCCAATGTAACGAACACCTGACAATGCTCTTCCTCGTCCTTAAAGAGATAGCTTCTTCCAGATAGATTTTCTCAAAGAAGATTATGTCAGTCCATAGCTAGCAACCAGAATGAGAGCTGTGAAGGAATGAGAAGAACAATTATGGAAATAATGAAGCATATATTGGAACACAAAGTATGTAGTCACTTTGCAAGGTATAGTTGTTCTCCATATGTCTCAAGCAACAATCTTTGTTGTCATGTCTCCGTTGCTGCCTGTCTCACAGGAGGTGACCATTCTTTGACTATCCAATGCTTGCTAATCAGATTTTAAAATCCTATGATGCATCATTCATCCACACCTTGCCATCACATATATACAATTAAGTGGTATCATCAAGAAGTTTCCAAGTGTACATTCATCCACTGTGGTTCCATTAAAGATGGAAAAGTAATCATTCATTGCTAAGTCCCCTCCTTGGGTATGGTTAATTTTGCCAGTCCTCAAGGCTTTCAATACCACAGTGTACTGAGACAATAGTGGGTGGAAGAAAGTGACCTCTTCAGCTGCTTGTGTGAGTGCCCTGGATTTTGTGTCCTGTTTGCAACTATATTTTCAGGAATATTGAGATTTGCCCTCCACAAGAAGCTTGGAGCTTTCAGTGACACACCTACACATGAGGGAAGAGTGAGTTGTGTTTGGTTTATTTTATGCAGTAGAAGGGGAGCCAGTGGGAGGTCAAATGTATTCAAAATCTAAACAAGCAAAATTATGTTTCCTGTTTTGTTATCCCTCCCACCTGGATTTTGCAATTAGAAAAGAGAAAAAGGAAAAACCCAATTTCTGTTAAAGAGAATAAGGTTTTTTCATCATCTGTTAAAGAGGTGGAAGCATCTCTCAGAATTAAGTTTCTCAGGTGTCTCTTTTCTCATTTGTACGAGCCTTCACACACATTGTGGAGCTTCGTGATCCAGTATGCTGGGCTGCTGGCAACAGCCTACCACTAGAAAACAACAGAGTTCACACAAGTTGGTTTTGTCCTTGCCAACTGTTACTACACTACGTTAAATGCAGCTATTCCTGTACTTTTTCTGTTTTCCTGTCCCCTGGAACTGTTCTTTCTCCATTTGCCCAGCTCAGCTGTGCTTTTCCATCACATCTGGTTCCTTTCCACCACGGTCTCATCACATGTGTCTCTCTTTCAGATGAGTCTATGAGCCATACAGATGCCTGAGAACATCATGGGGGCAAACCTCTGCTGCTGTAGTGAGATGTGCCCCATCTCAGGTGCCCGTTGTAAATGTGGACTTTTACTGAATTACTTATCTTAGCACAGCATATCTTTGACTACAGATCTGTCCCTGGGTTCTTCACTTGCTGATGGCTGTAGCAAAATCCTTTTCTTCCTGTGCCTTGGCTTCTTCATCTGCAAATGTGTAGTGGCACTGACCTTCTCTGAGAAGCACTATGAACTCCACTGATGAAAAGGTCCACGAAGAGGACGTTGTTGTTATTGTTGTCTGCAGCTGAAAAACATGCTCATAAATCATCTTTGAGGGATAGTGAAGCAGGTCTCATTGGCTCTGCAGTTGGGTGACTGAACAGAGAAGAATTTCCTTCTTTGGCATTTTCCCCTAGTTTTAATAACTTTGAACTCTTGCTTTAGATCTTGTTTACATTAGGCTGGTTTAGTAACTGTGTGTCTCCCTCCAGCAATTGTCTCCTCTTCCCCACCTTCCTCAGGTATTTGGTTTAGGTACCAAACATCTGACTCAGGTCTTCCTGGAGAATGGCTGTGCTGGGGTGGATAGAAGGAAGAATCTTTTTTCCTGTTGGTGAGTAGAGGGACTTAAGGAGGCTGTGTCCGTCATGGGCATGGGCCCTGGAAATATAAAAATCCAGGCTGTTACCATTTTGCCTCCTAGATGAACTGTTAAACACAAACAATATGGATGGCCTGTGCTAAAAACGCTGTGATCAGCAGATTGTAATGGGTCCTTCCCATTTTTATAAGATCAGAGGCTGCAAAAATCCTTTCGAGGCAGGGAGGGGGCAGGCACCAGCAGGTCCCTCGCAGCGGGAGGGTCCTCCTGCCTCTGGTTATTACACGCGTACATTTACCATGGTTTGGCCCACACAACTCCATCCCCACCGCAACAGAAATGGCTGCTCCTTGTTTGATTTCGTTTTCAGAGGATCCCTGGTCCAAGCCTGGCCAGAGCTGTCCTGCCCGACCCTGACCTGCCTGGGGGCAGCGCTGTGTCGCGGGCGCCCCGTTGAAGGCACCGCGAAGACTCTCCCGCCGCTTTCGCGGTGGCCAGAGGCCCCAGACTGCGGGGCCCGGCTCCCCGCACAGCCGGGCCAGACCGCCAGAGGGACCCCGCGGCTCACGGCCGGCGGGCGAGGCCTTCTGGGGTTTCTCTGCGGGTGAACGGGTGCTGTGGTGCCCCGCACCCACTGCCGAGACTTCTCACAACCGGTAGCCTCGGACCCCTCTGAGCAGCCCTGGGGCATTCTGTGACCGACAGGGCGGGAAGGCGCCGTGGGTGGGTGATCCCCACCCTGTCATGGCGGGGAGCGGCGTGGCGGCCCTTCGGGGCGAAGGGAAATCGCATAGCTGTTAGGAAAGCTGCAGAGGGACTTCGTTCGAAGGACTCCAGTGATAGGACAAAGGGCATGTTTTCATGCTAAAAGAAGTAGATTTTAGGACGAAATTGCAGGTGGTGAGGCACTGAAACAGGTTGCCAAGGGGAGTTGTGGAAGTGTTCAAGGCCAGGTTGGACCGGGCTCTGGGAAACCTGGGTTGGTTAGACGTGTCCCTGCCCATGCAGGAGGGTTAGAACTAGATGATCTCTGAGCTCTTCTCCAACCTCTCGGGGGCGGGGGGCGGTATCTGAAAGCTGTTGCATAGGCTACTAGGTAAATAAAGGGAGGGGAGAGGGGAGGAGTGTTGGCAGAACTTACTTTGTTGCCTCAGAGCACAGCAGATAGTTCTTTGGTTCACACAGTGCTGAATTGCTGGATTTAAGCTGGAAGGCTGACTCTGTGGTGTGGGGACAGAAGGGAACGCTGGGCAGGAGGGTGAAAGGCCTCCCACAGGAGAGCCCACATAGACCCTCAGCTCAGCAAGGCTGCAGCTAGGCAGTCGCAGGAGGAATGGATGAATCCAGGCTAGCAGCAGCTGTGGCAAGGATAACCATTCCCTTCCGTCTTCCCCCTGACAGAAGGGAAATTTTAAAAAGCCATTTACCTTGTCTGCAAGACATTCTCACCTACTGTGTTCATTGTTGCTGGATGAGATTTTCACAGCTGTGCCAAGAGTGTATGCAGCTGTATACCTCCTGAGAAAACAAGTGGAATATATCAATCTGACATTTATTTCCATGTTTCAGCCACAGATGTTTTTCTCACCTCTTGGGGAAAAGGTCTGGTTGCCCACTCTGCCACCACGTGGGGCACTGGAGCAGTTTGACTGCAGAGAGGGATGGTCTGGAGCAACCTGAAATGCAGCATTGCAAGGAGTAGGGGCACAGGAAAAAAAGGCTCAGGCATTCAGCTGAGATGAGATGAGATGAGATGAGACGGATTATTTTAAAGCTTCTGATAATTGCAGATCTCTGAATGTGAAGGAAGAAAAATATTCTTAATTTAGTTTTACTGTAAGAGGCTTTTCTAATTAACTGAGTCCAAGCCTGGCAGGAAGGTAAACACTGTTGTATCACTGGGCTTGGGCCTTGTAATTACAGTATCACAGTATCACAGTATTATCAAGGCTGGAAGAGACCTCATAGATCATCAAGTCCAACCTGTCAACACAGAGCTCAAGGCTAGACCATGGCACCAAGTGCCACGTCCAATCGTGCCTTGAACAGCTCCAGAGTTGGCGACTCCACCACCTCCCTGGGCAGGCCATTCCAGTGGCCAATGACTCTCTCGGTGAAGAATTTTCTCCTCACCTCAAGCCTAAATTTCCCCTGGCGCAGCTTGAGGCTGTGTCCTCTTGTTCTGGTGCTGGCTGCCTGAGAGAAGAGAGCAACCTCCTCCTGGCCACAACCACCCCTCAGGTAGTTGTAGACAGCAATAAGGTCTCCCCTGAGCCTCCTCTTCTCAAGGCTAAACAATCCCAGCTCCCTCAGCCTCTCCTCATAGGGCTTGTGCTCAAGGCCCCTCACCAGCCTCGTTGCCCTTCTCTGGACACGCTCAAGCACCTCAATGTCCTTCCTAAACTGAGGGGCCCAGAACTGGACACAGTACTCAAGGTGCATTTATGGCCCACTCCGACTGAAGTCCTGACAGAGAAAAATTGTAATCTTTCCAGACAGATGGGCTAGCTGTGAATGTGACAATCAGACAACCAGACAGATCCATAAATGCTTACAGGGAATAAATTTCAAGAAGTCCTGAAAAACTGTCAAGAGTCATAAATGCAACCAGATGGGAAATAGCTCAGAAGAACTTCGCATTGCCACATCAGAGACCTGGAAGCTTAGAAAATGTTGAAAGTTCACTGTAATATGAAGTTCAAAGCTAACATGCTTGGTTGTCTGCAGTATTGTGTTATGGTTGTAATCTCAGCAAAGCATCAGATGCCTTGGCTGGCTGATAGGAAGACTTCAGCACCCGAGGCAAGCCAATTTCTACTCCAGCAACAATATGCAGAATATTACTGCTTGCCTTCCATATTTTCACATCCAGAGTTTTGGAGTGTGAAATATTTTGTCATCCTGGATTTGTGAGATTGCGTGAGGCCTGTGACAGCATGTTTCCAATCACACCAGATGACCTGTCCCTGAGATTTACGGCTTCAGTAGAATCCAAATTGATCCAAACATCATTAGAAGGTACCAGGTGTCAAACAAGATTGTTCAGACATGTTTTTCTGCTTTATTGATATTGTACTATCTGCATGTTTGATTTCATTTCAAGAGTAAATATGTTATTACTTCTTTGTGACTATAGCAGGTGTCAAAGAGGGTCACTGGAGTACACCTTTTGGCAAACCCAGGACCTGTAAATGTCAGATGGTTGTTATAAACAATCTGGCAAGCAGTCTTCTTGAAAAACCTTTGGCTTAGATCTGAACGTACAAGCTCAGACACAGAGTCTGGGTCATGTCTCTTAAAAGGAGGATAATCAAAGGGAGAGAATCAGCAAGAATATTTGTTTCTGATGAACATTCCCAAAAGAAAAGAGGGTTGTTTTGCTAATCAAAATCAGAAAATACTATTTTTATAATGTCTGGCACTAACAGGCTTGAGGGTCCTTACCATGGCCTGCCCCCACCCTTGCCCATGGACAGTGAGCTTTATTTTAGTACTGGCCTGGACTCTCACTCTTACCTCAGCTGTTCTTGTGCTCATCTATAGCCCTACTTCTGCCTCTATATCTCATCTTGGCTCATGCCCTTGCATTGTCAGAGGCTGTTGATGTACCCTCTGCCTGCTGCCTTCAGCCCTGCAGAATAGTGCCTGTCAACATGGGTACTGCCTGCACTGAAATCACTCTTTCTCCTGGCTCCCCATTCCTCAAAGATCATCTGGGCCTTGCTGGTCCCTAACAGATACCCTAAGTAACAAAAATCACAACTACTAATTTAAAAAGTCCAGCAAACAACATCTTATGTAAACAAGAGGCATTTGTGTCCAAAACCAGTAATCTTTCCTGTATGGGCATGTTGGTTTATTTTTAGTGAAAACGCACCACAGGTAGTACTACTGGCCTGTGCTATTGAGTGCTTCTGCAAAGAAGGCAACAACTCACCAGATACCGAAGTTCAACTGTTGGTAACTTGGACCAGCCCTTCAGAGGCAGAGTAACAGGACCAAGTGGGAGAAGCTTCTACTGGTGTTGACCAGATTGTTCTCTGGAGCTTTCTTATCTTCAGAGTCACAGAATGGTAGGGTTTGGAAGGGACCTCTGAAGACCATCTAGTCCAATAACAGTGCTAGAGCAGGATTAACTATTGCAGATTGCACAGGAACACATCCAGGCTTATTTTCACAGAATCACAGAATCACTCTGGTTGGAAAAGACCCCTGGGATCATCCAGTCCAATCATCTACCCTAGCTTACAAGTTCACCAGCTTGTTACAGTGTTTTGTTACCCTCATCAAGCATTTATTCTCTCAAGAGTTAAAATTCAATTTAAGATTTATGAAATCCTGAAGAAGTTAATGGAGCTACTTGGTCACAATCATAACATCATAATGAGGGAAAGTTGTAATCTTAATACAACATGGTTTGGCAGGTTGGGGTGGGAAATTTGGGATATCCATGTATGCCAAATTATATGCTGATATGTAAGTAGTTCACTGGAAAGAAACATGAGGTTAGACTATAGAATTTGGAGCAAGCTAAGCACTCTGAGGTCTTATATCCCAGTTTCACAAGAACCTCGCTTTGTCATTTGGTTTGAACAAGTATGACCAGAGTTAGCCATTGGTGTTTTTTCTGATGAACATTGTGCTAAGGAAAGGTAGGACCAACTACTCCCTTCCTGGTGACATGGCAGAATGTCTACAGAAAGAAATAAAGCCTTTGTGATTACACCCTTTGTCTGAAACCCTGAAACCCTAATCCTCCTGTGCAACATGCGGGTGCCCTGCCAGCCAGTACCATAAGATAGGCTGCATTTCTTTTCTGTAGCATTAAGCAGGGAAGCTGTGTTTCCTTGCAGTGCTTAACTTTTAACAACAACCAGTTCCAAACACAGGCACAGTCTGCCTGATTGTGGTGTGTGAAAGTAAGGGTGTGTTCTTTGCTTGGTTCAGGACTTGAGAAGAAGCTGTACCGTAAAGTATAAAACAAGCACATTTTCTCATGTGCACACATTTTCAGAAGATAAATATATTTTTATGGTGGAAGAAAAACACCAAAACGTCAAAGTTTTACATACTTACTGCACACTGAAATGAATTATCTTTTTCATGTCGATACACATAGTAAACTAGGTATTTCAGATGCGTTAATGCCTTTATTTTCATTGCTGTCCTGGGTTCTAGCTATGCATGAACCATAATTTCAAGTGCTGTGAGTTCAACAGCTGCGTAGGAACTAGAAGCAAATCTTAGTACTGGTCAGAGCCATACAAGATGCAGACATGGGCAGCTGCTTCTTCAGGAGATTCCAGAAGTGCTGAGGTTTCTACATGGAAATGTTGCTGACCTGAGCTTTCCACTCAACACTGGAAATGGCCCCTGGCTGTGCAGCCGTGTTTGCAAATGTGTTGTCAGATTTATTCCTTTTTCCTTTTGACAATTGTGAGCCTTCCTTTAACAAGCAGTCTAAAGGAAAGAGTCTCACCACCTCAAGTAAATGCAAAAAACGTCTCTATTGACTTCTGGTAGAGAAAAGGAGAGATAAAGAAAGAGAACTAATGGGCAGGCCTGAGACACGTTTACTTTCTGCATTATTTTATTATGTTTGGGAGGCATTTCTGGTAAGAAGAGGAGTATAATTAAGAGAAGGAATGCTTCTAATTGTAACAAAGGATAGAAGCCTGGGCCAAGGAGCTACACTTCAGTGTCCCTGGGGTGAGTTGGTCATCCTTACCAGGGCAATGTCGTCCAGAACTGGAATGCAAAAATTACAGCCTGAAAATAAATAAAGCAACAAACCAAACCCAAAATGGCAGAAAGACAAAATAACAAGTCTTTGATTAAAAGTTTTCTTTAAAGAGTAAACCAGAGCAGAATTCATTCAGAAGTCTGCTCCAAAGTGAGATACAAGAATGGGGTGAAGGGTTTCCCAAACACACAGTAATAGGGGTAATCTGAGATGTTGCGAGGAGTCTTGCTGAAGAGCTGGAAAAACAGAAACTGTGTCTAACACTTTCTTGCAGACGAAGCCTGGCAAGAGGGAATGGTAAGGGAGTCCACAGCCGGAATCAGACCAACCCAAGCTGGAAGCGGAATTTTACTGCAGGAGGTAGGGGAGAAACTGAGACCTGAGCTAACCAGCTTCTCCACGTAGGATAACTGTCAACCAATGATACACCAGGAATGAACTGTGTTGTGCTGTGCTATCTGTCTTTCTTTCTTTTCCTTCCATTAATAAAATACTGTTTATTAAGTGAACTCAGTCATGATGGCAAATGAAAAAGAATTAGTTTGTTGAGCCAATTCTGTTTTAGTTTTCCCAACCTTCTGGAAGGGCATCTGGGTTTAGAAGAGACCCTCAGGATTTGTTCCTGTCCAACTTGGTCTAGGTGATCCTGCTGTGGCAGGGGGATTGGACTAGATGATCTTTTGAGGTCCCTTCCAATCCCTAATGATTCTATGATTCTGTGATTTGAACTCATCCCTTGTTGCCAGTCAAGTCCCAACAGAAGGGTTACACAAGTAAATGAAGTTTATCCAGGTTGTCCCTGCCCAAGGCCTCAAACAGCAGCCTTGACTTCTTTTCTTACATCCAGGCTATGTAAGATCCCGTCAAAACAATTCACAAATGCCTTTCTTGTGGTTTCCTTAGCCAAAAGCACAGCAAAAGTGTGTCCATACTCAGCTCTGACCACTCACCCAAGCTTTGATTTCAAGAAACTGTCAACAGTAGGCAGTGTCACACTCAAATGTGTCACTTGAGACTGACAACAGGCTGACAAAATACCTGTGGAAACCATTTGGAACAGGGCCAGGTATGGTCCATTTGGGTTTTGGGGGGGTTGTTAGTGGGGACTTCACACAGCGAGGGTTCCTGTGAGAAGCTACTACGAGCTTCCTCTATGTCCAACAGAGCCAATGGCAGCCAGCTCTAAGCTGGAACTCACCTCTGGCCAAGGCTGAACCAATCAATAACCAAGGTCAATGAAGAAAGAGAAGTGGTGTGCCAGAGCAGAGATTCTGCTGCAGCTCCTACTGAAGGTTGTGATGAGGCAGGCTCTTGTCCTGCAGCCCACGGATGACCCCATACCAGAGCAGGCCCAAAGAAGGCCATGACTCAACGGAAAGCACACACTGAAGCACCCTGATCCTGAAGGTCTGCATCTCATGGAAAAGACCCTTGCTGGAGCAGTTTGTGAAAAACAGTAGCTCATGGGATGGACTCATGAGTTTGTGGAGGAGTGTCTCCTGTGGGAGGGACCTCATGCTAGAGCAGTGAAAGAGTGTGAGTCATCCACCTGAGGAGGAAGGATCTGCAGAAACAATGTGTGATGAACTGAACACAAGTTCCATACACCTTCCCTCTATACTGCTGGTGGGAGGAGGTAGATCAAGTGGAGTCCAGGAAGAAGAGAGGGGTGGGGAGAAGGTGTTTTTAAGATCTGGTAGCATTTCTTATTATCCTACTCTGATTTGTGTTGTAACAAAGTAAACTGATTTTTTTTCCCCACAAACTGAGGTATGTTTTGCTTGTGACTATAATCAGTGAGTGAGCCCTCCCTGTCCTTGCCCCAGTCTGTGAATCTTTTGATGCATTTCCTCTTCCCTATCCCATGATGGGAGAGGAGTGAATGGTACTTAGTTGCCGGCTGGACCTAAACCATTACATTAGTGTAAATGAACTTTGTGTGAGGAAGTGTTGGGCTGGGGGGTGTGTTCAGAATGAAGCCACCAGGTGTCCTCCTCAGAGAGGACTGCTCAAGTGCATCCTTTCAGGAAGGCTTAGTATTTTCTTTCAGCAAGACCAATCCCCTCCTCCCTCCTCCAGCAGTGCACTTGCAACACATTGTGCCTGTGCTGGGAAAACACCCAACAATTTTGTACTGAAGGTACAGGAAAAGAGAACTGCTCTTTTTGCCCAGCATTGCTTTCAGCCTTCTTGCTGTGCTTGGGGAACCTCACTTGGATTGCAGGCTTCTGTCTTGGAGCCTCAGCAACACTTTCCCTGCAGGTAAGCTATGGAGAAGCCCCATTAGTCAGTGGGGAAACCCCATAAGTGGGCATATAAAGTTAGCTACATGAACTGTGCTGCAGTGGACACTGCAGCTCTGTGCCAGGAACAAACATGAGCTTCATGCTCAAGTCAAATAGCAGTGCTGAATCCAAGCTGTTTCTCTCAATCTGGTGTGGTTCTAAGCTTCTTTTTCCCCATGTAACACTGCCTGGATGTTGGGTAGATACTGTCCAGGGCATACTGTGAAGTTCAGCCACCAATCTGCTACTGAGAATGCCCGTTGTAGCATTGTCTCCAGCATCAAATGCCTCTAACACATAGGAAAGCTCTTTATTACTTCCTGCAAGCTGAGGCAAGTTCTTGAGCCAGTGCTGTTTTATACGCACTTGACCTTTGGCTGCCAGCAGTCTAGTGGTTTAGCCCTGCATCTGACAAATTCATCCAGGCTGGTTTCACTTCTATCTCACATTTTGATTTAATCCCCAGGAGAACATGATGGAGTTTGGAGGCTTTGCTATTTATTCAGTTCTTCATTGTTTGCTCTGCTGACCACTGGCATCACTGCTGTGCTAGAAATCTTGGGTCCTAAAGGAGCAGCCCCGTTTCTTTTCTGCACCTTGACAATGTGAGTCCAGGAGATTGCCCTGTTAGCAGTGACTGTTCTTTATCCCAAGTTTGTGTACATATTTGAGATTCTCCTGTTTAAGAAGTGACAGTTGATGTGTTTTTTGGTCAAAGAAAGGCTTCTGTTGTTGGTAACTAATAACAGAGGCACAAAGCAAACCACAGAAAACAGAAAGATGCATCACCCAATATCAGATCAATAAAGTGAAATTGGATGTGGGATTTCTTCTCTGGGTAATGGAGAAAGGCAGGGGATGGAATGGTTTGGTCAACCAGAGATGTGGCCATGCAGGCATTCTGAGGCTTAGGCATTCAGAAGATCCTGTTTGACTGCAGTGGCCACCAATGTGTTGGCTAACATTCTTACCACTGCAATAATTTCAAGTGGCTATAACGAGCTATAAATTACTCGTCTGGGGTCCAGGGTCAGCTGAGAGGCGTTTTCGTGGGAACTCTAGCAGGCTTTCACACTCGGACCAATATGATCTCGCAAAAGCCTGGGATCATCCGAGGACGAAGTGACACACACAAGAATACCCAGGAATGAACACTTTATTAAACAAAGCCACTAACTTATATAGACTTCACAGAGCCCGCCTTATGGGCAGGGCTATTGGTCAGACCACACACTTCTCTGATCTTTACTGGAACAAGCTAGCTGTCCATACACCTGCAGACAGCAGGCAGTCCAGCCCTGCACCTTGTGCAGCCTCTAAGACCTTCCCCTGCTACATTCCACTGATAACAAAGTCCTCCAGCATAAGGACTTGATTGCTCACGCACTCATGTTCCCTTACAAGTGGCTTTCTAGCAATTGCTTCTCCAGTCATGCCTGCAAAACCACTGTCTGCAACACGTAAGGTCTGCTTTAGTGCAGGATCCCAGCACTGTTCTTTGGTATGTTTCGGAGGACACAAGTCTCCTATCGTGAATATAATTGTTACGTGTGCTTGTTGTAAGGATTAGTTGAAAGATGTAGGTAAAAAGAATGAAGAGATTGATTTTATATTATTTAGGAATTGCTAAGATGCAAAGCAATATATTCTCGTGTGGAGTTAATTCTCATAGCCCCACTGAAGAAACTGGCTTGACATTGCATTCCTTGTAATAAGTATTTTTTTATTATTGCATGTTTTTCTTTAGAACTAAATAATGTAATATTTTCATATACAATAACAATATAATTATATATATTTATTATTATTTTATAATTCTCTTTTCATATATTAAAACTGTGGACTTTACAGCAAACTCTAGCATTGAGCAGGTAAACATATCTACGAAGTAAAACTATGTTTGAGTCCAGCCAAACTGTAGATACAGTTTTACATGTGACTTAAAAAGATCATAACTCTGCTTTGTTCCTAACCAAGATCAGAAGAAGATGTCATTGGAGATCCTTGCAGAAGATCAACAAGAAATTATTCTGAAATATTTGTCTTTGTTTGATGAAGCATAAAAAAGTGCTATTCCCATAGCAAACCCTAAAATCATTGGATTCAAAGGTAACTGCCAAAAACTAGTTGTCTGAAAATCTGCAAATCTGCTGATGGTTTTGCATAGACAAGTCTTATATAGCTGCTGCTATGTGTACCTTTTCTTACTTTACACATAAAAGCCAGGTAAAAGGTGCTATGCTGGACCTTGTTCTCACCAACAGAGTGTTGCAGTTCGAAAATTACCAGAATTTTCAGATATGCAGAGGTTGTGCTTTCATGAGGAATGAAAAGTTGTGTTACCTTCAAGAGGAACCTTTCCCTCAGTTACCTGTCCTGGGGGAGGTGACACTGTCCTGGAACCTTCCCCAGAAAGGTCTGTCCTGGGGGACCTGCCCCAAGGTTACACTGTCCCAGGAACCTTCCCCAGAAGGGTCTGTCGAGAGACCTGCCCCAGAAGGTTCTCAATGACTTCTTTACCTTGGTCTTCACTGCAAAGGCAGTGAATATTCAAATAAAACAAATGTTGATGAGGCCCACAACAAAGAGGAACCTGTCTGGGCCATGACAACTGTTGAACAGTAACCATAGATTAGATATTTCTAGCCATTATCAGGTTGAATAACGTCTGATCGTATATTGCCAAATAGAAAGGGTGTAGAGCTCCACATGTACTTATAACAAAGTCTCTTTCAGAAAAGTTCTCGGGTGGCTGAAGTTGGAGTATGAGAGATCTCACTTCACTACCTGGCCTGGTGTCTCAGGGCCAGAAACATTTTTTTGGTGGCCCCTTCAGTTTTGTGGGTACGAAATGAGAAAAACAGCTTTCCTTTTGTGACAAGGGCATTGTGGATGTGAGTATAGCTCTGAGGCATTCAAAGGCTACAGCCATCAGGGTGACATGGGAAGCTGCCTAGAAACTGATTCAACTGGATTTTTTGGCACAAAGTCTCCAAAAGGATTAATTTGTTTAAAAGACATCTCATTATTAACTGGCTTTCAAACCTTTTAAAATGTCAGCTTTACAAATGAGACGTTGTTGTTAATCCAGATGAATTATTTTGGCTGCTCCTATGTTAGATTTTATAATATAATTCAATGGCAGATTCTTAAATTCAGGGGAGAAGAAGGGTATTCCATTTACAACTTCTCCCAGTCCTGTTTAGAATCATAGAATCATAGAATCATTAGGGATTGGAAGGGACCTCGAAAGATCATCTAGGAAAAAGATTTGGGGATGTTGGCGGATAAGAAGCTCAACATGAGCTGGCAATTTGTGAGTGCAGCCTAGAAGGCCAACTGTATCCTGGGCTGTATCAAAAGAAGCATCACCACCAGGTCAAGGGAGGTGGTTCTCCCCCTCTACTCTGGTCTTGTGAGACCTCACTTCAGGTCTGCATTCAATTCTGAAGTCTCTCTGGACTGTTGAAGCAAGTTCAGAGGAGGGCCATGAGGACGATCAGAGGACTGGAGCACCTCTTCTATGAAGACAGGCTGAGGAAGTTGGGGCTATTCAGCCTTGAGAAGAGAAGGGTCTGGGGGACCTTTTAGCAACCTTCAAGAACCTGAAGGGGGCCTACAGAAAAGCTGGAGAGGAACTTTGTATGAGGCACTCTAGTGATAGGACAAAGGGTAATGGTTTCAAGCTAAAGAGTGTAGATTTAGATTAGATCTTAAGAAGAAATTCCTCACTATGAGAGTGCTGAGGCACTAGAACTCCCAGGTTGCCCAGGGAGGTTGTGGATGCCCCCTCTCTGGAAGTATTCAAGGCCAGGTTGGAAGGGGCTCTGGGTTAGTGAGAGGTGTTCCTGCTCATGGCATGGGGGTTGGAAATAGATGGCCCCTGAGGTTCCTGTCAACCTAAACCATTCCGTGGTTGATTCTGTGACATCATGCCCAAGATCTCACTGCAGGTCTGCAATGTACACAATAACTCCAAAACAAATGAAAGGTGGGCTAAATATTGGGTTGTATTCCTTAAAATTAGGGCATTATAGCAAGGTGGCTTACCAGGAAACTATCAAGGAAATAAAGACAGAACACTGTTCAAATTACTTATTAATTTGTATATTTGCTATTTAAATTTGTAAGGCATGTGAAAAGAGCATACAGATTTCATTTTTTATATATGTATTTTATATATGTATGCATTTGAAAACACAAAGTACAGTTAGTAGTGTGTGAGGAGTGACTGCTCAGCCATCAACCCCAGCACGAGAGTTCACAGTTGACAGAGGGAGGGGAAAGGCATAGTGTCTGTCTTCTCTACAGGCAAACTAAAGCTGCACGTTTTACGTTGTTTACAAATAATTATGATGGCATAGTTGCATCAGAGCTGTGTGGTGTGTAAGATGAAGACACTGCAGACACAATATATGATTCTATGATCTGACACTGTTAACTAGTGCCTTGTTAAAAGCAAGCATATGCTTGGTCTGGACAAGGATTAATTACAAGCCTATAAGTCTTTTTGTGGATATAGGTGCTGTAAAGGCTATTTTTAGTCATTTTCACACCTATTTTTACAAACAGGCAAAATCTATCAGGTGGAAACTTCCAGGTGACTCTATGACTAAAACACTGCACCCTCTACTCCTACCTGCTTGCTGAGGGCCTGCTCAGCAGAAAGCAACTGTGGACATCATTTTTCGTAGTCCATATATCTCTAATAGTGCACTCCCTGATGCCAGGCCAGAGGGTGTTTCTCACCAGTACTGTCTGTGTCTGCCTTGAAGACAGGCTCATGCAAGGCTGTAGAGGTACATCTAATCTATCCCCCATCTAAGGCAAGGGATAGGTCTGTGTTGTTCCTGTCTGATGAGCTATAAAGCTCTCAGCAATAAAGTTCTAACAGCTGCCCTGGGATTTGGAGCTCCAACAGGAAAAGGAAGTATAGAAGGACTCTTTCTTGCTTAAACCCTCTTCTTTTCTTTGCTTTTCAAAATGAGTCATGTAAGGATGACAAAGAAATCCTACATGATTAGCTGGTGACAGATATTCACCCATTTCTTCTGTCTACAGTGACAACCAAGTCTCTCCCTCCTTCCTTGCCAAATATCTATTGTCAGATAACCCACAGTCCAGTGACAGTCTGTGTTCATCTCTTTGGGAGCACCAGGAGGAAGGGCAAATGGGTTATGCAGTCCTGAGATAGGAGAAGGCAGGAATTTTTAGTTATTTCTTTATTTTTAATACCAAGGAAAACTCATACAATGTGAAAAGGAGCTGTTCTTCATTGACCTGCCCTGCAAGTCTCTAGAACAGAGGAGAGGGCTTCTGGGATGTCATGTGTGGTCTCACTTACAGGTTAACCTGGATGCTGCATAAGTACCAGGATGCTGGCTGGCGGTCTGCAAGACTTTCAGAAAAGCAAACAGAAACCCTTCTGGTAGCTGTGAAGTTTGGCAACAACTGTGAAACAGAGATCAGAGGCAGCAATAATGTCAGGTTATGTGTGTGCTAGAAAGAAGGATATTTCTTCTCAAAATTCAGCAATCCAGCATAAGTCCCTAGTCTGCAGTAGTGCCATAACTCCGTGACCTATACTGTTTCCCTAACTTTCGCAAATGCTTTAACATTTACTGATGCCTTTAACTTGGAATGCACCACAGACATTCATGTGTGCAGAGATCTGTAGAGACAAACAAACACACACAGACATAGTTTAAGAATGAGCAAATAATGCCATACAATCATTATAAAAGAAAGATTGGCCAATAGCAGAACTTGACGTTACGCTGCAGAAGGTATGCTGGCTTTTGTTTTCTCCATCTTGGCTGGTGCCCATCTCAGAAGCAAGAAAGAACAGAGGCATCTTCTGTTTACTTCATTCTCTTTGCCACATCCAAGTATGCAAACTCAATTTCTTGATCGGCAGGACAAGTGTTTGTAAATTCATCTCTTGCGTAAGCATTGTTCAAGTATCTTGAAATCCCTGTCATTTCAGGTGGAAAGTCAAAATTTCTGTATTTTTTTGCAACAACCTTTTGTTGAAAGAAAAAAGAGAAATGCCATTACACGCATGAGCTGCAAATAACCCCAAACGCACGTTTTTAGTTTTCAATGAGCATCACTGTTTGCAACGTAGGAGGAAAGGACAAGGAACAACAATAAGAAGACACAGGATGAAGAAAGCTAGCTAACATGCTAACTCACTCAAAAGTACTTATTTGATATAAATATTCTGCAAGAGCTATGCAGAGCTATGTGGACCAGCAGACCACAAATGGACCAGATACAGCTAAAAACAGCAAAAGAGCTAGCATAAACCACATGTAACAGTAATCTTCCAGTACTAAACTGTCCCGCACTTGCATACTTTCACTGAATCAGAAAAGAAAACTTAAATTGAAATACTGAATTTCAAATGGCTATGGGAAAAAACTATTAGCCAATACCCAGTTCCTCCCCATTGGCCGGCAGTGGTGGTGTGATGATCATTCTCCAGTCACCTGACACAAGGTGACTCTCTCTGGGTTGGCTCTGCTGACCCTTGTCACCCTTGGAGCTCACGTGGGAGTGGGAAAGGGCTCATTGCCCTGCTGCTTTCTGGAATAGGTTCATCCAGAACATCTCCGAGAAGTTTTCACTTATGGAGGTGCCAGAAAGAAATCCAATCCACTCTTCATCTGACGAAATAGTGGTTAAAAAGGAAACTTTCTGAAGTTACTTTTTTTGTTTGAAAACAAACAAATTTCCAGTAGCCATTTCTCCAGAGTACCCAGGGACAGACATCTCAGTCTGCTGCTAGGTGTGTGTGTAGCCTCCACAGCTATGCAAGAAGCTGGGAGTCTCACCTGGAAGGCAGTGAGTGGTGGCTACTCTGCCAGCATTATTTGTGCTAGCCATGATATTCAGCAACACAAGTGTTTCGGATTAAAGGTAGGGGAGAGGGGTTTGGATTGTAGCTCTTGGTGAGGTTCGAATTGCAGCTTCTGGTGGCTTCTGGAGTTGGCATGAACAAAATAATTTAACCTTACTTGTCCATGGTCATGGGCACTTTGCATACGAAACACAAATGAAAATAGTTCTCTGCAGCATGGAATACAGGATTTGATACTTGTGAGAGGCCTAGGGAGTGCAGTCACAGCCCAGATATGGAACCAGATATCCCACCTCCTGAGTCACCACTCTGAAGATCTGCCTAGTTGTGCTGTAATGAAATGGCCCCTGTGCATTTGGTGTTCCTGCACCTCTCCTGTGTGGCTGTGTAGAACAGATAAAGGAATCCTCTGCCTTTTAGAAAAGGACTTTGGCTTCTATGCTGTCTTTCTCTTCAGGAAGCAAAAAACCAAAGGCAAACCTTGATTATATGGAGCTTTGGTAGGAGGTTGCAGTCTGCTAAGGTGAGCTCATCTCCATCCAGGAATTTCCGGCTGGAGACGGTGATCTCCTCAGTGCTGTAAGCATCAATTTCATCTGGTAAGGGGCTATTTAAATAGTTGTCCAGCTTCCTCAGGGCTTTAAGCAAAGATTTTTCCAAATCTAGGTTAAGACAATAAAAAGGTCATTCAAGCTTGTACCAAGGTCTCTCTGACACCAAGCAGAAAGGCAACTCCTGCATCCTGTCTCCTGGCATCAATCCAGCTCAGACACCCAGCTATGCCAGCTTCTGAAATTCCTTTATCCTAAGCTTAAAACTTAATGCTGGGATAAGAGCTCTAAGTAGCTAAAGGGGGTTCCAAGAAAAAACAGACTTAAGCTGTTTTACCAGAAATGGTTCCTCAAACACCCTTGTGGAGTGTGAGCTGAGCAGGCAGAAGTGGGTTTGGGGCAGCAGAGGCTGGGTTTTTTATGGGCTGATGGTGCCTGTGTGCCACAATGGAGAGAGGAAAAGGGAAGCGCAAAGGGAACAGGGCTGAGAGCTGGAGGACAGATGAGTGTCCAGCACTAGAGTGTTTTGCCGCAGAGTCCCCATGGTTTACAGAAATGGAGTAGACAAGGTCTCAGTTCAAGCAGGCCGTGCTTTTAGCAAAGCTGTGGGGAAGATGCACTGTTACAGACTAGAGAGCTGAAGAAACCAAAAATTGCTAGAGCTGGTGCTCCCATGCTGACAGTGGTATTTGCATAAATTAACATCAGAAATCCTCAAATCAGAGAGGGAGTAGGTGCAGATTTCGACAGCCTTTACACTCTGCAAAATGACTGTTTAACCCGAGCTGTAAATGGACTCTCTCTGGCACAGTATGCTAGACTTTTGCAGCTCTAATTTCTTCCAGAAACTATCAGAGTTGACAAAAGTACCACAGCACATACTTTCATTAGCATCTTTCCTTGGGTTCTTTATGAATGCAGAGAATTTTGCAAACACATCATTTCCTGCAGAGTTAGACTCAGGGTGGTTTGGTGCAAGTTTGGGATACCTGAGGAGTTAAAAGAAACAAGACACAAGTTATACAACTAGCTTTTGTTTTTATCTCCACTAATCATTTAATGTGCATTATTTACACAGGAGTGTCACAGTACCTGGCCACACAGGATTCTCACAAGGAACTGTGCTGAACTAAAACCCCTTAGCAAGTATGAACTTTACCACAGTTAAATCTTGCAGATGACCTCCTTTTCCGGAGGGAGATGGGAAATCACTGGAGGGGAGGCTGCATCAAGTGTGGTTCCTGCCATGAGGAGGAGTGGAGGGACAGCCCCTATTCACGATAGGTGCTGCTCCTCCCAGCCTCCTCACATGGCCAGTGTGAAAGCAAGCTCAGAGCAGGCAGTCCAGCAGCTGCTGTTGCCAGGGGCAGGTGGGAAGTGGAGAGTGGAGTTTGTCAGGTTCAGCTGCTTGACAACAGAGTGCTGAGGAGGGGGCTGTTGTCCCAGTGGGAGAGAAGGTAAGTGGGTGGGCAGCCATGATGCTGCTATAGGACAGCAAGGTTTAGGGAGAGATGGGAAGAGATGCTGGGATGGAGAAAGACAAGACCAAAACCCAGACCCTACTGTGTGCTAAGATGGTCCTACTCAGCCACACAAAATTAACCCAAACACATCTGCTGTGTTGGAGGCTTTCACTGCCCTTTTCTTACCACTACCTGCTCCCAGCAGGCATAATTATTTGTATAGTGTGAAACAAACACAAGCTGAGGAAAAGAGGTCAGGTTTCTGCAGCAGCATGCAGGTTTCTGCACACGCTGCAGCAGGGTGGATTTGGTGCCTTGGGAATGACTGGTGGCACAGCAGTGAACTTGGGGAAAAGGCAGGAGCAGAGATGCAGTCAGAAACTCAGGGCAACCCTAGTGCCAGCCCCTGCACCATGGCAGGCTTCAGCACTGTTTCACACCAGCTGAAGTTACCCCTCCTTGTGAGCTCTGCCACAGCAGTCAGGCCAGCCCTCACACCTAGTTTTAACACTTGCAGCTCACTGACACCCTGATCTATTAAAACTGAGGGCATTTTGTCACTGACCCCAGGACCATAAGGGTCTAAAAGCAAGAGAAGCAGACAGGAATATGGTACCGAGGCGGCGCTAGCTTTTCTTCCAAGAACTCCTCAATCTTATTGACATCAGTTTTCACTTCACCATCAAATGTCATGAACGGAGGGTTTGTTCCTGGGGCAAGGTTCTGCAGGTCAGCAGGTTTTCTGATGGGAGGAAAGAGATTAGCTTAATCAAAGAGGAACCACATTTGCAATTTCTACACTTAATTGCAATGAACTGTTTCACGTTTAAAATGCTGGATGCTCTAGTTCTGTTTTACAATACAAAACTTAGCCAGCTGCCTCACACCAGTGGCATTAGAATTTGCTACCCTGCATCTGAATCTGCTCTGAAATGTTTAAAAAAACCTGCAGAAAATTCTATATTATGTTGCAGAGACCTTCTGCAAACCAGATTAAAATCTCAACTGCTTCAGAGGAGTTAGTCTGCTTTAGTATACACTAAAGAGGAGTCGGGCATCCAAGCATGTTAAGGTAACGTGAAGCCACAGTGTACATTTGCAATCTATTAGAACAGAGTCACCCTTTAAAATCACCAGTTTGGAAAAGTCGTTCTGAAAGGGATAACTCTGGTTACACTCTCACCTTTTCAAATCCACAGTTGTGACATTAAATATGACGCCTTTTAGCCACAGAATCATAAAGAGGCGCTGAGAGAACGGACAGTTTCCAATACTTTCCCCATCACTGCCAGCCTACGATTAGAAACAAATAATTCATACATATGTCAGTGATGAGAACAGATTCTGATAGCAGATGCAGTAGAAAAGCAGAAAACCTAGTTTTGCTAGGAGTAGGTGTAGCATGCAGCTCACCTCTACTAACATACACTTTATGCAAAGTTTCTTTACATTCTTCTCCAACCATGCACACAGATATGATACAGAATCCAGTCACAGCTTTTCATTAAAGTGCATAATGAATATTGCCATGTTACAAAACTAAATTGAAGTCACAGGAGTCCTTCCAGAGGAAATAGTCTCCACTTCATTTGCCTATGTGAACATAAATCTACCTCATTTACTGCAAAATTTGAACAAGATGAATCAGTTGGTGATCACAGGAAACAAATAAAGATTGAACAACATAAATTGAAATATAACGTCTAAGCACTTAAAGGAATAAGCAAAACAAACTGTGGGGACCCCAAAGAAGGACGGTAGTTCAGTGCTAGCCTTGCTCCAGCTGAACTCACCCATCTCTATGCTCTGCTGAACTGACACATCAAGCACAAATGCAGCAGCTCCCCCTCCTCCTCATTACGGACCCAAGGCTCCCAGTTTTGAGACTGAAGTGCGGCCACATCCAAGTTATGTAACCCCTCTTTCTGTGTGCCCCTGTAACAATGGTCTTTCCTTTCTAGCTGAGCGAATCACCAAGTGTTAGTGTAAGGCACAAGAGGTACGACTCGCCATATCTGTGGTCACAGAATGTTGCTGGCATGTACTTTGTATTGCTTTTTGTTACGACACTGCATTAAAATGAGGTGAGGTCTTGCAGAGTTGCTATCGGTTAAGTTAGATTTTGCACTCCAGGGTTGGAAGAAATTAGAGGTCTAATTTTTTATCCCCTTCATATGACTCTCCCAAAGCACAGTTTTAAAAGTTTGATCCAATGTAAGGGCATAGAAGTAAAAAACCCATGCGTGTCATTTACTTAGTTAATAGGTTAGTTCATTAAGGCTTGCAGACCTTATAACGAAACAATGCACATTAATGAAACCGGTTCTGCCTGCTCTTTCACTTTCCTCGGTGATATCAAATGAATCTCAAATGTAGTAAATAAGTTCTCCATAAACAAGCAGTGCAGTTGGATGGCTTTACATTGCTCACCTTCACGAAGAGCTCTATGTCTGGAAACAGGCACCCGGTCTGGAGGAGGTGAGTTGCTGCCATAGAGCTTGAGGGCAGCATGAGAAGAAACCCTCCTGTGGGTTGAGAAACTGTCTTATGCTCCCTGTCAACCCAATGGATTCTCCTGCTGCTTTCTGCAACAACCACTGGCTTTCTTGGTAGTGAAAACCAGAATAAGTTACTGCCTTAAGCACTGCCAAGGGACAAAAGCGTTTAGAAATGCTAGAACAGCTGGACTGCTGTGTTAGAAGAGTCTTGTTTTGTAGGTGGCAAAACCAAAAGCTGGTCAAAAGCTGCTATTGTACTTTTCCTCCTACTCAAAGTGCCGCTTTCCACTGCTGTACAGTTTACGGGAACAAGATAGAAAACTACTGTGTTTTGAAAAAACAAGACTACAAATACTGCTAGCATGCGCTTACAAGAGAGATAAATGCATGACAGCACCATTTTATCTCACCTTGCCTCTTGTATCAAATTTTACCCAACCCCCCAAGGAAAAAGTGGGGTGAAGGGTATTACTCTGATTCCTCAGTGCCAGCAGTGGGCACATCCACCCTCTGTCAGACTGCACTGAGGGGAGAAGCAGCAGCCAGGGGACATTGTTTTGGATGTGCTGTTGTACTGGGTTTAGATGAGATGGAGTTAATCCTCCCCATGACATCTCTCGTGATGCTGTGTCTCTGGTGGTAGCTGGAGAGGTGTTGATAACACAGCAGTGTTTTGGCTACTGCTCAGCAGTGCTCACACAGCACCAAGGCTGTGAGTTGCTTTTTGTTCTTTTCCTCAAATTCTCCCCAATGTAGACTGAGGGGGTGCCAGCCCAGCTAACCTAAACTGACCAAAGGGATATTCCAGACCATATAACGTCAGTCCAAATATAAAAGTGAGGGGAAAGAAGGAAGTAGGGGATTGCATTCATTGATGGCATTTGTCCTTCAGAGCAACCACTGTGTGTAATGGGCCCTGCTTCCTAGGATAGTTGTTAAAACACTTTCTGCTGATGGGACGTAGAGAATAACCTTTATTGTTTGCCTTTGCTTCCATGCGTGGCTTTTCCTTTTGCTTTATTTATTGTTGTCTTTACCTGCTAGCCTGTTACATTTTTCTCTTCCCTGTCCATCTGAGAAGGAGAGCAGCTTTGGTGGGCACCTATTCCCTAGATGGGGCCAAACCACCACAGCCCTATCTAGAGAAAGCAGGCAGATGCACCTATCAGTGAGTAGGCTCCTGGCAGCTCCTTTCCAGCTGCCTTTTAGTCTCTGGCACTGAAGGTGGCTGCTGCAACCACTTCCCAGCCCATTGCCCTCACAGCAGACAGCTGTTCATGTGATGCAGGCTCTCAGGGAAGCCCGTTCAGTGCAACATGAGATAGCAGCCCAGCCTAGTACCAACCCGAACTTTGGTGTCTAAAGCAGTTTATTATAGAGGAATTTCAATCATTAAGCTAGGCAAGTGAGGAAATAACCTTACATTAACAGATTGCTATGGCCTAGGAACAAGTGTCCAAAAAACCAGTTCCTGCAACTGATTTGATGTTTTAATTCAGCCTTTGATATGACAAAATATGCAATTGAAGAACATTCCAGGTAGCTTTACGGTCAAGAAGAGCTATGCGATTGAGAGTGACAGCAGGGTGAATTTTTGCTGATCAATTACTATCTTCTGCTGGCCATTAAATACTAAAATTTTGTATCACTCTAATTTTTACTGCTGGAGCAAAGGAAACAAAATTGTGCCTTTGTTCTGTCCCAGATCACCTTGATGACTATATTTGAGGGAGCCAGATATATCAGCCCGAGCCTGCTCTCCTGGGGAAATATCTAAAGATAAGAGCCAGAGATCCAGGTCAGACAGATGTGTTACCATAACAAACACAAGCGTGAAGCAGGCACAGATTCCCAGTTTGTCCTTAACTGGAATGGCAGACAGAAAACCAGGAAGGCGAGGGACTGGCAGCCCTGAAGATGTTACAGAAGCAACCTCCTGTCTTGTTTCTAAGTACAAACTTCTTCATGTCCATTCCCACTTGGAAGGAAAATTCACTACAGTACTTCTGTTTTCCTATTTTGCAATGGATAAACTAGCACACAGCTCAGCTTCTTTCCTTCATGTCTCTCAGCCTGGTAGCAACCCTTCACAAAAATCTAAAAAAAATAACTTGAACACCAAGGAATTGAATAAACTGAGGCATTAAGCATGGCTGATTACAGTAGTGATGTGCCAACTGTAATTACTGAGATGATTATTTATTTGGTACATTTTGACTACTTCTGTGGGCTAGTTCTGAGGATGTTGAACATGCTGATGAAGTCCAAAAGGTATCTATCTGACTTCCATGCACTGTGCCATCTCCCCTCCCATGCTCACTACAAGGGACATGAATAGCATCTGCTCTCAGAGCTGTGTTCTGTGCACTGCAGGTACCACAGTCTCTAGTGAAATGCTGCAGCATCTACCCAGCTTCACTGTCTCCAGTGGTTATGGTAAGCACTTGGCTTTTACAGCAGAGAATAAATTTACAGAGACCAAGATGTTTCTCCATTTCTGTTGTGGCCATAATCCTTCTCACAGGCTAAGGAGGAAATCTGAGCAGTTTCTTTGTGAATTCACCAGTGCACTTTATTAATGTAAACATATTCTAGAAGTCCATGCTAGCCAGGCTATGTTGGGACAGAGAATCACAGAATCATAGACCCTTGAGATCATCAACTCCAACCATTAACCCTACTCTACCAAGATCACCACTAAACCGTATTGCTAAGTACCTCATCTAAATGATCTTTAAACACATTCAGGGTGGTGACTGTCACCTCCCCTGGCAGCCTGTTCCAATGCCTAGTAACTGTTTCAGTGAAAAAAAATTTCCTAAACCTCTCCTGCTGCAGCTTGAGGCTGTTCCCTCTTGTTCCCCTCTTAGACATCCCAGTGTCTAAGACAGGGCTGAGTCCAGTCCAGCTTTACAAGGTTGCTGTGCCTGGACAAAGAACAACAGGCTGATCTCTTCAAAACTCATTGGCAGTCACCCAGTAAAACACCATGGCTGCTGAGGTTCGATAGTAAAGGAGGCAGCAGCCATTCAGGCAGGGACAACTGTGAAGCTGGTGAAGCACTGTCAAGCTTTAGGAAGCTGAAAGCCATTTAGTTCCCAGGGGCTTGAGCTCTGGGTGAGAGGTGAAGGAAGGAAAAAAATCACTAGACTTGCCAAACCAGGGCTGGTGGTGGATACCTCTAACTTTCCTTCAGTTCTGCAGAGCAGGAGGCAAATTATAATAACCCACGGAAGAGTACAAGCAGTGATTAAACCTTTCTCTTCCACAACAGTGACCAGCAGTCTGAAATAACTGCAAGACCTTGAACATCAAATCTGATTAAGACCTTGACATGGTTTGACCTGGCTCATAGAGCTTCAGTTTTCTATAACCTTTGCTGTAAACTCTAGATGTGGATATTTCAGCCTGCTGCAAAAAACCAAGGTGAATACATCTATCTAAAATGCCTTTGGATACGTCAGCTTGCATTTTTGTGTACAGGAGACAACCCTGTTTTCATAACACAGCTCAGCTAATCTGGGAGACAATTTCTAAAAGCATCAGTGACACATGCCAGTGGTGTTTGCTGAAGTTTCCAAACAGAAGGTTTTCCATGATGACACCAGCCACTCAAAAACCACGAGCTGGGGCACTGAAATAGCTTTATTGCCATGCATCAAGCAACACAACAATGGCATCATCGTACGGTAATGCACTTTCCAACAAAGCAAGGGCAGCATTTTTACAGTAGTGAGACTGTGTGATGATGTTCTGTCTTGCAGAGACATGATGGTGAGAGACTCAGAAAAGAGCTGTCTGTCCCATATCAATACCCCCAAGAAGACAGGGGTATTGCAGCGTGGGAGGAAAACTCCCTCCATTCTCCTCCATGGCACCACTCAGGGATGTGTAACCTTGAGCTGTACTTGGTACCCGTGTAGAATTTAGTTACGCTTCCTCACTTCTGTGCTCAGTGATGATACGGGGCAAAAACTCCCGTGAAGTCAGTCAGTCTCTTTCTGCTGATTCGATGGAGGATTGTGTTTCTAGACCAGTCATAATCTTAAATAACCAGGCAAATGCTGCTGTAAGTGTAAGTGATACTGCAAGTGGGCCTCCACCTGCAGTTGCTGTCACATTCTCTTAATCTCCAGATCTTGTGGGTGAAGTCGGCCAAATCCCCAAAAGACAGAGCTGATTTTTATGCTCTTCTGCTGCTCTAAGAGATGGTTAACAAGTGTCTTGAATAAGTAACATTTACATTTTAATTGTGATTGCTTAGGAGGTCAGTATGCTTCTAGTAATGCTGGGGTGTAATGAGTTAATTAATCAAACAATTCAGACAGCCGTTGCTGCAGAGAAGAAAAATGCCAGGCTGTGCATAGCTCTCACTGAGAGCCTTCAGAGCTTTAAGCAGTGGTTGCATAGTGACACTATAGACTCAGGACAGTTCTCCAGAATCATGAGCCATTACTCAAAGGGATTGTTTGCCCACACTCCCCATTTTCATTCATTTTTCACTGTCTTTGTTCTTTCCTGTTGTTGTTGTTCTTTGTGTTACTCAAAGATGCTGGGGAAAGGGAAAGCTCACCACACCCTTCTTTCCTCTACTGCTTAAGCTCATATGTAGGAGCTTGGCAATGCCTCCAAGCTGACTTAACTAGGCAGCATACCTTATGCACAAGATATTAAAGAGGGTCCCAAAAGAACTATATTCCGTTTCTGTATTTGCTGATGCCACCTTGATTCAGCAGCTCTGCTTTTGGGTGTGGTGATGCATTCATTATAGCGACCTTACCCGTGAGTCAGACACCGTATGTCATTCTTAAGGCGTTTTGGCCTTCCCTGAGCTGGAGCTGCTCTGCCCCTCAAGCTGTTGTAAGAATTGTTTTGTAACTGTTTCTTTCCAAACATCTCAGGAACCAGGTTTTTGAAGGTTCTTCTGTTGACCTTAAATGTTCTGTGCCTTCAAAATTGTGATAAATGAAATTTGTTTTTCCTGGACTTTTTGTATCCTTCCGAAGGTTAAGCACAGAAGGTTCAGCAGAAGCAGAGAGACTGTTTTATTTGTTGTCATATAATTATATAATCCCTTTGAAGCTACAATAAAAAGGAAAACAAGAAGCGTAGCCTTTTTTTCCGAAAGCCGAGCTCCGGTTCTATTTTCTTTCTTTGACATGAGGGAGCTAAGTGATCTCCTTTCCCATATTTATGCTGGCCAGGAGGTAGGTTTATCCAGCATGAAGCAGAACCACTGCCTACTGGGAGGCAAGGAACTGTCCAGATGGGACCAGCATCATAGATCTACTCCTGCCTGTTCTGCTGAGCTAGTTGTCTCAGGCTGAACTGGAACGTTCTCCCAAGTTTCCTAATTCAGTCCTCAGCTATCAGGCAGGTTTTGTGTGCTTTTCCTTCTCATAGCACACAACTGTCCTCTTTCACAACACATTTTATCTCCTGTCAAAGAGCAGGAACCACAGCAACCGCCTCAAAACTACTGCCTGAAAAACTACAAGGTGTTCACAAGCTTAGGTCGCCTGTGGGGAGCAACTTTAAGGCTGGGTGTGACTTTCAAGACAAGAGCTATTTTTCTTTAATTCCCTCTACAGATTCATTTGTTCTGCGCTAGGATGGATTAGCTGAGCCCACTGCATTCCTAGCACCGACTCTTGCCCTGAACTAAATCCCACAATGCTAGCCTGATTGAAGTAGCTGCCATGAGTAGCTATCACTGGCTCTGCACATGTAGTCACAATGCAGCTCTTCTTTAACTGCACCACTGAGATCAATCACTGAACTGGGGGTTGCAAAGGTCCAGAAGAAAGGGGAGAGTTGATCCCAGTGCCTCCCCTCCTCTCACTCCTGAGAGGAAATCCCACTGCCTTCTGGTTTAACATGAAGTGCCCAAGACAGTTTTTAAAGATCATTTTTTTAAGATCACTTTTAAGATCACAGTGTGACTGCACTCCCAGGCACTCACTAGCACAAAGACCTCCTTCAAACTTGGCAATAAGTTCTGAGAAGCACATAGGTTTGTCTGCAGCTACAGCAGAAAACTTCTATTTTCTAAACATAATGATGTTCTGTTAGTGTGCTCTGAGAGATTTTTTTTTTTTTAAATTTTAAAAACTCATCTATTCCTTAAGGATATAAATCATGTTTTCCGTTCTCGATGCCTGCTACAGTATCCATACAGTTTCCTGCACTGGAAACAACCTCACCCAGACCCAGCAATATTACCTTTTTGTATCAATACAATAAAAATACAGTTACAAGTAATGTTGGTTCACTGAAGGCAACTGTAATGCACTTAGTAACATCATATGATATTCTCTGCTAGACACAGAAGCAACACTGGTATGTCATTAGATCGTGTTCAAACCAAAACGTCTTGTGAGGTAGAGAGATTTCCTGGAATATTTTTATCTATTTAGGCACTGTGTTCACTTTGTGCTGTAGGGCTAGGGCATGAACACCAAACACTGAATTTTAGAGAACTCTTTTGATGCCACCTACTGGGCTTGAAATGGAAAACTTGACTTCTCTTCTTGAAGAAGGGAGCACTGGCAGCCTCAGATGGTTACCATGTCTCATCATAAGAGCCCTGTGTTTTGTTAGAGATATTGTACTTCTAGGATAGGTTTTAAGAGAAACTATCCATAATTTAAAATACATTTTAATGGACTAAGTAAAAGTTCTGCCACTTATTACTCCAACACTTTTAAAAAGTCGTGTAGTTCTGCCTATTGTGGAGTCTCCTTCAATGGAGACCCACCTGCATNGTAGACATTAATGAGGTCACCCGTCAGTCTCCTCTTCTCCAAGCTAAAGAGACCCAGCTCCCTCAGCCTCTCCTCGTAAGGGAGGTGCTCCACCTCTTTTATTATCTTCGTTGCCCTACGCTGAACTCTCTCCAGAAGCTCCACATCCCTCTTGAACTGAGGAGCCCAGAACTGGACAGAATACTCCAGATGTGGTCTCACCAGTGCAGAGTAGAGGGGGAGAAGAACCTCTCTTGATCTGCTAACCATCCCTCTTCTAATCCACCCCAGGATGCTGTTAGCCCTTTTGGCCACAAGAGCACATTGCTGGCTCATAGTCATCTTGTTGTCCACCAGGACCCCCAAGTCCCTTTCCCCCACACTACACTTCAACAGGTCAGTCCCCAGCCTATACTGGTACCTAGGGTCATTCTTGCCCAGATGTAAGCCTCTGCACTTACTCTTGTTATACCTCATTAAATTTTTCTCAGCCCAGTTTCCATCTGCTGTTTCATTTCTCAGCCAAATAGCTGAAATATTAACATTTAAAATGTGGCTGGCAGTTGAGATCCCTGCACATAAATTGCATTTTTGGTACTCACAGAGTCACAGAATATTAGGGATTGGAAGGGACATCCCTCGAAAGATCATCTAGTCCAATCCCCCTGGCACAGCAGGATCATCTAGATCCAGTTGCATAGAAACATGCCCAGGCAGGTTTTAAACATCTCCAGAGAAGGAGACTCCACAATCTGCCTGGGCAGCTCCTTCCAGTGCTCTGATTCACCAGGCTGTGTCTGACATCTGCAGTAGTGAAATTCAACAAGAAAGCTGTATTAAACAGTAACTGGATACCCCTCCAGGTAAAAAAAAAAAGTTTTCCCCTTCTATTTCTTTTTCAGAAGCAAACAAAGCAACTTGATATTGAAATAATTTCTATTCTAAAAATAGATTTATTTCATATTTAGAAATACTAGTAACAACTATCTTTTACCTTGAACATTATTACAGGGTTTATGAATACCAAACACACTTAAAGGATTACACCTTTGAACATCAATAACACACTTTTTGCCCTAAACCCTAAAAAAAGTTTTCAGTATAAAAAGGCAACAGTAAACCTAACTATAAGCATTCTGCTAAAAATAGCTGATAAAAAAGCTCATAGTGGAAGGAGAGAAGAGGTATACTAAAGAATAAAGGGGCGTGTTCAATTTCTCCATCCTCTCCTACAACCCCCTATGTCTAACGACCCCTTTTCACTGCTGAAGCTCGAAGTCTGCCCCTGCTACCTACAATGTGATAAGGGACAAATCCTGAGTGTTCTCCTTTCAGTGCAAACAGCTTCTACTACCTGACTACTGAGACTTGGAACAGAAGAGCATCCATGTGGAACTCCACATTCTAGGAAGTTGGCCCTTTTCCACCTGAGCAGGAACGATTCCCTTTTCCACCCACCACACCCTATATAAGGACCAAGTTAGGGCTGCAAAGACTATTATAGCTGTAGCCTTCAGCTCCACCATAGAAAGGTGGACCATGGGGTCTCTGGATGTCTTCCATTCCCTCATCTTTACCCTAGCTCTTCACCAGTCAATGCATTTAGGCAGACCTGTAATTTTTAATCAAGCAAGCTGGCTCATCAACTGCAAGCAGAAGGATGAGTCCTTTATGTGTCTGCTGAATATCCTCTTGAATGAAATGCAGCTATTTACGTTGGCTCAAGTGGATCTAACTTTGTTGTCAGAATAAAGTCGATTTCATTGTAAGTCCCCCACACTCATGAGAGAAGGATAAATGACAAAGTAGAGCATCATCTGACTTTAAGTCTCACTGATTTCACCTGCAAATTGAGGTGTTTTGGGAAGAGGGCATGTTAGAAAGGGTCTGTGCCCAGATCAGCAACGTGCACAAAACCTGAAGACAAGTGCAGGCAGAACCACAGGAAGGAAACCTGCAGCAGGAGCCAACAACACAATTTGTGTGTACTTGGCTTGACCGTGACCTGCTGCTACCCAGGAGTGAACAGCCTGGTTTTGTTACAGAAACACAAAGCCCTCTCCTCTAGGATGACCTTTCTTCTAGGTCAGTGGATGCCATTTGCTACAGGTAGAGGCAGCGTGCAGAGCCCCACTGCACAAAACGTATGTGATTAACCAAAAAGCACATCTTCCAGAGCACCAGAGTAGCTGGAACTAGTTCAGATCACTGGGTGTGCTGGCTTTCCTCCTCTCCTCCTTCTGCTCATAAAAATGAAAATGCACACTGGTCCAGAAAAGAGCCTTGGTGGTCCTGTCGGGCATTTCAGCAAAACAGGAGGGCAAGTTTCAGTCACGGAGATGCTGGAGAATTACCTAATGGTAACAACCAGACCTGCAGATGAAGCCTGCAACCCAAGAGGCAAGAACTGCAGCAGCACCACCAGTGCTTTTTGGAACAGACTGAATGCTCCAGACAGGGCAGAATGCTGTTGGCAAGAGTACACATGATGAGAGTAGCCAGACCACAAAAATTAAGTGGTGTCAGAGGTTATCCTCTTCTGAGGAAGAACAGGAGAGCAGTTATCACAAAATAGCATTTTATTTAAAGTGGCTTAGGCAAATCACTGCAAATATACTTCCTGATGCTGCGTGTTTGACCCATGCTTACAAACAGTGATGGACAAATGCTAGTATGGGCCAGTGCTCAGCCACTGGCTAGATACAACTGCTTAACTTTCAGAATACAAGGAGCAACACAAGGATCCCTAAAATGGCAAAAAAACTTTCCTCAGCCCAGTAGCTTCACACAGCATCATTGGCAAAAGACAACAGAGTCTGAGTTTCAATGGAACATAAGTCTTGAGATGACTACAGGATCCAAACACAACCCAGGATGGCTGCAGCAATGGCAGGCTCTCAGACAGCAAGGACATACAGGCAGCTCAGGCCTAACAAAGTACAGGAGGGGTTCAGGAGACATCTCAGACACCAGCTGAGCTGATTGAGAATCAGCCAAATAAGGTGTAGGTGTGCACAGTACCAGAATGCCATCTAGCCAAACAGCAGAAACAATGGATGGAGAGAAAGTCGCCTACCTTTAAAAGCAATACCATAGAAGGGTGGGATGTTGATTCTAAGGTGAGCATACCTAGAAGATTATGAGCCACCAAAAGATTGGTGGTAAGGAGTGGTAAAGACCTAAGTCACTGAGTGCCTGGACCAGATATCAGGAGACTGCTGTGAGTTCTTGGGTTTGGCCACTGCTGGGGCACGGCACGCACATAGTCAATCCTCTTGACAAAGTACCAGATCAACTGCTGAAACACATCAGCAGTTGTTTGTACTCATCAGCGGTTAATGCCCATCCACAAAACAGGCCACCAAGACCTTATCTTGGGAGTTCAGTCCGGAGGAGTGGGTGAAGAGACATAGAGACAGAATGTTCGATTAGCGAAACAGGGTTGGGCCTGGTTTGTACTTGGATGGGAGATAGTCTGGGTACACCAAGTGCTGCAGGCTTACCCTGCTCCAGCAAGGGGGTTGGACTGAGATGAGCTTTTGAGGTCCTTTCCAACCAACCTGTAACATTCTGTGAATCTGTGTGAATCTGTGGAAAGTGCTGCAGGACACAGCATAGCTGCCAGACCAATACATACATAACCACGGAAAAAGTGTGGCTGGGATCCTCACTCAGGAAGATTTTTTTAGCCCAGCTTTCCTTTTTCCTCACGGAGACAGAGAAATGTACACCTTTACAGTAGCCTCTGTGCACTATAGATTAAGAATGCTACACATGCGGAAGGAAAAGACTGCTCCAAAGCTGAAAAACAAACAGAAAATGTATATATAGAGAGACCATTGGCAGGGATGTGGGAATGTCAAAGGATTTTTAGAAATCTGTTTATAAAACACTGTGTAGATTAAGGCTTTTAGCCCAAGCTACGGCAAAATGAAAAGCCAAGAGTGAAAGAGAGTGAAAGGAAGTAGATGGAAGGCAGGAAAAGGAATTAACTTTTCACCTGCACAGCTTCAGGTGACCACAGGGCACCAATAAGCTGCTTTTTCTATGACTGGATAATAAGGAGTAGGCTAAAGGTTACAGACAGGGCAAGCATGTAGATATACCTGTCTACTGTTTTTCATGATGCAGCTGTACATTAGTGGTCATCTCATTATTAGCTATCTAGCTGTTATTACTGATAATAAAATATGAGCTCTGTCCTAGAACTGGGCTCTTTTAACACTGAACGTGAGTTCAGGATGAGATCCCACCTGCAGAAATAACAAAACCCTTGCCATCTCATGTTTTAACATCTGAAGCTTGGGCAAGATGTATGTCTTCTGGCATGGCCACACGTTAGCATTTCATAACATCTTCTAACAGTTTCATTATTAAGGCTTTTCTCATTCTGAAATTCTGAAATTTCTGAAGTTTCTGAAATTAAACTATACTTTCATCCTGTGCTTTTATTAGCATATGATTCTTTTATTAGATTTTATAACTCTTACATTCAACAAGGCTCTTTGCTAGAAATGGTTCTTTCAGTGCTCTTGGTCTTCTTGGGAGGTTCTTCATGAGATATTTTCCTCAACCTGGTTGTTATGTAGTGAGCACTGGTCACTACACAAGTTAAAAGGGCTATATACAGCTGGAAATTCTAATCCTCTCTCAATGAGAAACGAATGTGAGTCTGAGGCTGTAATTTCTTCTGGTTTCAGTTCCCACTCTCCTCTATGTGCCAGCAGCCATTTCAGAGCAGAGAAAGCCTCTTTTATTCTAACTTTGACTGCTTTATTTACTTAATCATGGTCTGCTGGGTAAGTAATTATTGCTGAAATTAACCTAATTACTTAGTAAATAATTAAATGCTTTTGATGCATAGGAAGAAATTTTCCTTCATTAAGAAGTAACTTTGTGGCAATAAACTTTTTACCTTTGTCCAGTTACTTTACAAATAATGATAGAATCATTAGGGTTGGAAGAGACCTCCAAGATCATCAAGTCCAACTGTCAGCCCAGTCTCACCATGCCCACAACAAGAAGCAAAAGAATTCCAGTATTCCAGTTACTTAGATGAAATAACCACTTCTGATTTTGATACCACAGTCTGCCCAGTACTTCTCCTGAGTAGTGGGTCTGCCTGCACCCTGCCCTTCCAGTTCTGATGAAGATTATAAATAAATGAACCATTCAATGATAATTCTGTGAAGCTAATAAAACGAGAGTGCAGGTGGGAATTTAAATGTGCAATGTCTGAAGTACATTTACAGACCGTGGTTTTGCTAGTATTAACCTCTTCAATGCAAATAAAAGTGAAACATTAAACTTATGTGTGTATGACTCTTACAAAGAGAAAAGTAACCCAGTTCCATAATTTTACACTCACTGCTGATTCTAGCCCTGGATCAGACCCTTTATATCATCACAGGTATTTTCAACTACATTCGTGGCTCTCTACAGGGCAGTTAAAGGCAGTGAACAGGTACTTTTCAACAAATTCTTAAACTCAAATGAAATTACAAAGTAAAAATGCAAATTAGCTGTTTATTTTCTCAGATATCTTACAGCTACCTGTATCAGGTACTGCAGTAGCTACAGCATTCAGCGTAACTTGGGACATGCTGGGCCTAGTTTCAGAGCTACTGCTGTCTCTCGTGAGGAGAAAGCAGCTAATTAAGGATAGAGGGTGCCTCCTTCTAACTACCTGCCATCCACAGCACAGTAAGTATTTTAATAACACAAAAGCAATTAGTGAACAGGAATTCACTGCTTTGCGAGCTCAATCATAATTTGCTTAAATAAATAATAAGTTCTTTCAGTATTAAGGCCTAGCCACTCAAAGTAGAGCTGTATGAAGGTGGCTCCTTGCACAAGCAGATCCTTTCACACTGCGCTGTCAGAAGGGAGAAAAGGAAAATGGGGGGCTCCTGTGGCAACACCAGCATTTGGGAGATGTAAGAGATTTCCATGGGAACGCCTCGACTTTGAGAGGAGATGTTTCTCTCACGCTTCTGCTGCTCAGGGATGCCCACCTGGATGTGGCCTGTGGTGCTTCCTATGCTGCATCCTGTGCAGCTGGGCACCAAGGGAGGGGGCCAACAATAAATGGAGTGACTCTTTGCACTAGTGTGCTTTTTTCCTAAAGCAGCTTGGGGAATTGTTTCAACAAATAGTATTTTATCCCATCATAATTATCAATGCATTCTTACTTATTTACCTCTTCATTTACAAGGCTTACTTACGTGATGGTGACAAGCAAACTTCCAGGAATGTGCAGGGCNCCGAGCAGCCGCAGTTCGCCGCTTCCTGAGGCTGAGACAGGTGGCTCCGGCCCCCGAGAACAGGGAACTGGCCCCATGTTTAAAAAGTTTGAGGACCCCTGGAAAGAGGCAAGACAAAGAAAATTAAATGTGAAAATAAATAGAATAATTAACTCGTGGCTAGCAAAGACTGAAAAACTTGAGCAAAAATTTAGCGTTTAAATTAATCTGGCCCAGCTCAGGAATATTGCACTTCTAAAGAAATAACTGTAATATTACATGAATTATACTGGTTTGGCTTCTCACTCAATCACATTACTTTTAGTCATCCCTACTTGTTTAGCTGTTTAGTACCATGATAATGAGTTACATGTGTATTACCGTATTACCCACACACACTGAGTGAGACTTTTCAAAGCAGCATCAGTAATCATTGCCACTCCTCTAAAACATAAGCCATTTTATTTTAATGGGAGATGTGATAAAATCTCCATTGTTTGTAAAAATGAAAGTCAGATGCTTTATTGAGAAGAGAAGGTTTAGGTACAGGCTAAGAGGAGTGACCGCAAAGGTACACCCACTCCACTCCCCCTGAAGTGAGGAGAGGGAATGCCATTGTCCACTTTAAACATAATAGAGATATGATGGCTAATTAATAAAAACACACAGCCCCCAGAAAGATCACTCCCCCTAATCTTTATCCATTCTTTAAGATTCAAGATTATTTTCAAAAACCTGCCAGTAATCTAAGAAAACCAAGAGCCTTTTAGCTGAACACAGGTGAAAATGGGAGCTAGGAAATGCTGAGCACATCGCTGGCTTTAATCTTGTGCCAACTGCTTCAAAAAACTGAATCTCCTTCTGCTGTGAATTCTGCCTACAGAATTCATGCCGTCTGTGTTTGTGTTAATGGGAACACTACCAGGTCACAAGTACACAAGCAGCAAACCAAATGCTATTAGCTATTTATCCTGTTACAAGAATTATGTTTAAATACCTCAGTGCTATTTCTAATCCGTATTTAATAACATGGCAAGATGCCAGCGGAACATTCTACTTGGAGACAAAAATCTTATATCCTTTTTAAATTCTTACGGGAATTACTTCAACAAAAGAGCATTATATTCTCAAACACATTATAAGTCTGGGAAAAACAGATTAACTGGTATTTCAGTGACACATCCTGCTTCACTCTTCACCATATGATACTTAACCTGCGACACAGAGCCATGGGGTTTCAACCTAAATGCAAAAACTGTACGTACATCTGTGAAGTATCTGTGATTTGTATGACAAACAAATAAGTAAATAAATAAAAAATACACAAATAAAAAAGTGGGGTTTTTTTTCCTCTCCAGTATGTGATATTTTGGTCCACATGGTAAATAATTCAGATGACCAGGTAAAATATTACACTAAAAAACCTATCAGCTCCAGTGGGAACTGTCAGAGATGTATCCTGAAAAAGTAGTTAAAAAACTAGACATGACTGCCCGTAAAACGCCATTAGTATTAGTTTGACAGAAGAGGGAGCTGAACTTTATTCCTTCCCTTCCTGGTGTAAATTCAAACGTGAGGCTATTCTTAATCCTGTTCTCCCCACCAAGACACTTCCATTCCTAGTCTTTGGGAAACTATGAGAAGCACAGTACTGCTCATTAAAGTACCATTTTAAAATAAAGATATACTGCATGAATCACACCGCAAAACAATCAGCCCCAGTGTCTACAGCTGCAACATTGACATTCCTCAAAACAAGGACCATTTCTGAGGTCTGGGGCCCCAGGGGAGCCCCCAGTCCCTCCAGTGTTCCTGGCAAAAATGAGGCTGATGGTTTTGCTGAGGAAGTTGGTAGTATGTTCCTTTGTGCAGGCAGCATACACCCTAACAAAAATTTTTAAATTTTTAGGGTGTATTTGGATCCTGTCTCAAGATTAGTCTGTGACCATCATGGAGAGAAACTTGATTTTTCACAAAACACTCAGATTGTGCAAATTTGTTTTTTTAAAAACAAGTAGCAGGTAAATGTCAGTGATGCTCCAAGGCACAAATGAGACTTTTTCCAAAAACTGAGTCAGCGTTTACCTTCTTTGTGCCTACTCCATCTGAACAACTTAGAAAGGGGAGTGCATTTGTGCCTCCAGTCCTGCTGTAGCATACTTTGTTCTATAACAATTATATTTCTAGTCTATTTTAAATATTCAAACATATGCTAAAGCTTCAACATATGAAGTGATACAAAAATGAGATGGGAAATACTCCCTTTGCACTTCTGGCTTCACAATAACCATCTTCCCACGTACGGCACATCTCACAGCTGTCCAGCATGCCAGCCCCAGGCTCCCCAAAGGGAGGAGGCTGCAGTGGGCACCCCACTGCCTAGGAAAAGCCTCCAAGTTGCTGGCAGGCTGTACAGGCTGGGGCTGTTCGCTTGGAGGTGCTAAATATTCTTATGAAGGAATTAAAACAGTTTCCTTTAGTGCTTACAAGGTAGGCATTATTGAAAGCAACTGGAATGGAGTCACTCAACTTGTTCAGCTTTTATCAATAATTAGACTTTGCAAATGGAAATGCACACAAGTCCTTATCATGCCATGACATTTTATTATCTGAGCAACAAACTAATCATGTAACCTTCACATGGCATTTACTTACACTTCTTGGGCAGGGTCTGAGGAACATGCAATTTCTTACTTTGAAAAAGAAGCAATAGAAGATTTTTAATGGAAGGTACAGACAATACAGTTAAAAATTACACAGGAGTAAATCTCCATGCTCATTTCCCCTTTCATAAAATAAATGTGCTTCCTGTCACTCACTGCCTTTGCTATCTCTGCCGCGTAAGGGTATGTCTTGCTAAAATGTATACAGCCATCTGCAATTCAGAGTGATCTCACTAGAGATAAGCTGCCCTATTTTAACTGCTTTCTAAAATAAAGAGACATAAAAATAATTTTGCATGGATCCTTATAAGACTGTAAGAGAGATCAAAATTCAGAGTCCCTGGGATAGCTAACCCTGGCAGGTACACACCAAGGTGAAGAGCCTGAAAGGTGCAATTGTTTGTGGAAGCAATCACAAGGTTAGCTAATCCTCTTCCTGTGAACTGGGTGGCCAAGTGCTAGAGACAGTTGATTTGAAATGGAAGAAGACATGGAAGAAAAGGTTGGTTTTGTATTAAAAATATCCAATAAATAGAGTTAGAGGGATTTTAATCAGCAGAAAAATTTTTTATTTTTACTGTTAGGGATGCAGATTCTTATGTGGACTGGGAATTATTTGTTATATCTGTGCTGGTAATATCTTTTCATCTTTTTAGGGCTACTACACTCTGGTTTCTCAAAGCACATGGGTAACACAATTCATATTCCACAAGCAATGCTAAAATTTGTGGGAACCAGAGGCTACTGAGTACTGTTTAAAATTTACATGCTGCTATGATAAGAAATAACAGCACATAAGCCATACATTGCCTAGGATATTCCTGGCTTCTTGCAATCCTTCCTTCTGAGCTGTCTCAGTTTGCATGTAGTAGTTATACGTAGAGGGTGTCACAAAGATATTAGAAATAACTCTGTAACACTGTCTATGGCCTTAGCTTGGGAACGGGATGCACACAAATCTTCCTTTTATCGCCTAGATAACATCAAAACCTCAACTGCTCATTCCCTACATCAGTGTCCTAAGTACAGCAACTGCTGCCTCCTCCTGTTTGGCAACTGTGCCTAAATCCCTTGTGAGTGAATTGAGGCTTAATATTAACAGGTAGTATTGCCTTAAAATTTCACCTGAATTTATTAACAATTTAGGTATACTTCTATTTTTCAACTAATTGGCCAAATCACTTTCCTGCCCTCCTCCAGAAAATCATTTACCACACCCTGATGTTTATATTTGTATATGCCATGAGTCCTGTAGAGTGATTTGTTATTCACCTATATACAAATATGAACCAAATTAAACAGACTGACAGCATAAAAATTCCCAGGCACAGCTGCATGACAATCACCTCATGCAGCAATCACCGCTGTTTTTGAAGAAGGCTGCAAGTCTCTAACAGGATTTACGAACTCAGGGTTCACTTTAACACAACCATGGACCAAAGGCAGAAAGCAGACAAGTAAAACTTCCATCCTTGCCCCTGGTCTGTAATGTGCACAGGTAAGATCAGGCTTTTAATGAAGACAAAGCTTAAGGAGTAGAGACGGTGTGGTTGCATTTTGGGCAGCAGGCTGATCTCATCAGAAGTTTCTGCTGCTTTCAGCCAGCAGGAAACACAAGCTGTGCCCTAAGATTGAAACAGTGTCCCCTGTTCATCAAAAGCTTAAACAGCATGTGACTTTAAGCTTGTGCTTGAAGTAAAACACGTGGTGATTGCTTTCCTGAACCAGTGAGCTGAGAGTAAATAAAAATAGGAAAAGGTCTAGGAATGTAGCTTTTAAGACATTTACTTTATTTCAAAACTTCTTTTTGCCTGAAATAAGCCTGCAAACCACAAAGATCTGCAGTCACGCTGTGAATAAACAGATGTGTAAGGCTTGTAGAATCCTATGTGCACAAGCAGTTTTAGGACTTCAAAGCACAGACTGAAAGATGACTCCAAGAAGTACGATTTAGTCATATGTATGATCATTTGTGTCTGCCTGCTGGTTTGTGTCTTTCCGGGATAGGGCTTGATCTACCATTAGAACTAATGCTGGCCTAAAGTGAGTACAGGAGGAGCAAAGCAGCAAAAACTATTTGTAGTATAGTTCTTAAAGTCCTTTAGTCAGCATCTCCAAGGCACCTTACTTATTTTCAGAAACCTAACTCTATAAAGGTGATAACCTGAATAGGCAGAAAGGAAAGCATGAGAGTAAAAAGGAAAAAGATTGCACGTTTTAAAAGTTTGCACAGTTCCTTGAGGAAAACAAAAATCATAGAATCATAGAGTTGGAAGGGACCTCCAAAGGTAATTTAGTCCAAAGTTAAACCGATGTCCTGAACAGAGAGTGCTTAAAAGGTTACAGTGCTGGGTCCTTCCATGCAGTAAGTAGTCTTCTCATGACAGTGTTCCTGGATTGGCATAGCTGAGAACTTGGGTTTAGTAGCAGCACTGGAGAGATTCATCTGGACTGAGGATGATTGATCATGCTGTGCCGTAAGTCAAGCTGACTGCAGCGCTTGCCTTAAGAGGTGAGGTTGAAAGATCTGGGACTTTGCAGTTTGGAGAGGAGAAGGTTACGAGGGGACTTAATCACTGTCTATAAATACATGAAGGCTGGGTGTCAAGAATAAATTGACAATATCTTTTCACTTAGCCTTGTGATAGGACAATGGGTGTAAGTTGGAGCACGAGACGTTCCATCTTAATATGAGAAAAAGTTTATTTACTGTAAAGGTGACAAAGCACTGGAACGTGCTGCTCGGGGAGGTTGTAGAGTCTGCTTCACTGGAGACTTTTAAGACCCATCTGGATGCATTTCTGTTCAAATCGTCTTAGGTTCTATGATCCTGCTTGAGCAGGGGGGTTGGACTTCATGATCCCTGGTGGTCCCTTCCAACCCCTAATTATCTGTGTATCTGTGTGTGTGTAACCCCCTGCAACAAGCAGGGCCATCACTCAGTAGAGCAGATTGCTGAGAGCCCCATCAAGCCTGAGCTTGAGTATCTCCAGGGATGGGGCCTCGACCAGTTCCAGTGATCCACTGCCCTTATATTAAAGGACTTTTTCCTGATGTCTAACCTAAATATGTCCTTTTTCAGTTTAAAAACCATTCCCCTTCATCCTATTGTTTCATCTCCTATTGAACAGGTCTTCCCCACCCTTCTTATGTGCGCCTTACAGGTGCTGGAAGGTTGCTATAAAGTTCCCCCGAAGCTTTCTTTTCTTCAGGCTGAACCCAACTCTCTCAGCCTGTCTTTGCAAGAGAGGTGCTTCAGCCCTCTGATCATTTTTGTGGCACTCCTCCGGACACATTCCAACAGGTCCTGGTCCTTCTTGTATCACTGCCTTTCAAACTAGCCTCCCAAGCAGTTTTATTGAAGACTGCTGGAAGAGTGCTCAGCCTCCAGAAAAGCTGCTGCAGGTACACTCAGCATGCACAATAACCTGAGGAGTTATCAAAGGAATTTGTAATGCTAGTTCCTCTTAAGCTGCATTAGGGAACCTGAAATTGCCATATTCCAGGTGGAGAAAAAAAGGTAGCCGAGAAAGGTCAAATAACCATGGGAACAGAGCCAGCTTCCTGCTTTGTGCAATAATCTTGAAAACAGAGCCTCAAAATGCTTTGGAACAAACACGCCTCTGCTGATTTGGTACATTTTGTCCAGCTGTAGGTAGTCAAAGACTCAAAATCACCATACAAACAGCCAATTGACCAGCAGCCAGAAAAGCGAGGCTTTGGTGGTTTTGCTGGGCAGCCCCAAAAGCTTCAGTCCTGACCAGCTTTGGTTTGATTCTGGTTTCAGTAGATCTAACCTACGCAGTGCTCATGCTCTGCTCCAGGGGACAGCCTCCTCCTGAAGGTTTCTGCCTTTGTTCTGGGGTCACTATTGGAAATACTCAGGTATAAAAGCAGACAGGCCTCATTACCAACTGTAAAACAGAAATCTGAAGAATAGAGGGAGAAAGACATGATTTTAGTGGCAGCAGTGTGGCACCTGAGAAAAGATCTTATTTTCTGAAATGCAGCAGTGCTAGTTGGGATGAGGGGAAAGGGAAGCCATCAGTTTTCTACTATTGAGCAAACCAAATACTTCCCTGCTCATTCCATGGCGATGTGTCCCTCTCTAGCATTACACAAATCCAATGCCAAACTTTTGGCAAGCTCTGGGTAGTTCTCTTTGCTTGGATAAATATCCAGTAACTAAACTTCTCCACAAACCTCTTTTAATCTATAAAAAGGAAAGTAGTGTTAGTCTGCACACACAAACTTTACTTTCACCCTCCCGAGGTCATCTAAATACTAGGCTGGTACAAGGAAATGAAACTCTTATTTTTTTGTTCTCTATTATAAAACACACATTGCCATTTAAGTTGGATACAGTAACTGTGGTGTTTGGAAGTACAGACAAAAGCACCTGTTATTCCTACATGTGCACTCTCAGGAAGGCTTACATTTTCTTGTTTATCAGCTTTCTGGGTAATTCGCCACAGCTCTAACTATGTCAGGTCAGTCAATCTCAGGAACGCAAGCAAATTCCATTATCAGTAAAGTAACAGTGGTCCTTGGTAGGAATGAAACCACTGTCTGGATGAAAATAAAGTACTTTGATTTAGAGACCAAGAATGTCACAAAACTGAATGAAGCCTATTACGGCTGGGAAAAAAATCCATTACCTTGGGCTCGTGGTCAGCTGCTACTACACACCATTTAACCCAGAAACTAAGAAATCATTTTGGAGAATGAGGAATCTCAGAGAAGGTCTTGCACTCAAGATGTTTTGGCCAACTTCTGGTTCAGCTTTTAGAAATAAGTAACTAGTTCTAGAAATCTTTGGACTGATGAAATCTGCAGTAGTGATTCTGCTGTTTCAGTTTTCTACCTAAAATAAAATTGTTAATTTATTGGTAGGAAACGCTGGAGGATTAGTGTTATTTGTTTTATAATTTAGGAATAATTTTTAAAGTCCTGCGTGAATGTTTACATTGCTTAAAAATTAAATTAATAATTTGGTGACATTTCTGCTATACTCAAATCGTAAGACACATTTACAAAATGTAGAGATGCTTTATGACAAAAAAAGAATTGTTAATGATTTTTGCCACCAAGAAAAACAAAAAGCCTACTACACTGACTTCAGACCAGCTAGCAAGCTTCAACAACTGCAAGGGTGTCCTACCCAAGGAGCTAGATTTAGGTGAATTACCAAAGACCTGTTGAAAAGTGTATCTGGATGACCTTTCCAAACATTTGACTTACACACAGAAGTACCAGGTATTACTATCTAAAGAAATACACAGTGTTGTTTCATGGGAAGACTGAAATCAAGTAAGCACCTCAAAACAATTTGGGTTCGGTCTTGCGCTAATATCCAAGGAGTCTTACATAGTTCAGCTCCATTAACAGCACAGTTCAGTTGCCCACACTGATGTCTGTTCTTTGGTGATACCTTACTGCACCCTGTCTGGCATCAAGAAGGCCATTACCACTCACACATGCTGCTAAACCTGCTACGTGCTAGAGTATCTCAGACAGCATGCGAATTCAAGATTGAACACTGGATGTCTCGAGTGCAGAGCAAACAGCACTGCACAGCAACCCAAATCAGCTCAAAAGCACAACTGCAGGTACCCACATTGTGGAGCTAGCAGGAATTTTACCACCCACTTCACCAGAGGAGGCACGAGGTAACACAATATTCATAACAGTCAAATATATATATATATATATGCAAAACTAAAGGAAATGATGCAAAACATCAGGAAGGAGAAGAAAATAAAAACCAAATCCAGCAAACTATCTAGAAAACAAGCTCTAACAAGTACGTAATGCTAGTTAACCCTAGTGTAATGCTCCCTAGTAAAGAAACTGAGAATCATTCGATCACTTCTGTATTGTGTTTTTCTGAGTTTTCTACTATTATAGAACTTGCTTTTGACATGTCTCTGTATTTGTACAATGCTATCAAATCATGGCATAGCTTTCCTATCTCTAGTGCTGTGTGCATGTAGGCATAGACAACAGGCACACAATCCCCACTTAGACCATTTATGAATAATCAACAGGCAGGTGAAACAAACAGACCTTGGCACAAAAAAGAAATTAGGAGCAGGAGAAACAATAATCCCAGTATTTCAAACAGCCTAATCAGTGCACAGTTTCTAGTGGGATTACAGAATGGTAGAGTTTTAAATAGAGGTTTGAATAAGGCCAGGGGGTTGATGGATAATGTATTTATATATAGCTGCACGGAAGAGAGAACACAAGGTTCTTACCAATAAACACAGCAGAAGGGTGAAAGTGGTCAGCATCATTTGCAAAGTAGAGGTGAGTGTCAACACAAATACCTACGAATTAATAGGCAAGCATGCAGTAGTGATAGATCATAAGAGAGGTGTCACATGCATTAGAAACACGGCTGTGAAGGAAAGTGTTTCAGCCTGCAAACAAATGTTTGCACTCAGTTTGGATCATTTTCTTACTTCCTTAACCCTGGAGTTTTAGCAGTTGCTCAGGAAGGAGCAATATGTCTGTGGTCTACATGCTGTGGTCAGATATAAATATTAAATAAGCACCAAATGACAGAGTTCATACTGTCCCACGTTAGAATCCACTCTCCCATATTTTTGCCCATGAAATGCTAGTTAAGCACAGCATTAGGGATGTGATCTTAAAACCTACTTTAAGCCACCACAGAGAACTTCCAGTTTCCATTGCCAAGAGAAGAGTAGAAAGATAGTATGTCTCAAGGTGACAGTAAGAGCAGTGTAGGAGAAAGGGACCTGGGAGTCCTCGTGGCCAGCAGGATGACCATGAGTCAGCAATGTGCTCTTGTGGCCAAGAGGGCCAACAGCATCCTGGGGTGGATCAGAAAGGGGGTGATTAGCAGATTGAGAGAGGTTCTTCTCCCCCTCTACTCTGCATTGGTGAGACCACATCTGGAGTATTTTGTACAGTTCTGGGCCCTTCAGTTCAAGAGGGATGTGGAGCTGCTGGAGGGAGTCCAGCATAGGGCAACAAGGATGATGAAGGAGGTGGAGCACCTCCCTTATGAGGAGAGGCTTAGGGAGCTGGGTCTCTTTAGCCTGGAGGAGACTGAGGTGTGACCTCATTAATGTCTATAAATATTTGAAGGGTGGGCATCAGGATGATGGACCCAGGCTCTTCTCAGTGTCATCTAGTGATAGGACAAGGGGCAATGGGTGAGAGTGGAACACAGGAGGTTCCACATAAATATGAGAAGGAACTTCTTCACAGTGAGGGTGACAGAGCACTGGAACAGGCTGCCCAGGCGAGTTGTGGAGTCTCCTTCACTGGAGACCTTTCAAACCTGCCTGGATGTGTTCCTGTGCGACTTGGTCTAGGTGATCCCACTGTGTCAGGGGGATAATGTATTAATAAGGGAATATGATCTTTTGAGGTCCCTTCCAATCCCTAATGATTCTATGATTCTATGAACTCTCCTGACAGCAGGAAAGAGAATTGCTCCCCATTTCCCAGCATGATGGCCCTGGCACATTTTGGTGGGTGGGAAGATGCTGAGCTTTCTAGTAGGCTTTTTATTTTCATTAAACTAGAGAAAGGCATGCCAATATAAAAAAACTAAGCCAATCTCAATTAAACTGATCTCAACTAAACAAAAAATCCAGCTCCAGGTGAGGTAAAATATTCAAGCCTTGTAATACTTCTCCAGTGAAATCATTAGAAAAGCATCTCTGTTGTTTTCTAGGCATTCTTAATCTACTAATGCTCAGATAATTAAAAAAATGCTCTTTCTTCTGTCTTTATTAATTCACAAGAATTTTCAAAAACCATAATATTTGGGGACCACTATCACAACAGATTCTGTTATGCTTTTATAGTTTGTTCTCTAATTTTGGCCCCACCGTTTTTCTGTAAAGCATGAACCCAAGTGCAGTAATACACATATATAGCCTTTACGACTTCAGCCTCTGCCATTCTCTGGCACTCCCTGATGGACACAAGCACATAAAGCAAGAATTTTAATAGTTAATAAAATGTCTCTGCACAGGGGTCTGAAATCTGTGAGTCAGAAAGTCTGTAAATCACTTCTGTTGGGGTCAAAGGCTCTTTGACACACAATCAGAATTTGGGTCCATTGTTACCGTCTGGCTACCATACACAAACCTGATGTACAGAATTGCTTAAACCTGGGGAGCAGCTGGGTAGTGTTCACCAACATCAGCTATTATTATAATTTATCTTTCCAGGCCAGCATCATGCAGCCCATGTGACACTACTATGCATAAGCCTCACAGTGTTCCCCAGCCTTTTTCAAGTAGTAATACTTTAAAAGAGGTTCAGCCTTGAAAAAAAAAAAAGGAATGTGCAATCTGATGGGATAAATCAAAGCACAAACATTGTTTCAGCCCTGATTCCTTCACTTAAAGGGCTGACAATGAGTTTTAATTTCACCATTAATTCCTATTACCACAGAAGCAATCTCAGTCAACTCAAGGGGTACAGTGTTTGCATGCAATGTATGGCTTGTAGTGCAGATGTCCCCTTCTGTTTCCCTAGTTTTAATTCCTTAGTTATAGGTCTACTCAGAGAAAAATATCCCATCCTGCTCCACCCTTTAGTTAGTTCTGAGAGGTCAGAGAAGACCTATCTATACACAGAAGACCTATGTCTATACACAGAAATTTCATGTTTGATATTTCATCTTTGTGGATGGATTGTTTCCATGCTAAGCTCCACTTTCTGGTGGAATTCCAGGCACAGGCTTGAAAGAGGCTCTAAAGTTTTATACTGTGAATAGCAGAAACTAATTTTAAGATCATTACAATTTTTCTAATTTTTTTGCTCATTTTCCTCTAACCAAAATCTTTGTTGCCCAAACATACAGAAACTAAACAGTTACAAGGGATGCTACACTGCTGCATAGTTTACTGACTCTCTGAATGCAGCCTTCCCAAACTTTGGGGCAATTATCTAAGTGTTGGTTATAGTTCATGGTGGAACATCCCATCTTAAATTATATTTGACAGTTTCTTTCACATCAGCCCCATTAAGTGATGTGTACGCTTCTTGCTGCATTCCTAAGATTTTAAGATCCCTTGAGAATCCCTTATGTCATGCATCGCAGACAGCAATTCAAACAAATGCTGAGTACATCCCCACTCCTGACCTGAGTCCCAGTCCCACAGTGAAGGGGATGCAGAGTCTTAGAGTCCATGAAAACTGAGATTTCCACAAACCCTTTTAAGCCAAGAGAAAGTTTAAGTAACCCAGCACAGGGCCCATCAGGGATAATTAATGGGGAGACCAGCTTGAAGGTCAGATATGTCTCAGGAATGCCAGTGGTACCATGGGTTTCCATGGCTGAAGGAACAGAGAGACCTATCCCATTCCACTTGCCATATGATGAAGAAATGAGAAGCCCAAAGCAACTTCATTTGAGGCATTAATAACCAAATTACCTTAGCCAGGCTGGACTTTTGCCTGACAGATTTAAATGCCACTCACAGCAGGAGCTGCCTGGGGCTCCTGGAGCAGGGAAAAGCCTTGAACCGTCTCCCGAGCAACCCTTCACACCCTACCTTGACGAAGAGGGAAATGTCATGTTCTTGCTTCTCTTCATCCTCTTCTTCCTCCTCCAGGGCGGTCGGCGAGCCCATTTCGTCCTCTTCGTCCTCTGCCCGGCCTTGCACGCAGTTCAGGCTCCGAGCTTCTGCAACCAACTCGCCACCCTCGGCGTCTGGAGACCCTCCATATTGCCCCTCTGGCTCTGCTCTTCCTTCCCCTGGGGCCGCGCTCACTGCTCCTGCCACCGGCATGGCCGCGGCTGCCTGCTTTGTGCCCACCGTTTCCTCTCCGTCCCCACCGTCGGAGCCGCCCGGCGATCGGCGCCCACCCTCAGCCTCCCCTGAGGCCGGACATCCCGTCTCCGCTTCTCCGCTGCTCTCAGGAGCCACCTCTCTCACTGACTGGGGTGACACTGCCTCGGGGAAGGCTGCGTCCCGCACTGCATCCTCGGGGTCTGTCCCCGACGAAACTACGTCCTGCACAACATCCTCGGAGTTTGGCCCTGACGGAGCTGCCTCCTGCACTGCACTCTGGGGATCTTTCCCCGATGGAACTGCCTCCCGCACCGCATTCTCGGCATCTGTCCCCGACGGAGCTACCTCCCACACCACATCCTCGGCATCTGTCTCTGACGGAGCTGCCGGCACAGCCTCCTCGGGATCTGTCACCGACGGAGCTGCCTGCCCCAGTGCCTCTGGGGGGTCTATCCCTGACGGGCCTGTCACATCTGACTTGTCGAGGTCTGTCCCCGACGAGGCTTCCTCCCTCACCACCTCCTCGAGGTCTGGCCCCTCTGCCTCTTCAGGAGCTATCTCCACAGCGGCTGCCGCCGCAGCCTCCTCGAGGTCTGTTCCCACCTCCTCCTCAGGATCTATCTCTGCCGACCTGGTCGCTGCCGCCTCCTTGGGGTCTGTCTCCGTTGGGGCTGCTTCCCTCACTGCCTCCTCGGTGTCTAGCCCCACCGCGGCCGCCTCCGTCTTTTCGGTCTCCGTTGCCGTCGGAGCTATGGCTGCATCCTTGGACTCTGTCACCGTCGCGAACGCCTCATCGGGTTCTGTCCCCAGAGAGTTCTCAGCGTCTGCCCTCGCAGGCTCGGAACCCTCGGGCACGTCTACAACCACCTCCTCCCCCGGAAGACCCTCGCCACCCGGGTCGCTCCCGTTGGGGTCTCGCTGCTCAGCCACGGCCGAATCCAGCTGCCCCGCTCCCAGCCTGTCTGGGGTCTCCACAGCCACGTCAGGGGAGCTATTCTCTGTCCCACCGCTGCCGACGGCAAGTTTCGCCGCCTCCTCGGGGGACACACCGTTCCCCAGCTCTCCCGCTGCCTCTGTCTCTTCCTCATCGCCTCCTTCCCGCGGGACGTCGCTCCCCTGCGGTGTCGGGGCGCAGGGCTGCCCCGGGCTCTCCGCCATGCCGGCTTTCCTTGGGGCCGCTGCCCAAGATCGCAGCGGGGCGGGCGCGTCCGAGCGCCGGGATGATCGGGAACCTGCAGAGCCGCCGCCGGGGATCAGCGCCGGGCACCGACGTGGGGGGGGAACGGCGACGGCAGCGCCTGCGCACGGCCCCAGGGGCTGCCCGTGTGTGTGTGTGCGGGGAAGGGAGGGGCAGCCGCAGGTGCCCGCACTCCTCCCTACACACCACTGCACAGCGGGGCAAGGGCAGAGAGTCCCCCGAAACTGCCCAGCCACTTAAATCTCTTACCCAGTGACTGTGGTTGCAGATCGTGACCCTGGTGGCACCAAGCACTGCCAAGACTTTCCTCGGTCACTTCGTCCCCATCTGTCGCCTTTTGGACTGGAACCCTTGCATAAAGTGGGCAAAAAGCTTGTTCCTCCCCTTCTACAAGACCCATTAAGACTGTCTGGGCACCTGCGGCTCCAAAGCCCCCCGGGCCTCATTTCTGCTGTTGCTTTTCCCCTTTGTTGCTGCCCATGGCCTCAAGCACAGCGCCCATTTAAGTCCCCCAGGTATCCTGCAGTTTCCCCCAGATACCAGCCTGGCACCCACAAATCCAGGGCCCACTGGCATATGGGGCTGAGAGTTCACAGGCAACTAGAACAAGGAGAGGCACGTAATTTTCTAAATTCAGGTTTACAAAATGAACTAATAGCAGCCTCACTACTGTTGGTGAACTCAAACTGACAGAACCCCAAAAATCGTGTACTGTTTCTTAAAACTAATGATGAATCAAGACCTCTGCTTGATCCTTGGGTATCTTAAACACACTCCCAAGACTACTCTGGTAACCCCAAACATCATCTAGAAGGAAAATGTATCTTATCTGCTTGCAAAAGTTATAAAGGAATAGCAAAACAATTCAGTGTATAAAACATCTAGATTTGCTTGCTTTTGAGTAGCTTTTCTTCAAAAGTGTCCATGCACCTCCATGAGAGTCTGCATTTAAATGTGATGAGAAGTACTGTTTTCTGTGCAGAGTAGGCAGCTGCTGTGAAAAAAGAGGGAACTTCTAGTTTGGGTAAGGAAACTCCAGATTCATCCCGCAGGCCACCTGCTGCGTCAGATTACATCTTTTCACAGTTTTGGTAACTTTTCTGGTTTATTAAGCCGCTTTACTGAAAACAAAACAAAACAAGATAATCAGCAGGTTCTGCCGTGAGGGTAAACTTAAGCAGTTTTGCTCAAGGGAAGAAGTAAATTTCTAGGACATGCAGCCTGCTCTAGTCCTACTCTTTTCAGAAGTAATTTATGTGAAAAATATTTAAACAGAAAAAGGTCCTAGTTTTCTAGGAACAGAGAAAACAGTAGATGGAAAAGTTACCTGAATATCTCCCTTGGCTGAGATACCATATTTAAAAACTTGTAGTTAGACACTTATATATTGGCATCTAAACTTATGTATAGGCATCTAAACCCACTGTTTTATATTTGAGGGTGGAACAAACTGAACACACAGTTTTAGAGTAGGTTGGAAGGGAGAAGATGCAGCCAACAGGAGGTGGGAAATACTACAGAATAAATTATTCTGTCAGAATAAACACCAGTTCTGATAAAAAAGCAAACAAACAAGCTAATGAATAAACAATACTGCAGCTATTTTTCGTAGAATTTACCCTTGGCAGAGGTGCAATGCCTGTGACACAAAAGAATATGGTCAGAAAGAATGTTTCCTGAAGGTTTAGGAATGGACACTTTGCATCAGGCAATGGAGTTATTGCAGCTAGACTCACTGTGAGGCAGTTAGTTAATTTCTCCCTTATGGGTTTTGATATTAGTAGAACGAGACCTCTCCATCATACCTATTTCTACATAGGTAACAGATATGAAAGGAAGCTCTCTCAAGCTGTGGAGACCACCCAAAAGCACTGCCATGTGCAGCGGTGGGCAGGACACTGGCTGGAACAAAGAAGGCTCACCTCAGGTTTTCACAGTGGGAATGAACAGCAAAGCAACACCCATAGCAAAAAAATGGTGGGAATTCTGCAGGAGGAACGGATTAAGGTTATAGATGCAAAAGTCAATTTTCTATGTTTATATGGATTCTGTGTTTAGCTGCACCTCTTGAGAAGCTCTCTCCGGCTCCCAGTCCCAGTGAGCTCAGCTTTACTTGGCTTTTGTGGCGGATGGACCCCTAACACATGGGTTCCCTCTGCAGTTCCCTGCGGCACATCCTCCTCTGACTCAGAGATGCCACTTCAGTGCTTCTTTTCAACTGTTTCTTGCATCCAAACCACTTCTCTACCTCTTTGGGTAAAAGTTTCAGTTTTTGCTCAAGTTGTGAGTTTGACATGGGTCTGTATTCTGCTGATCTGATGGAACTATTGGAGAGATAATTGTCTGCCACCTACTCTTATCACAGAGCTTATTCTTTAACATCACTATCCTGGTTTTCTTTATTTGCTTATTCCCTGCTCTGTAGCTCTTAGTGAAAAAGAGGGATTTCAAGGCTGCCAAAACACCCTTTCAGTGACAAACACTGCCTGATTATTAACACTGGGCAAAGTTTAAGTGTAACAAGATATTAGCTCTTTAAATAACTAATGGAAGTCTGACAAAGGCAAAGCTGAAAAGGACTAACAGCCAACATAGTCAAGTTGTCATTTATCTTGGTAGGATAGAGAAAAGTTTAAGGTATGGTGTTTGATGCAGTTGCCATTTTTATGGTGTAATGACTGGGTTCATATGGGTTCATATTATGGTTTCATAACAGACTTTGCTATGTTGTTCCTCAGGTTGTAATTCTGCTGGAGCTATGACCTAGAAATGAGATGTGCAGGCACTGGATTAATGTCACCCTACTGGTGCTCATGCCACAAGGTTCCCATTCGTGCAAGAGAGACAAAGTAGGATGTCAGAGAGCTGAGTGACACGGGAGAGGAGGACAAGATGAACACAGTCCAGAAAGCTGTCCAGTCTGCCCAGCATTGCTCCTTGTTACTCTTCAGCATTATGGTTTCACAAAGGCATATTTGGAAACATACCATTAAAATTAGACCTGTCCCAGTGAAATCCTGGAGTTTTGGATATTTGCTGTACAGTATTCTCTGCATTTCAATACTCTTCCCCTGTATCTCAATTACTTAACAATTAATCACTCCCCTGCGTCACACCCCTCCAGCACACCACCTTCAAGCTCTTTACACCCCATCTGTTTCTAAAATAGGCCCCCAGCTAATAAATATTATTTTCTCAGTTCAGCTTATAGGAAGGATTACTGCACACCTTCTTCATTTAAAAGATGAGTGCAGGTAATTAAATATCACAGGTGTCAGACATTAGTGGACAACATGAAGATCCCTTTATAGTCTGTTAGGGAAGTATTATATCCTTTCAGTTATCAGTTAGGCTGTACTTGCTTGGATTATGTAACTTCTTTGCCTTCCCTGACTGTACAGGGATCTGCAGACCAAAATTGCAGTGTTTCCAGCCCAAGGTAAGGAAAAAATATGTCCTGCATTACAAGGGACATGGAGAGAGCCCTCCCCACTGGCCTGCCTAACTCCTGGGGCAAGACTTTTTTACGAGTACCTGAGTAACTGTTATTTTGCACTGAACTCAGTGGGAAATAGGCATTTGCAGAGCCTTTAGAAATTGGTTGACTTTTAATTGGGTTCCCTGCCATGAAATGGAAGGAGGATTTTTCAGAAAAAACATAGAGAAATACAAACTGCATGACTGTAGACCATAGAGAATATAGTCACCCAGTGAGCAGAGTCAGTGAATTGATTCTTCTCATGCCCAGATAGATGCTTAAAGCAGACCCTTGACAGAAAAGTTCCAATTTATCTACATTGATTGTACAAGAACCTGAAGGTGACTGGCTCAGGGGTAGATGTATCTGCTGGACACATCTAATCTCACGTCAGGTGAATCATGTCCCAGGTGATTCCCTTACAGAGTGCAACTTGAAAATTTTGGCCAAACATTAACATGTGGCATAAAACATTAAACCATATAAGAACACGATTGCCTAGCCTTTTGTGATGGAAGAAACAGAGACTCAAAACTATTGTTAACATTTGTATGCAAGTCAGTTCTGTAATTTTCTATATAAAATACGTTATTTCAGCTACAGAAAATATGAAGTTGTAAGTGAAAAAAATTGTATGGGAGTACTATGATTTTTACTACTTTCAAAATACACATATATTTGCCCCTGGTTTCCTAAGCTTCTATTGAGAAGTAAGTGTGGCATTCTGTTGCTTCGTGATTGAGAGAGTGTTCAGTCTATGGAAACAAAACTAAAAAGGAGAGATGCCTCAGTGAAAATTGCAGCGGCACGCTGCATGTTGGGGGAGTGATGCCATCTGTATTTAGTGTCCTGAGCTTCCCAGAATTAAGCTGATTAGGGGTGATTGGCTCCCTTCCCAGCTGCTTAGAGGCAGTCTGTTTGGGAAGAAGATAGGGATGTAGACAGGCAAGGAGGGGAAAAAGCTTGGTTGCTGGGCTAGGAAGACAGGAAGCCAAGCTACATTTAACCGAGACTGAAAATGTTGAGAGAAAGAGTAGGTAAACCTTGTTTCCAGATACCAGCTCTCCCTCTCTTCCTTCTAATCGTTAATCAGTTCCTGGCATCCAGCATAGCTGCAGGTGCCAAAGCAACCTGTACATAAATTCTGAAGGAATTATTCCGCAGTGTGTTAAATAAAAATGAAGATCAGTAACTAAGCTTTACAAATATGAAATCTGTACTGAACTCTTTTTTTTTTAAGTACTGTTTCTCCAAAAGACTCTTTGACTGTCTTATTCTTCTTACTTTCCTCTTTGCTAAGCACTACTATTTTAATGAAGAAATAACACCTTCCATATGCCACAGGCAATAGTGGTTTGGAAGTAATATGTCCCGGAAGCATCAAGGTCCTGAAAAGCCTGATAAGTGTCCTGGAGCCTTGTATTATCTACTTCATTAGCTAAATAAGGCCAGCTCAGCACTCACTTTGCTGTTAACAGTATCTCTGTCTCAAACTCTGGACCTCCTTTTATTTTGGGCTATGGCAGTCCTCTGCCCAGGCTCTTGATTCCGCTTGGGTAATGCCAGTCAAACTTACTTCACTAAACTCCACCCTGTCCATCACTTTCAAATGCTTTTTGGCCATTCTTGTCCCCAGCTCATGCTCTATTGCTTAGAGAAGGGTGTACACACACCACTATTTAAAGATCCATCTTGATTTGCACAAGATTCAATAGGATTACAGATATGTTTAAAGCTAAGAGTCTTTGCAAGGATCTAGGTCTTATTAAGTAACTGTGATTTCATTATTGTCATCCTCATGGTTCCTCCTTCTGTCTATTTTCTGACAGATATTGTAGCACTGCATTTGGGACCCAAGTTTTCAAAAGTGATGAACCACTACAACTTCAGCTGAATCTCATCTGTTTAAGGTATCTAAAAACTAGTTCTTAAAATGCAAGCTCTTTGGAAAAGGACACATGGCTTTACTTCTTTAGCAAAGTGCCCAATACATATTTATGCACAAACCTAAATGGATAAACTACATACGGTGTTCCTAAGTTATCACTGATGTAAATGCTGCTTTTTCACATTGACCTGGTTTACCAAGTTTTATATGAAGTCCAGAATAGATCTGTCAGATCATTTTACTGTGAAACCTGGAAAAAACTCAAAGCTTTTTCCTAAGGTCCCAGAGACTTTCTTCACTTTTAATAAGTTTTCTTGAATTCCTCCATTGTTTTCTTCTATTACATTAAACTGTAAGTTTTTTTAAAATTAGTATCCTGCTTTATTGTGCCCTTAGTATCTTAAAATAATTTTTTAAGGTATTATTTCCTAATCACAGTTCATTTGATTTGTTAATATTCTCACTTGTGTTTCAAACTCCGGTTTAACTTTCATAGAATCATTACGGATTGGAAGGGATCTCAAAAGATCATCCAGTCCAATCTGCCTGCAACAGCAGGATCACCTACACCAAGTCACACAGGAACCTATCCAGTCGGGTCTTGAATATCTCCAGTGAGGGAGACTCCACAACCCCCCTGGGCAGCCTGTTCCAGTGCTCCGTCACCCTCACGGACGTTCCTTCTCAGGTTGATGTGGAACCTCCTATGTTCCAGCTTACAACCATTGCCCCTCGTCCTATCACTACATGACACCGAGAACAGCCCAGTTCCATCCTCCTGACACCCACCCCTCACATATTTACAGACATTAATGAGGTCACCCCTCAGTCTCCTCCAAGATAAAGAGACCCAGCTCCCTCAGCCTCTCCTCGTAAGGGAGGTGCTCCACCTCCTTCATAATTTTTGTTGCCCTACGCTGAACTCTCTCCAGAAGCTCCACATCCCTCTTGAAC
>VXBP01008297.1:226350-238148 GCA_013400115.1 Rhinopomastus cyanomelas | reverse complement strand
GGAAGAAGGTCCCTCTGGTGGGTAGGTGGAACCTCCCGTGCTCCAGCTGACACCCCCCATCCTTGTGTGTTTCTGTAGATGGAGAAGGACATGAGAAGCGACACGGAAGAAAGTGACAAGGAGGAAGAGAGTGAGAAGATCAGGGAGAAGGAGCAAAACGGGATCACGCGCTTCAGCAGCGCCTCGAGCACCAGGGACGTGCGGAGGAGCAGCTCTGAGCCGCTGGCCAGCGGAAGCCACCTCGCCAACGGCCACGTCAAGGAGAGATAGCTGCTCGGCGCGCGCTCCCGCCGGCGCTCCGGGAGCCGCCCCAGCGCCTCCAGAGCCAGTTTCGCTCGCTGTGTAGATAAAGCGGGGTGCCAGCGCGGTGCCACAGCCTCCCTGCGCCCCGCAGGCGGCGTGTTCCCGGCGGTGCCGCTGGCAGGACGGTCGGGCTCCTCTCTTGCTCTAGGCTCTAGCTTCCAAGCGGGTAGACGGGGATCCCGGCGGCTCGGACCCGGCTGCGCCGCAGCTGCTGCCACGCGCCTTCCCCTTCAAAACGACTTCCTCCTAAAGAAAAGGTGGAGAAGCTCTGGCACTTCCAAGTCTTAACCACCTCACGTTGCTGCTGAGGAGTCTGCTCAGGCTTGATCCTCCTCTGGAGGCCCTGGGCCACTGCCACGAGTGACCGGCGAGCGCGAGACTCCCGAAGCCGAGCACAGGGCCACCTCTGGAGAAGAGCGGCGCCGCGTGCGCTCCCTCCTCAGAGCTGAGCCAGCAGAAGGGAGGCCCGGGAAGGACACGGAGGGAAGCGTTTCCTTTACGCCGCGCCACGCGCCCTCTTTTGTAGCCGTGCGGCTCTCGGCGGCTTCTGCTCCGGCCGTTGGTGCCACCCGGGCGGCCGCTGGCCCAGCTTGAAGAGCGTTCCCGCCTGGATCGTGATCGGGAGAGCCGGGAAGTCCAGGCAGCTCCGTCGGGCGGCCCTTTGCACCGGCCCTGGAGGGAAGTGATGCCAGGCTGCGTCCTCTGCGGGGCAGCTCGGACCGAGCGCTCGTGTGGCCGCCGCGTGTGGCCGGCAGAGCCAGTCTGTGGCAGAAGGGGAAGCGCGTCCCTTGTCCCGGGAGGCAGGACGACCCAGAGACCTGCTGAGCCTCATGGCATGAAGCTTCGCGTGGCCTGGCCTGGTGCCCCCTTGCCTCGGTGGCCCCCAGCAGCGAGCCGAAAGCAGTAGCCCGTGAGGCCATGACGCAGGCCCGACCCAGCGTGTCGCGCTCCGCTGTGCCCTCTCTCCCTCCCGCGCAGCCGCCCCTCGGAAGAGCTCGCTTGGTGCCCGGGAGCCTGCGCTGATCCACGCGTGAGTCACGGGCTGAGCAGGGCCGCTGCGGGGGCTGCGGCGGCCGTGGGGGGACGTGGAGGGGCTGCGGAAGGAGGCGGGAGCCTAGGAGAGCGTGCGCTGCTTCAGCTGCTCCGGTCCCAGCTGGGGCGTGCGCGGCGTCCGGAGGCAGGGCAGCAGCGTTCTCTGGGGGAGCCGCCTGCTCCCCCGCGGCCCTTGGGACCGCTGTCTGCCCAGGACCAGGTTGTCCCCGAGGCCCTGAGCCAGCGCGGGGTGCCAGCGTGTTCTGTGCGGCCGCGGGGCCTCGGCTGCGGTCAGGAGGGAGGGGTCGGCGCCGGTTTGTGTTCCGGACGGTTCATAAATGGCTTCGGAAAGCCTGGCTGCCCGGGCTCTTGTCTGCTGCCTTGACCAGAGCAGGGGGCGAGCGGCTCGTGCAGCGGGGTTGCCGTGAGCCCAGGGCACGCAGCTGCCTGGGCAGTGCCCGGAGAGGAGCGAGGTGGCTGCTCTGGCTCCTGCTGGGTGGACACAGAGTGACTGGGGTGGTCGTGAAGATCCCAGGAGAGCGATGCCGGGGGGCTGCACAGGCCCCGAGAGCTCCTGCGCCCCTGGCAGAGCCCCAGCAGGGACAGGGAGGCTGCTGCCCAGTGCCAGGCCCCAGGCCTCTGCCCGGCCCAGGGGCAACCGTCCTGCCCCTCAGCGCGAGTCCTGTCGCTGCCAAACCTGCACTTGGCCCCCACAGGGCAGCGCCTGGGCCCTCAGGAGGGGCCGGCCAGGCGGCCAGTGATGGGCTGGAGATGGCCCAGACAGGGCTGAGGAAGGGGCTGGAGCCACCAGTGCTCAGAGCCACAGGCTCCAGGGCACCACAGGCTCAGCCAGGGCACTTGGGCTGGGACACAGAGAACCCACCAGCCCTTCCTAGAGAGCCCCTGGCAACCAGCAGCCCGAGTGGCTCACGTGCAGGCAGTTTTAAACACGGTCTGTCTCCTCAGCCCCACTTGGTGTCTGGGGGGGCTGGAGCGGAGGGTAACACGGGGGGACTGTGGGAACCATCACCCGAAGGTGCCAAAGCCCCACTGAGCCCCAAATCTGAATGGGGACCACAAAGGCCTCCCAGTCTCGCCCTGGGGCCAGCAGGGCAGGGGGTGGGTGGCTGGGGACTGCTGCAGCCCCTTGTCCCGGAATCGTGGGGTCGGGTGGCCAGGACAGAGAGCTCCCTATGGGACCCCCAAGCAGAAAACAGCACCCAGGACCCCCTGGGACAGGGTTTAGTGGGGGGCTTGGGACAGCCCAAGTCACACAGGAACACATCCAGGTGGGTCTTAACGTCTCCAGAGAGGGAGACTCCACAACCCCCTGGGCAGCCCCTGCCAGGGCTCTGGCACCCTCCCTGGGAAGAAGGTCCTTCTCACACTGATGTGGAACCTCCTCTGCTCCAGCTCACACCCACTGCCCCCTGTCCTGTCACTGGGTGCCCCTGAGCAGAGCCTGGCTCCATCCTCCTGACACCCACCCCTCAAATATTTATAGACATTCATGAGGTCACCCCTCAGTCTCCTCCAAGCTCAAGAGCCCCAGCTCCCTCAGCCTCTCCCCAGCAGGGAGCTGCTCCACCTCCTCCATCATCCTCGTTGCCCTGGACTCCCTCCAGCAGCTCCACATCCCTCTTGAACTGAGGGGCCCAGAACTGGCCACGAGACTCCAGCTGTGGTCTCCCCAGGGCTCCCTCTGCTCTAGAGGGGGAGAAGAACCTCTCTGGATCTGCCGACCACCCCCCCTCTGATCCACCCCAGGGTGCTGTTGGCCCTCTTGGCCACAGGAGGGCGACACTTGCTGGCTGCTGGCCACCAGGAGCCCCAGGTCCCTCTCTCCTGCCCTGCTCTCCCACAGCTCAGCCCCCAGCCTGTACTGGTCCCTGCGGTTGTCCTTGCCCAGACGCCGAGGCACTGGGGGCACTGGGAGCCATCACCCCGGAGGGGCCAAAGCCCCGCTGAGCCCCAGACCTCAGCCAGGGAGCCCAAAAGGTTCTGAGCAGCTCTCGGCTCTCAGCAGGCACCATCAGCACAGGGCTCTGGCATCTTCCTGCGAGGCCTGACCTGGCTCCCGTGGAGAGGACACTTCCTTCTTCCCCTGGAGCCATCAGAGCAGCCCCCTCTTCTTGCCCCAGTTGCCTGGCACCCAGCACAGGGCAAGGGGCTGCTCCTGAGCTGCCCAGAGGTTCTGCTTCAAGGCGGAGCGGCCCTCACCCGGTGCTGAGCCCTCAGCAGCCCATTCCCGGGGGGTTCTGCCCAGAACCTCCCCAAGAAGCAAAACCTCTCCTCACACAGCCCAGGGCAGCAGCCCCGCTCTCCCCGTCGCAGGGCACGGGCAGCGTCAGCAAACACAACCACGTCCTGAGCTCTGCGGCCAAGAGCATCCCTGAGGTCAGGAAGGACCTCTAAGACCATCAGCTCCAGCCATCACCCCAACACAGACCCCTGCGCTGGCCCTTACTGACCCTCACACAACCGATGGTAGCCCACTGGCCCAACTGGTCCAGGCGCCTCCCTAGAGCCTTCCTGCCCTCCAGCAGACCAGCAGCCCCAGCTCAGTGAGTGCTGCCTGCAAAGGGACTGAGGCTGCACTCAAACTGGCCTCCACTCCCAACGAGCTGCTCCAGGAGGCCACAACTCCCAGTTGCCTGGCTGGCAACTGGTGGCCAAATTCACAGAATCAGAGACGCAGAGAATGAGAGGGGGTGCAAGGGACCCCCCAGAGACCATCCAGTCCAAGGCTCCTGCCGGGACCCCCAGTCCAGGACACACAGGGCTGCAGCAGCAGGAGACCGCTCGACCTCTCCGGGCAGCCTGGGCCAGGGCTCCACCACCCTCACGGCAAAGAAGTTGCTGCTCCCGTCGAGGTGGAGCTTCCCCCGGTCCAGCTGACCCCCACTAGTCCTCGCCCTGTGGCTGGGAACCACCAAAGGGAGTGGGGGCCCTTCCTGTGGACACTCACCTCTCAGGGACCTGCAGACACCCAGGAAGTCCCTCTCAGCCTTCTCTCCAGCCTGAACAGCCTCTGCTCACGGGAGAGATAGTCCAGTCCCTTCACAGTCCTTGCAGCTCCCTGCTGGGCTCTCTCCAGTAGGTCCCCATCTCTCTTGGGCTGGGGGCTCCTGTGATCTTGTATTTCCAAGGGAGGGAAGGGGTCAGCTTCTCCGTTTGATCTGTCAAGTGGTTTTTGTCGAGATCTCCTTCCCACCTCTTGCAGGGTCAGGGGAGCACAAGGGCGCTGGGCACTGCCACCCTAGGGGGGCCAAAGCCCCACAGCTCAGCCCAAAGGGGTCTGAGCAGTCATCACTAGGAGGAGAGGGAGTTGTGGAGTGGGTGGGTGGGTGGCTGGGAACTGCTCTGTGCCACCCTCCAGGGGAAACGCCCTTAACTGGGGGAGCCAGGACAGGCTGCTCCCTGCAGCACCCACAGACACAGCCCCCCACCCCCCAGGAGCCTCTGGGATAAGAGCACCCAACAGGGTCCACACAAGACCCCAACCAGAGCTCAGCTCCGCAGCCCAGTCCCCCCAGCGATGGCAAAGGAGGGAGCTGTGGCCAGGCAGGGACCCGGCGCCCCTTCTCCGGCTGCCCCCCGGCAGCAGCAGCAGCGCTCAGGAATCACAGCAGCGGCCAGAGAGCTGCCTGGAAACGTCATCTCACTTTATTGACCGTCTGAGCTCCACGACGCAGGGCGGCCGCAGCCCCCAGGGCAGCCGCAGCCCCCAGGCTGCCTCCCCTCCCCGGGCTGGGCTGGCAGAGGCGCCAGTGAGGCCCCCTCGGGGACGGCGCTGGGGGTCCCACGGCTCAGCCTCTTCCTCAGGGCAACCCCAGCCCGCGGCACAAACAGCCCCGGTGCTGCCGCTGCTCAGCGTCTGCCCTCACATCACCCCTGCGCCCCAACACTCCCACCCCTGGAGCAGCTGCACCGCCAGCACCCAGAGCTCTCTGAGGCCCAAGAGTGATTCTGCTCGAGAGGAGGAGAAAACCAAAGAAAACCCCCAAGTGCCGGGGAGCCCCAGTGCGGGAGGACGAGGTCTCCCTTCTCAGAGCTGCTGCAGAAGCCCTAGTTGCCATCACGGCCACAGGGCAGACTCAGACCCCCAGCCCTCGGCCCCCAGCCCCAGGGGCTCGGGCACCTGCTTCGCTGCCGGACCGCGCGCAGGAGGAGGGTTGGCATCAGGAGAGGGGCTGCTGTGCCAGGGTGCCCAGGTGCTCTCCCTGCTGCCCCAGCCGCAGCCCCAGGAGCCGTCGATGCCGGTGCCCAAACCTTTCCCGAGCGGGGGGAAGATGCCACTGGCCAGAAGCGGCCCCGGGTCGGTGCTGCCGAAGTCTCTGGGTCCGAAGCCATCCTGGGGCCAGGCGGGTGCCGAGGGGTCTTTGCTCGGGAAGAGGGCACCTGCTGGCTCCGGGGAGCCGCAGAGCGGGGAGCCCCCGATGCCACAGGGAAACCTCGCGGCCGACGCCTGGACCTTCCGAGCCAGCTGATCCGCCAGCTCCTCGGCCGCCTCCCTGTCGGCCCCGGGCTTCTTCCTGGAGGCCTTCCCGCAGAGCCGGACCACCCTGATGCCGGCCGGGCCCGGGCGGCTGCGGCGGCCGAGCTCCTCGACGGCGCGGCGGGCGCTCTCCAGGCTCTCGTACTCCACCAGGGCGCAGCAGCGGCTCAGCAGCTCGGGGAAGCGGGCCGCGTAGCGCCGCACGTCCGACGGCAGCTTGCGCCCGGGCCGCAGGATGCGGATGGAGCTGATGGCCCCGAAGGGGCTGAACGTCCATGTGATGGTCTCGATGAAGCTCCTCTGCGGCAGCGCCTCCTGCTCGCGGGGCAGCAGCTCCCAGGCCAGCAGCAGCTTGCTCGGGGGGACGCTCAGCAGGGACTCGGGGATGGGCACCCGGCGCCTCACTTTGGTGCCCTCCTCGTTCACCTCCAGCAGCTCCGAGAAGCGCAGGGCGTAGAGCGTGAGCCGCCAGTCCCGCGTCAGGTACTTCACCTGCGGCACAGGGGAGGGCCACGGCCCCGCTGGGAGTCTCCCCCAAACCCCACCGCCCTGGCCGGCTGCAGCCCCCGTGACCCAGAGCTGCAGAACACACCCCCGCATGAGCATCCCCGGGGTCGGCAGGAGCCCCCCGTCCCCCACGAGCCACAGCCTCTCCCCGCAGCACAGCCCCGGCTCTTCCCCGCAGCGAAGGGCAGCTCCCAGAGCCGCCCGGGGGGACCCCACGGACACCAGCGGAGACCGCAGCCCCCCGGCTGCTGTGAGGACCGGTCAGCGCTTCCCCAGCCGCTCTGTCTGCCTGACGAGCTGCTGGAGCACAACGAGAGCAGAGAGCAGAGAGCAGAGAGCAGAGAGCAGAGAGCAGAGAGCAGAGAGCAGAGAGCAGAGAGCAGAGAGCAGAGAGCAGAGAGCAGAGAGCAGAGAGCAGAGAGCAGAGAGCAGAGAGCAGAGGCTGCACCTCACTAGCCAGCCCTCCCCCCTTCACCCCGAGCCCACTCCCAGCCTCGGCGCCCACCTTCTTGAAGGACGTCAGCAGCTTGATGCTGACGAAGCCCATCTTGTTCTTCTGGACGTGCTTGAGGAGGAAGGCGTCCCGGGCCAGGTTCTCGTCCGACAGGTAGAACTCCACCTGCGACGCGATCCTGCGCACCAGCTGCGGGTCAGGCTCGGAGCTGCGCTCGCCCGGGTCGGTCCTCAAGGCACCGCTCGCGTAACGGAGGCCCCTGGCAGAGCAGCGGGGACACGGCCGTGAGCCGGCAGCCTTCGGGCGAGCGGCTCTGCCCGCTCGTAGCCGCGGTGCTGCAGGCGGCAGACAGACCCGGGGCCACCCGCTCTGCCCTGGCTTCGGGGAAGTGCGAGACCACGACAGCGAGTCCCCCCGACAGAGGCCGCAGCCCCTCGGGGCCGAGCCCAGGGCTCAGCCCCACCTACCCACGGAAGCCCTCCACGAAGCCCTCGTGGCCGAGCGGGACGAGCGAGCGGCTCTGCCGGGGCAGGTGCGGTGCCAAGGAGGGATTTCTCGGTGCCGGCACCGGGGAGCTGGATCCGGGCTGCGAACCGAGCCCCGAGGCCATCGCAGAGCTCCGGGATAACATCATCCTTCACCTGGGACCTGGCTCAGGACAAGGACAGCCCTGGGACACAGCCCCGGGACACAGCCCCACCAGCAGCAGCCCCGAGGCAGAGCCCCGCTCCGGGCTGCAGCCCCCAGCTCCAGCCCAGGGGCGCAGACAGCTCCTCGCCGGGCTCTTACCTGCTGGGTGACACTGGGAAGGGCCCCTACATCCCGGAGGGCTGCAGACAGCAGCCCCCAGCTCTCCCCACCCCCAAACGGAGGCTCCTACCAGCTAAAGGGAAAGTAAAGGAAATGAAAATCAAAAAGGAAAAGCCCCGGGGCTCTGCCTGCGGCGGCTGCTGCTGCAGCTTTATACGAGCAGGCGCTGACGGCCCTGCCCCGGCTCCAGGTGAGAGCAGCCTGGGGGCTAAACAGCCCCAGCTGAGCCCAGCCGGGCTCCTCCAGCACCCGTCACCCCTGATGGCAGGTGCCACCTCGAGGGAATTTGGCACCACGGGGCTGAGACCCCTCACCCGGGCTCCCCGGCGTGCGGGTGCCCGCGTCCCTGGCAGGCAGCTCTGGGTCCCACTGTGGGGTCCCCGGCAGCCCCCGGCCTGCCAGCCCAGCCCACCCCACCCCACAGTGATGCTGGTGCCAACATCTCCGCAGGGATCTGCCCGTCTAGGAGAGCCAGGGGAAGCCCAGAGCTCTGTGTGTGGTGCTGGGTGCTGGCGGGAGGGTTCCCAGCCGGCTTCGCTCCTCTCCTGCGGCCGGGGTGCGCTCGGGGCAGGAGGAGCTGCTCACATCCCCGGGGGAAGGAGCCACCCTGCTCTAGCCCCGGGTACCCAAAGAGGCTCAAGGCTGGTCCAGTCCTTCCCACAAGCCTGGGCACAATCCCGAGGGAGAGTGAGGCCAGGACTGGGGGAAGAGAGGCCAGGGCTAAACTCCCCCCAGACCCCTCCCTGCCCGCAGTTACTGGATCAGTTACATGGGAAAGGACCGTCCAGACCCCCCAGTCCAGCCCTGAACCCAGCAGCCCCAACCCAGCCCCTGAGCCCCAGAGCCCCCGACTGGGAAGCACGGCCAGGGGTGGCCACACAACCCCCTTCCCTGTGCCAAGGGCTGAGGGCCCTTCCCAGGGAGAAGCTTCTCCTCGGGGCCAACCTCACCCTCCCCTGGTGGCACCTGAGGCCGTTTCCTCTCTCAGAGACCATCGTGGCTGGAAAGAGCGGGGACCGCTCTGGGGGCCGGGGGTTCTCCAGACCCCCTGCCCAGGCTGTGGGAAGCCAAGGGCAGCAGGTCGGGGGGCTCAGGGCTGCAAAGAAGAGCCGAGGCGCCAGCTGAAGCGACTGTGGCACCGGTGGCACCAGGGCAGGGACCACCTGGCTGCATCAGCAGGGTCTGGAGGCAGCCCCTGCCCTGGGGAGCGCTGGCTGCTGTTACTGACAGACAAACCCAGCTGCTCCCCCGAGAAGAGACCCCGAGACACGACCCCCCCGGCCGAGCAGAGCCCGGAGCAGTGGGTCTGTGGGGCAGGACACGCCCAGGGCACCCCAGCCCCTGCCGACGCTCCCCGGACGCGCAGCAGCCGCTCACACCCCCCATCACACCCAGATCCAGCCACCACTCGGCCTTTATTCAGGGGAGGGGTCGCCCCGGGGTGTCGCTGCTGGAGCTGCCGCCCTCCTCTGCCCCAGAGTGCCCCCCAGGACACAGCGAGGGCGGCAGAGCCCCACTGGGGCAGGAGCTCCCCGGCTCAGCCCCACGGGCACCACCGCTGCAGCGGCGCCACGGGAGCAGGCGAAGGACGGGGCCGTGGTCCGGGGAAGCACTGGCCCCCTAAGGCACTGCGGTGGCCCCCATCTGAGCAGGAAGAGAGCGAGAAGTGACAAAGGCCAGGCCCTGGGACCAGTTCCCCTCTGCCTGGGGCACCAGTGACGATGAGCACGGGGATGGCCTGTGGGCATCAGCGGGCAACAGCCAAACTGCCTGGCTGCTGCTCCCTCAGAGTCCTTTGGTATCTTGAGTTGGCCCAACAGCATCCCAGGAGCTTTCATGGGTTCAAATGCCAAGCTGGGGGATGTGGGAGCGGGTGGGAACACTGGTCCTGCAGTCCCAGAGCACATTATGTGTCCATCCCAGAGCTGCTCATCTGTCCAGGTGATGCTCATCGGTCCTGGAGATGCTCATCGGTCCCGGAGCTGCACGTGCACGGCTCCACCAGGACCAGAGGGTCGAGCAGGCCGGCCCCTGCCCAGCTGGCTCTGTCCTGGATCCCAGGCAGCAGCAGTGATGGGGCAGAGTCTGAGCCAGGGCAGCTGGTCCTGAAAGGCTGGAGGAGAAGGGTCAGGGACCTGCCTTCCTTCCCGGGCACTGAGTGGTTCAAGTTGAGATCACAGTGACGTCGGAGAAGCGGGGAAGAAGCCCAAACCGCCTGCCCCGAACGGGAGAGGCTTGAGCGGCCGCCCCGCTCGGGCTGGTGGCCAGGCCCTGTCGATCCGCCGCCGACCACGGAGCTTCCTGTCCCCCCCGAGCAGACCCCGGGCCGTCACCCTGCAGCTGCTGGTTGTGCCGGAGGAAGGCTGGTGGCCGAGGAAGGCTGGTGGCCGAGGAAGGCTGGTGGCCGAGGCTGCCCTGTCCCAGCCCGGAGCCCGTCCCCAGCACACGCCAACGGGAGGAGAAGCTAAGAGGCACTGAGAAGGCCGGGACGGGGCGACTGGGGCTGGTGGCCACCCCTGCCCGGCCGGCCGGCGGCGCCCGGTCCCCGTTTCAGATCTCCTGCAGTGAGTGGCCGGGGTCGCTGCGCTCCCGCTTCACCGGGGGCTCCCCCGCGTCCCGGAGGTCCGCGTCCACCTCACTGCCCAGGTCACTCATGTCATCTGCAAAGGACAGGGCTCCGCGTGAGAGCGGCGACGGGGGGCTCTGCCAGAGCCAGTGCGAGGGGCCCCCCGCACCCTGGCCCCACAGGACTTCCTCTGGGGAGAGCAGGTACCTCTGTCCAGCAGAGCCCGGGACATGGACGCCAGGTCACCACACTGAAAGGGAGAGGAGGGACAGGGTGAGGGAGGGACAGGGTGAGGGAGGGACCCCTGCCCCCGCGTTGGCAGCGACTCCCACAAAGCTCTAGTGAGCAGCTGACAGGCTCAGGACAGCCCTGGTGCCGGGGTGACCAGAGAGCTGGGGGGGGTGTGGAGCTGGGGAGACCCCGCAGCCCCCACTGCAGCGCAGGGAGGACGTGGGGCTGGTGGGGAGGGGCCAGAGGAGGCCACAAACATCATCGAGGGGGCTGCAGCTGCCCAGGGAGGGAGCCGAGGCCCCAGCCCTGGAGCTGCTCAAGGGGGGGCTGGACAAGGGTGGGCGGTTTGAGGGAGCAGCTTGGGGTCTGGTAGCTGGGCAACGGTGGGGGGCTGCTGGGAGCGGGAGGGGAGGCAGAGGGCAGGTGGGGGATTCATCCGGCTCCTCTACACGAGCCCCACGGGAGGAGGACGGAGCAGGGGCTTCGAGGAGCACACGGGGAATCCCACAGGGGACGTGGGACGTGGCCCCAGCCAGGCAGGACAAGGCACCAGAGGGACCCTCTGATCTGCTCAAACTCCCCTCCAGGGTGTTTAGGGAGAGGGGGCTGAGGGGAAACCTCAGCCCTGAACCCTGGATGTGGTGGAGAGGTGGGAGCTGCTCTCCTCTGGCCGCTCGCTAGCGACGGGACCAGGGGGACCGGCCCCGGGCTGCCCCGAACCTCGGCAGCTTCACGGGCCGGTGAGGTGCCCGCGGAGCCGGAGCCTGGGGCCAGCAGCTCACGGCCGCTCGCTGAGCCCTTCCAGCCCCGCTCCGGGCCGCAGCCGGTCTCCGCGCCCAGGACGGCTCCGGGGTAGCCGGGAGCTCCCACCTTGCCCATGATGGCGATCGGCGTCTCCCCGGCGGCCTGGGCCACGCGGTGCTCCACCAGGTAGAACATGTACTCGTCGTAGAGCAGGCGGATCAGGTGGAAGGAGCCGAAGCTGGCGGCGCTGCGCAGGGTCAGGTCCCGGATCACCATGGAGCTGCGGGGGCCGGCAAACGGAGCCCGGGGTCGGGTCCTGCCCTCTGACCCGGGGGCACCGCAGCTCGGGGAGCAGCCAGCTCAGGGGCTCCCCGAGAGGCTCCGGGGGCAGAGCCCCAGTGAAGCAGAGCTGCCTGGGAGCAAGGACCGCGGCGGCTCCAGGAGCTGCCCCGAGAGAGGCAGAGAGTGGAGGGGCCTCTCTGCCCGCTGGACAGAGGGGGCAGCTGCCCTCTGCTCACAGAGAGGGTGAGGATGAGGGTGAGGATGAGGGTGAGGGTGAGGGTGAGGGAGAGGGTGAGGGAGAGGGTGAGGGTGAGGGTGAGGGTGAGGGTGAGGGTGAGGGTGAGGGTGAGGGTGAGGGTGAGGGTGAGGGG
>VXBP01008297.1:198100-225786 GCA_013400115.1 Rhinopomastus cyanomelas | reverse complement strand
ATGAGGGTGAGGATGAGGGTGAGGGTGAGGATGAGGGTGAGGGAGAGGGTGAGGATGAGGGTGAGGGTTAGAACAGCCTCCAGCTGCTCCAGTTCCTGCTGACAGAGCAGTCAGGGGTAGGAACTGGCTGCCCAGGGGAGGGGGTTGAGTCTCCATCCCTGGAGGAGTTTAAAGCTCGTCCAGCTGCGGTGCTGAGAGATCTGGGCTGGTGGTGACCTTGGCAGAGCCGGGTTGTTGGTTGCACTTGAGGGTCTCTCCCACGACCCCGCACGACCCTGCGACCCTCTGCCCGCCGCCCGAGGCAGAGAGGTCTCCAAGGTGAGAAGCCAAACCCACCTGTAGAAAGACCATTTCAAGAGGAACTGCCGGGCTGCCTTGGGGAAGCTGGGGCTGCCCTCGTAGGGCTTCAGGACTTGAGTGACGACGGTGTCCAGCCAGCTAGCCCACTGGTCCAGGGAGCTGTGCTGCTGCAGCGTGAGCTTGAAGTCCTGCTCCAGCTTCTGCACCACGCTCTCCTCGCACTGGCAGACCCACGACGCCTGCTCCTGCGCGGGGAGAAGGGACCCCGCTCACCGAGGGCTGCTCCTGCCTCCCGGCTCCTCCTCCGCAGGGTGGCACCGGCCCGGGAGGGCAAGGGCCACCCCCAGCGGCGGCAGCAGGAGGAGGTGGCCCTCGGCTACCTGCACGTTGGCGAAGTCGACTCGGTTGAGGTCGCTGAGCATCTGGTTTATCTGGGAGGTGTTCTGCAGCACGGCGCGGGCCGCCTGCGCCAGGTGGTTGAGGGACGTGTAGCGGCGCAGCGTCTGCGCGAAGGTGCTCACCACGGCCACCTGCAAGGCAGCCCAGCTGCAGGCTCCGAGCCCCCGGAGCTGCCCCCCCAGCACTGCCCCCCCAGAGCTGCCCCCCCAGAGCTGCCCCCAGAGCTGCCCCCCAGGAGCTGCCCCCTGGAGCTGCCCCCGCTGCAGCCCTGCCTGCGTCCTGCAGACACCAGCCCCTCTGCTGCTTCTCTCCCCCCGGCAAGTTCTCGCTCTCTGCCCCCATCAGGGAGCAGCAGGGTGGGGACAGGCTGCAGCAGTCCGCGGCCTCAGGAGCAGGTTTGGTCCCTGCAGCCCACGAGGTGCCCTGTGGTTTCCAGCAGGACAGACCCCTTCCAGGGCAGAGAGTGTCTCCTGCAGAGCTCTGTCACAGAGCCTCAGACTGGTGGGGCTGGGGACCCCCTGCTCCAGCAGGGTCACTGCAAGCAGGTGCCCAGGGTGGGTTCAGGAGGGTTGGGGATCTCTGGCTCCATCCTCCTGCCCTCGAGCGCTGAGGGGATCCCCAGCCCGCGGCCAGGCCCCCACCCACCTGCAGTCTGAGGCCGGGGGTCAGCTCAGCAGGCAGAGCCCCGGCAGCTCCTGGCCCCGCCGGGCTCGTTCGCAGCCCCTGCCCTGCGCCGGCCCGGAGCAGAGCCCACGGGGCCGCTGCCCCGCTCACCTTGGCCTGCACGACGTGCGGGGGGAAGTCGCCCATGGCGCTCAGCAGCCACCCCTCCAGGCTCTTGGCGAAGTTCCGGATGGCCTGCGTCAGGGTGCCTGCAAGAAGCCGTGTCAGAAGGGCTGCTCCGTGGCCCCGTGGCCACCGCGGCCGGCTCGGGGCGGCTCAGCCCGGCCTCGGCCTCCAGCCCCATCCCTGGTCTCCTAGGGCAGACGAGCAGCTGGAACAGGACGGTGCTGCCTAACCCCAGACGCCACCTCCGAGGAAACCCCTCGCAGAGACCTGGTCTCTGGGCCCGTGAGGAGGTGTGGTGGGCCACCAGCCCAGCCCTGGCAGGCACGGGGCTCCCCAGGGACCACGAAGAACCGCTGGCTGGGCAGGAAGACTGCTCTTGCCAGAAGGTTTGAGCTTGTCCTCCTGCTCAGCTTTTGCACTGGAGACCTCCGGGGCAAGCGGTAGCCAGCCTGAGCGAGCCTCAGCCGCGGACCGTCACGACTGAGCCCGGCGGGGAGCAGGGCGTGGCCAGGGCTCAGGACCACTGCGACCACCGGGGGACACTCACTGGGCACCGGCCTGAGCACGTCAGGGATGAGAATCTCCACCAGCGTCTGGTAGAGGATGTGGTCGCAGCTCCTCATCCACTTCAGGACCGGCTCGTGCTTGCACAGGGCCACCAGCTTCTCTCTCGGGAGGGTCCCCTCGTGTTCTTCTTCACTGCAGGGAAGGAGCTTATGGGACCACAGGGACTGGAAGAGACCCCCAAGACCACCAAGCCCACCCGTCAGCCCAGCCCCGCTCCAGCCCCTCAAGGTCCTTCTGGTGCTGAGGTGCCCAAACCTGACCCCAGCGCTGCAGGGGAGGCCTCCCCTCTCTGCTCCCGCTGGCCACACTGGTGCTGATGCCAGCTGCTGGCCACCTCGGCCCCCTGAGCACCCTGCCGGCTCCCGTTCGGCTGCTGGCAATCAGCCCCCGGGCTCCTGACCCCCCTGAGCCCCCTCACAAGGGCCGAGCAGGGCAGCAGAGCCTTTGCAGGGCTCCAGAGCCTGGAGGCTCCTCACGGTCTCCCTGGAAGAGAAGAGCCCCGGCCCCTGGCAGTCTGGGGTGAGCCAGGGGCCAGCAGGGTACCTGGGGGCCAGCGCGGAGCCGTCGCCCGCCGCTGCCTTGGGGCTCCAGAAGGACTGCCACAGCTTCTCGATGTAATGGAACTGCAGGTTCACCACCACGTCCAGGGTCGCCTGGCAACCGAGAGCAGCGGTCATCAGCCGCCCCGCCGTGCCCAGCCCAGGGTGGCTGTCTCAGCGGGGCGACCCGAGCCAGCCCGCGCTGGGCAACCGCAGCTCGGAGGGCAGCAGCTGACTCGTGAGACCCGTCACCTCCAGAGGTCCCTTCCCACCCCCAGCCCACGACACTGCGACGTGTGGGCAGGAGAGACAAGCACTGGGGTCTCCTGGGACCCCCACGGGGCAGCTAAAGCGGCCCGGAAGCCTGTTGGCAATGCCCAGGTCACCTAAGGATGCACAGGGGTCACCTAAGGATACCCAGGGGTCACCTAAGGGTACCCAGGGGTCACCGAAGGGTACCCAGGGGTCACCTAAGGGTACCCAGGGGTCACCCAAGGGTACCCAGGGGTCACCTAAGGGTACCCAGGGGTCACCTAAGGATACCCAGGGGTCACGTAAGGATACCCAGGGGTCACGTAAAGACACCCAGGGGTCACCTAAGGATACCCAGGGGTCACCTAAGGGTACCCAGGGGTCACCCAAGGGTACCCAGGGGTCACCTAAGGGTACCCAGGGGTCACCCAAGGGTACCCAGGGGTCACCTAAGGGTACCCAGGGGTCACCTAAGGATACCCAGGGGTCACCTAAGGACACCCAGGGGTCACGTAAAGACACCAAGGGGTCACCTAAGGATACCCAGGGGTCACCTAAAGGTACCCAGGGGTCACCTAAGGATACCCAGGGGTCACTTAAAGAGATCCAGAGGTCAGTTAAAAATATCCAGAAATCAGTTAAAACCATCCAGAAATCAATTAAAATAACCAGAAATCACTTGAAAACATTCAGGAATCCATGAAAAATTTCCAGAAATCAACTGAAAATGCCCAGAAGCCACTTCAGATGCCCAGAAGCCACTTCAGATGCCCAGAAGCCACTTCAGATGCCCAGAAGCCACTTCAGATGCCCAGAAATCAATTCAGATGCCCAGAAATCAATTCAGATGCCCAGAAATCACTTCAGATGCCCAGAAATCAATTCAGATGCCCAGAAATCACTTCAGATGCCCAGAAGCCACTTGGCTCGAAGACCCACGAGCCAACTCCAAGATCCGGAAGCCGCCGCCCCGGGCTCTCACCTCGCAGTGCCGCCTGTAGAGCAGCTGCAGCGCCTTCACGTCGCCCAGGGTGACCCCCTCCTGCAGCAGGACGCTCCCCAGGTCAGGGGCAGGGAACTCGGGGAAGATGTGGGTGACGTCTGGGGGAGCAGACGGGCGGTGAGAGCCCCGAGGGCGCCCACGGACCCGCAGCTCCGGGGGCAGCGACGCCCGGCCCGCCGGGAGCAGGTCTGTGCCGCTCCCACCGCCTCTCGTCAGGAGCCCCTCGGGACCTCGCCCCTTGCACCCCACTTGGGCGAAGCCGGACGGACCCAAAACAGAGAGGGGGAACCGACAGACCTGCCAGCACAGGGCAAGGCCTCCCTGGGGGGCAGCCAGCTGACAGAGTCGGTCAGAGGGACCTCCACAAGGTCCTCATTGACCCATCTGGACATTTGCGTGCTGGGCCAGCTCGACACAGAGTCACAGAGCGTCAGGGGCTGGAAGGGACCCCAAAGACCAGCCAGTCCCACCCCTGCCACAGCAGGATCCCCCAGACCAAGTCACACAGGAACATGTCCAGGTGGGTTTTAAATGTCTCCAGAGCAGGAGACTCCGCAACCCCCCTGGGCAGCCCCTGCCAGGGCTCTGGCACCCTCACGGGGAACAAGGTCCTTCTCACACTGATGGGGACCCTCCTCTGCTCCAGCTCACACCCGCTGCCCCTCGTCCTGTCACCGGGTGCCCCCGAGCAGAGCCTGGCTCCATCCCCCTGGCACCCACCCCTCCCTGTTCACAGAACCTGGGGCCGAGCTCTCCAGCAGCTCCCTGCTGGCTCCTCACCTATGAACTGCTGGTGGTGCTGGCTCTGAGCGGCCACCGACTGCTCCGGCGTGGCGTGCAGGCTGCTGCTGGCGCCGCTCTCGGCCGCGCCGTCCGCCTTCTGCACCGGCCTGTACCTGGGCGAGAGCGAGGGGCCGGGTGTGAGGAGCAGCCGCGTGCAGGGGGGTCTGCACTCAGGAGCTGAGCGAACACGTCCTGCTGCTGCAGCGGGAGCGGGGGCTCCCAGCAGACGGTGCCAAGCGCCTTCGCGGGCTGCACTTCGGCTTCAAAGTGCCCGGACACAAGGTTGACCCCCCCCAATCTCTCACCCAGCAAAGCCCAGACCCAAAAGCCACCCGAGAACAGCCCTGACCCCGCGTCCTCCGCCCTGCTCCGGCACAACCGACCCCACAGCTGCGGCCCCAAACCTGCTGCCCAGCCGCAGGCCACGGGCAGACAAGCCCCAGGCTTCTGGAGAGTGGTGGCTCGAAGGGACCCGCGCAGTGAGCAGGGGCACCCCGGCGCAGGCTGCTGAGCCCCAGGGCCCAGCCCGAGCGGGATGGGTCCAGGGACGGGGCCCCCACCGGGAGCTGCAGCCGGCGACCTGCAGCCCCCTCCTCCCGCAGCTCAGCTCCGGCAGCAGCAGCGCCCGCTGCGGCACCGGGAGCACCCACCTCTGCTTCTGGTGGACGGGCTGCTGCCTCATGGCCATGTACTGGGTGTCCTCCTGCAGGCGGTTCAGCGGCGACTCTGGCTTCAGGCGGATCCCGTAGTAGTGGTACTTGGAGTTTCCCCTGGGGCAGCCGGGACCCAGACCAGAACCACCGACGCGTCAGGGTGGGAAAGACCTTGGAGACCGCCCGGCCCGGCCCAACCCCACCACCACGATCCCACCCCACCCTGTCTGGGGATCAGCTCTCCCTAAGACCCAGCCTGACCCTCCCCTGGCACAACCCGACCCCGTCTCCCAGTTGCCCAGTGGCAGCTGGTCAGGGTCAGGGACCTGGGAGCCCTGCGACTACTCCTGGGCGTGTTGTGACCACACACCTGGCTCTGTGGCCAAGCTGGTTCAGGGTGGGAAGGCAGTTCTGCCTCTCAACCACTGCTGCTCCCCAGAAGAGCAGCTCCTTCCCCACAAGATCCTGTGGAGTCTCCTGCTCTGGAGACGGTTCAAACCCTCCTGGGCTGTTCTGTGTGACTGGGTCTGGGGGGTCCTGCTGTGGCAGGGGGTTGGACTGGAGGGTCTTCTGAGGTCCCTTCCCATCCCTAATGACCAGATCTAGGGGGTCCTGCTGTGGCAGGGGGATGGGGCTGGAGGGTCTTCTGAGGTCCCTTCCCATCCCTAATGACCAGATCTAGTGGGTCCTGCTGTAGCAGGGGGATGGGGCTGGAGGGTCTCTCAAGGTCCCTTCCCATCCCTAATGACCAGATCTAGTGGGTCCTGCTGTAGCAGGGGGATGGGGCTGGAGGGTCTCTCAAGGTCCCTTCCCATCCCTAATGACCAGATCTAGGGGGTCCTGCTGTAGCAGGGGGATGGGGCTAGAGGGTCTCTCAAGGTCCCTTCCCATCCCTAGTGACCAGATCTAGGGGGTCCTGCTGTGGCAGGGGGATGGGGCTGGAGGGTCTTCTGAGGTCCCTTCCCATCCCTAATGACCAGATCTAGGGGGTCCTGCTGTGGCAGGGGGATGGGGCTGGAGGGTCTCTCGAGGTCCCTTCCCATCCCTGATGCTCTGTGACTCTGTGACCTCAGAAGGGCTGCTCCTGCTGGATGGAGCTCGGGAGGTTCTCTCCCAGCGCTGGGAGATGTCGCAGGAGGCCCTGGCTCGTTCTGTCTAGACGCGGGCTGACACCAACCTGGTCCCCAGGCGCCGGGTCCTCAGCCCCATGAAGACCGAGCGGATCAGTTTGCCGAAGGAGGCGGCGTTCACCGGATCCAGTTTGTGCTCCTGGCAGTGCCGCAGGTAGTGGTTGTAGAGGGAGCTCCGGGGCAGGCTGACGCCTTCTGCCGTCTCGTAGTTGTCCAGCAGCCACTGGAGCTTCAGGCATGGGAGACACAAGCAAACAAGGGGCACGTGAAAGTCTCCCGGGGGCTGCAAGGGGCTGCAGCGAACGGTGGCAGCGCGGCGGCAGGGGGAGAGCCCCCGCACCCCCGGAGCTCCAGCGCCCGTCGTGCTGGGGAGTCAGGCTAGACAGGCTGGTCCATCACACGTCCTCCCACCCCAGGTCACTGGCACCTCCCACGGCGCTGGCTGCACCCTCTAACAGCCAAGGACACCCCACCCCGACCCCAGCCCAACGCTACCGGAGCCAACGCAGGGCTGCCGGCGCTTCGGGAGCCCGAGAGCATCGGCCAGCTCCCAGCTCAGAGCCCACCTCAGGCCAGGGCTCTCCTGCAGGGCCCGAGCCAAGCTGTGAGAGCTCACGGCTTCCAAGAGGAAAGAGGGTCGGCTGCTGCCTGAGAGAGGGAACCCTGGAGCAGCCACAGGATGGAAGGGACCCCAGAGACCAGCCAGCCCCAAGCCCCTGCACCGGCAGCGACACCTTCACCAGAGCAGGTCCTCGGGGCCCCAGACAACTGCCCTTCGGCACTGCCAGCCATGGGGCAGCCTGTTCCAGCATCTCCCCACCCTCACAGCACAGAACTGGGTCCTCGTGGCCAACCTCAGAGACTGGAAAGCTGCTCCAAGGTCCCCGGGGAGCCCCCTCTTCTCCAGCTGCACAACCCCACCTGGCTCAGCCTGTCCTCACAGGGGAGCTGCTCCAGCCCTCTGAGATTGGAGCTGCTCTCCCCTGGACCCCTTCCCGGAGCTCTGTGTCCTTCTGGTGCTGGGGACTCCAGAGCTGGAGCCAGGACTGCAGGTGGGGTCCCCCCAGTGCAGAGCAGAGCGGGAGAATCCCCTCCCGCGACCGACTGTCCCTGCAGCCCGGCACACGGGTGGCTCCCTGGGCCACCAGCGCTCACTGACGGCTCCTGTTCCACCACCACCCCCCGAGTCCTTCTGCTCAGGGCTGCCCTCAGCCAGGTGCAGAACCCTGCCCTCGCCCTGGCTGCACCTCACGGAGCACCGGAGGCACCGAACACGCTGCCAGCTCTCCGTCAGCTGCAAGGTTTGGACGCCGGCAGCGGCCCCCATCTCGATAAGGTTGCCCCAGCGACCAGAACAACCCGCAGAGCTCCATCCAGCCCCGCAGCCACGCGGGGCAAAGCACCCCCAGAGGAGCCCAGAGCCACTGGGGCTGGAGGAGGTCCCACAAGAGCGGGCTCTGGGTGCTGTGCGACAGCCAACACGGAGACCCTGCCCCTGGGCACCCCGACGCCTCACCCACGGCTGCCAGGGCGCTCCCTCTGGGGGAACCCACGTCTGCTCTGGGAAGCACTAAGGGAGCTTGGAGAAGAAGGTGCTGCAGTAGAAATGGTTTCCACAAGCACCGCTCTTCCTGCCCCCGGGCTAACAGACCGGCCCGAACCCGCGGACGCTCCTCCCGCTCGTGGCCCTCGCTCTGTTTGCTCCTGGAGCCCGGCTCTGCTGGGACAAGGACACGACACTGAGCTGCTCCCTCTCTGCTTCTCCTCCAGGCAGGTCCCAGCTGAACCAGCAGCTGCTGCCCTGGCAGCCTCCCTTCCCACTCCACCGCCGCCCGCCGGCTCCGCTTTGTCCTTCGGAAGCCTCCTCGCGAGCCCCTGGTCCCTGTGGAGCTCCCAGAGGGTGGAGAGGGCGACTCTGGGGCCAGCGGCACCCGCCTGCACTTCACCTTGGGGTGTCTGCCCCCCAGGCCGAGCGGAGCCGCTTCCCAGGGCCCCAGATCTGGGTTAGGATGGGCCCTGGACCCACAGAATCATTAGGGGCTGGAAGGGACCTCGAGAGACCATCCAGTCCAGTCTCCCTGCCACAGCTGGATCCCCCAGATCCAGTCATTAGGGGCTGGAAGGGACCTCGAGAGACCATCCAGTCCAATCTCCCTGCCACAGCAGGATCCCCCAGATCGAGTCATTAGGGGCTGGAAGGGACCTCGAGAGACCATCCAGTCCAGTCTCCCTGCCACAGCTGGATCCCCCAGATCCAGTCATTAGGGGTTGGAAGGGACCTCGAGAGACCATCCAGTCCCATCCCCCTGCCACAGCTGGATCCCCTGGACCAAGTCACACGGGAACAGTCCAGGCAGAGGAGGAGACCCCCCAACGCCACTCATGACCCTACTGCGCACCCCGAGCTCAGCGCAGCCCCGGAGCTGCCCAGAGCCTGGAGCAGCATCTCCCCCCGGGCTGGGCAGCGCCGCTGCACACGGAGGCCCAGGAAGGACCTCGCTTGCTTCAGGACTCTCTGAGCCCTGTGCAGAGCAGGGGCTGCGACCTCGGACAAGCCAGGAGGTTCTTTACTTCTGCCCTGCAGGACGAGGGTGACGACTCGACCGGAGGCTGAAGCAGACCCCAGCTCCAGCCTGTGGCCAGACAAAACCTCTCTTCTAGTGTCACTTTCCTGCCTTTTCCCCCTTCCTGCTCCTTTTCCAACTCTGGTCAGTGCCACCGCATGACCCATCCCCGTGATGACCTCAAGAGTCTTCTCCAACCTGCGATGACCTCAAGGGTCTTCTCCAACCTGATGACCTCAAGGCTCTTTTCCAACCCATGATGACCTGAAGGGTCTTCTCCAACCTGTGCAGCGCTCAGCACGGGATGGGAAGGGTGCACAGCTGCTCAGAACAGGAGCTCCCACCATTGGACGTGGCACTTGGTGCCATGGTCTAGCCTTGAGCTCTGTGGTGACAGGTTGGACTTGATGATCTATGAGGTCTCTTCCAACCTTGATAATACTGTGATACTGTGATACTGTGGCTGCCCTTGCCCCAACCACAACAGGGAACCTTCGGTATCTAGAAGCTGAAATAGGGGTCAGACTCAGCCAGGAGCTCTGGCTGGGAGGTCAACGTCAGCTTACAGGAACCACAGAGCCACAGGGCTGGAAGGGACCTCTCCAGAGGCACCCAGTGCCACCCCTCTGCAGGAAGCAGGACCGTCGCTCACTAGCCCAGACCTCCCGGGCCCCGACCAGCCTGACGCGTCCCACTAGGTCTAAAGCTCCTCCTCATTCTCCCGGCTGCTCCTCTCGGGTGGAGAGGGAAGAGCTGCCCTGGTCTGCAGAACCTGCGGAGACCCGGCCCCGAACACAAAGCGAAGGGAGGCCGGACTTGGCGCAGAGCAGGGGCCGCGGGCACAGCGGGAGGAGAGAGGCGCAGCCAGGGCGCCGGGCAGCGCGGGGAGGCGCGGAGCTGCTCAGGGCTCTGCGGGCTGCTGCCGGCGCCGCCCGAGGGGACCTGTCCGGCTCACAGCGCGGCCGCTGCAGAGCTGCAAGCCCCCCCGAGCCGCTGCCCAGCCGCAGCGAGAGGAAAGGGCTTCCGCAAGTGTGTTTAGTCAGCGGCCAGCAACTGCCACTGCGGGGCAGGGGAGGCAGACAAACCGGGGGGGGGCAGCCAGCGGAACCCAGAGCATCCCCCAGACAAACACTAACTATCCCAGGACTCCCCAGCAGGCTCTCGGGGCTCTCGGGGCTCCTGGGGCTCTCGGGGCTCTCAGGGCTCTCAGGGCTCTCGAGGCTCTCGGGGCTCTCGAGGCTCTCGGGGCTCTCGGGGCTCCCGGGGCTCTTAGGGCTCTTGGAGCTCTCGGGGCTCTCGAGGCTCCCGGGGCTCTTAGGGCTCTTGGAGCTCTCGGGGCTCTCGAGGCTCCCGGGGCTCTTAGGGCTCTCGGGGCCCTCAGGGCTCTTAGGGCTCTCGGGGCCCTCAGGGCTCTTAGGGCTCTCGGGGCTCTCGGGGCTCTCGAGGCTCTTGCAGCTCTTGGAGCTCTTGAGGCTCTCAAGGCTCTCAGGGCCCTTGGGGCTCTCGGGGCTCTCGGGACAGGGCTGCTCTGCACAGCTGGGCTGGTCGGCAGCCTCCGGCCGCAGAAGACAGCAGAGGGCTCCCGGGAAGGTTCCTGCCCAGGCAGAGGGGGAAGAACAGAGGCTGCAAAGCCCGACGGTCACTTACATGGCTGTTGAGCAAACTGCTCTTGTGAGAAGCAATGCCTTCATGTTTTTGGAGGTTTTCAATCGCCAGTTCAAGCTACAGAGAGTGCGCGGAGGGAAAACACAAAAACAGGGGAAGGAAGACAAAAAGAGAGGAGATCAGAGAGTTAGCAACAGCCAGGGCCACGACGTCTTCGCTCACACGAGCCACCCGTGCTCTGCGCCGACAGGCGGGTGGAAAGGGAGGCAGCAGGTGAGGCAGAGCCCTGCGGAGGAAGCGGCGCGGGCGCCAGGGCGGGCGAGCAAGCGCCGCAGCGGGGACCCCGAGCGGGCAGAGGAGCGGGGCCACTCACAGGCTCTGCCCGGCTACGAACGAGGAGCCATTGCCCTGGCCCTTCCCCAGAGGTGCTGCCCAGGGCTGCCCCAGCAGAGCCGCATCTCGCCCGGGTCTCTGCGGGGAGACCGGGAGCGACGACGGTGCCCCCAGGGTCACTCGTGCTGCTCCTCACCCGGACGACAACAGGGGCACGAGGGGGACCGACACGCGACGGGGCGGAAGCTCTCTGCTCCTGAAGAGAAGTCACGGAGCCACAGAGCATCAGGGGCTGGAAGGGACCTCGAAAGACCATCCAGTCCCGTCCCCTCAACACAACAGGATCCCCTAGAGCCAGTCATTAGGGGCTGGAAGGAACCTCAAAAGCTCATCCAGTCCAGTCCCCCTGCCACAGCAGGATCCCCTAGATCCAGTCATTAGGGGCTGGAAGGAACCTCAAAAGCTCATCCAGTCCAGTCCCCCCAACAGGATCCCCTAGATCCAGTCATTAGGGGTTGGAAGGAACCTCAAAAGCTCATCCAGTCCAGTCCCCCTGCCACAGCAGGATCCCCTAGAGCCAGTCATTAGGGGCTGGAAGGAACCTCAAAAGCTCATCCAGTCCAAACCCTCTGCCAGAACAGGATCCCACAGACCAAGCGGCACAGGAACATCTCCAGGTGGGTTTGAAACTGCAGGCAGGCTCTGAAGGAAGGAGACAGGGAGCTTCCTCCTGCCCAGACAAGGTGGAACATCCCTGTGGTCCGGTCTGCACTGGGCTTTGCATGGGGAAGACCAGGGTGGGATAAAACCAGCCTCTTGGTCCAGGTGGTCCTGCTGTGGCAGGGGGACTGGGCTGGATGATCTCTCGAGGTCCCTTCCAGTCCCTAACGATTTACAAAGCTCTGTCAGAGCGACGGGAGAGCAGACCCGACCAGGTCTAAGCCCTGAGGTGACACCCCACAGCCCAAGGGGCCGCCGGACCCCGCGCTGCCCGTGAAGCCCTCTCCGAGCGCCTCCAGCCAGGTGCCTGCCCTTGGTTTCCCTTCAGACCTCCAGTTCCCAAGGAGTCGTCGCCAGCTCACACCAAGGGTCAGCCCAAGCCCACGGGCCACTGGGCACCATGAGGAACCGGGGCCGGGTGGCTGACGCAGCCCTCGGGAAGTGAGTCAGCGCTGGAGGGAGACTCCGTTTCCTTCCCCGGCTCGAGCAGGGCCCGTTGGCCAACAGGCTGCAGCAAGCACGGAGCTCCTGCCCGGGCTCCCGTCCCGCGTCGGCACCAGAAGCGCCACGGGGGCAACCGGCGGCTCCGTGGGAGTCCTGCTCGGGGCTCAGGAGACCCCAGCACCCACGTACGGGGGTCTCGAGGATTTCCTGAGCCCAGGCTGGAGGAGCTCTGCTGGCACAGCCGCGGCACCGAGCCGCCCGCCCGCCCCGCGGGGCAGAGCCATCGCTGCCGCAGACACCAAGGAAGGAAGGGCTGCAGCTGCCCGGTCACCAGCCACCTCTCGGCCTCCTGGGGCAGCCAGTCCTGAAGCTCCACCTTCAGCCCATCCCGAGGCTGCCCGGCTCCAGTTTCACAGCCTCAGGCACCCAGCTCCTCTCTCACCCGCTCCCAGTCCGAGCTGGAAGAACCCAAAGCCCGGCTCGGACACGGTCTCCCGCAGCCTCATCCCCCTCCACAGGCGGCTTTGGGTCCAAACACCTCGGGAAGGTTCACTCTCTGCTGAGCGGGCTCACGCCACGGAGGTGGCTGTCGGGGGTCCCTGTGCCCAGCAGCCCGACTTCCTGCAGCTGGACAGCTGCGGGCTGCACCTCGGGGGCTTCTAGCCGCACCCCCGGCTGTGCCCAGCACCGAGGAAAGGAGGAGCCTTCAGCCCGAGCCCGAGGAACCCCCGACCCCGAGGGACCCCTGAGCCCGAGGGACCCCTGAGCCCGAGGAACCCCTGAGCCTGAGGAACCCCTGAGCCTGAGGAAACCCCCGAGCCTGAGGAAACCCCCGAGCCCGAGGGACCCCTGAGCCCGAGGGACCCCTGAGCCCGAGGAACCCCTGAGCCTGAGGAACCCCTGAGCCTGAGGAAACCCCCGAGCCTGAGGAAACCCCTGAGCCTGAGGAACCCCTGAGCCTGAGGAAACCCCCGAGCCTGAGGAAACCCCTGAGCCTGAGGAACCCCTGAGCCTGAGGAAACCCCCGAGCCTGAGGAAACCCCTGAGCCTGAGGAACCCCTGAGCCTGAGGAAACCCCCGAGCCTGAGGAAACCCCTGAGCCTGAGGAACCCCTGAGCCTGAGGAAACCCCCGAGCCTGAGGAAACCCCTGAGCCTGAGGAACCCCTGAGCCTGAGGAAACCCCCGAGCCTGAGGAAACCCCTGAGCCTGAGGAACCCCTGAGCCTGAGGAAACCCCCGAGCCTGAGGAAACCCCTGAGCCTGAGGAACCCCTGAGCCTGAGGAAACCCCCGAGCCTGAGGAAACCCCTGAGCCTGAGGAACCCCTGAGCCTGAGGAAACCCCCGAGCCTGAGGAAACCCCTGAGCCTGAGGAACCCCTGAGCCTGAGGAAACCCCCGAGCCTGAGGAAACCCCTGAGCCTGAGGAACCCCTGAGCCTGAGGAAACCCCCGAGCCTGAGGAAACCCCTGAGCCTGAGGAACCCCTGAGCCTGAGGAAACCCCCGAGCCTGAGGAAACCCCTGAGCCTGAGGAACCCCTGAGCCTGAGGAAACCCCCGAGCCTGAGGAAACCCCTGAGCCTGAGGAACCCCTGAGCCTGAGGAAACCCCCGAGCCCGAGGAACCCCTGAGCCCGAGGGACCCCTGAGCCCGAGGAACCCCTGAGCACCACCGGTTGGTGGTGGGCACGGGCTGGTCTGTGACGGGAGGGACCGCACTGCCCGACCCGTCGGTGACCGGACCTCAACTAATTCGGCACCGAAAAGCGTGAAGTCGGCTACAGCGACCGAGCGGAGGTCGGCGGAGACCCCGTCAGAGGCAAGTGGAGAACGGAACAGCGGCCGGTGCGGATGCGGCGACGCCAAAGATTCGGGCTCCACAGGGAGAGCGACAGAAACCAAGAGGAAAGCGGCACAGCGCAAGAAAGGAATCGCAGGGATAACAAGCGCGATCACGATTCAACGGCAGCGCTGCTTGAAACGTGGAAAGTGGAGAACAACGATTAAAAGGCAGCGATGAGGAATTCAACTTCTAGAATAATACTAAAATCCAACAGAATATTGGGAATACATGGAAAGTGCAATAATGAGAAAGTAAAATTCAGTAACAATCAACATTAGCGTTCAATAGAAATCATAGTAGAAATAAATGGAAATGTCAACAATAATAAAATTCAGCAATCAGTTAAAATTCCATACTAACCAATATTAAAATGCAGTAGAAATAATATTAGAAAGGAATAGAAAATGCAAAAATAATAAACTAAAATTCAAAAAGAAATTAAAATTCCATACTAACCAATATTAAAATGCAGTAGAAATAATATTAGAAAGGAATAGAAAATGCAAAAATAATAAACTAAAATTCAAAAAGAAATTAAAATTCCATACTAACCAATATTAAAATGCAGTAGAAATAATATTAGAAAGGAATAGAAAATGCAAAAATAATAAACTAAAATTCAAAAAGAAANACCCCTGAGCCTGAGGAACCCCTGAGCCTGAGGAAACCCCCGAGCCCGAGGAACCCCCGACCCCGAGGGACCCCAGAGCCCGAGGAACCCCTGAGCCTGAGGAACCCCTGAGCCCGAGGAACCCCTGAGCCCGAGGAACCCCTGAGCCTGAGGAACCCCTGAGCCTGAGGAAACCCCGAGCCCGAGGGACCCCTGAGCACCACCGGTTGGCGGTGGGCACGGGCTGGTCTGTGATGGCAGGGACCGCACTGCCCGACCCGTTGGTGACCGGACCTCAACTAATTCGGCACCGATCGGAGGTCGGCGGAGACCCCGTCAGAGGCAAGTGGAGAACGGAACAGCGGCCGGTGCGGATGCGGCGACGCCAAAGATTCGAGCTCCACAGGGAGAGCGACAGAAACCAAGAGGAAAGCGGCACAGCGCAAGGAAGGAATCGCAGGGATAACAAGCGCGATCACGATTCAACGGCAGCGCTGCTTGAAACGTGGAAAGTGGAGAACAACGATTAAAAGGCAGCGATGAGGAATTCAACTTCTAGAATAATACTAAAATCCAACAGAATATTGGGAATACATGGAAAGTGCAATAATGAGAAAGTAAAATTCAGTAACAATCAACATTAGCGTTCAACAGAAATCATAGTAGAAATAAATGGAAATGTCAACAATAATAAAATTCAGCAATCAGTTAAAATTCCATACTAACCAATATTAAAATGCAGTAGAAATAATATTAGAAAGGAATAGAAAATGCAAAAATAATAAAAATTCAAAAATAAAATTCAGTAATAATCAATATTAAAATTCAGTAGAAATAACATTAGAAATGAATAGAAAAGTCAAAAATAAATTAAAAGTCAAAAAATAAATTAAAATTCAAAAATAAATTAAAATTCAAAAATAAAATTCAAAAATAAATTAAAATTCAAGAGAAATACTTCAGTGACCAATTAATAAGAAATTGATAAACTAACTAAAGAGTGGATAATGATCAATGAATAGGACATGGGGTAATAGTGTATCAATGGGTCATTAATGAATGAGGCGGACAAGAACCAATTAGGTAACGAACGACGCGGCAGATGACGACCAACGAGGAGCCGACTGAGCTGGCGCTAACACCCTCACGAAAGGTCAAGGCCTGTGGTTTCGTTGCCTCTAACTGGACTTAACTGGCCATTAACAGCCGGGCTGCGCCCGAGCCGCTGGCTGGTGCCTCTGCCCCTCAGAGGGTCCCATCCCCGGGGGTGTCTGGGTCCTCTCGCGACCAAAAGGGACCCCTGGGGTCCTTTGCGGAGCCCAACCCCGTGCCCAGGCGGGCGGGCGTCTGGAACCGGGGCAGACCAGAGCCGGTGTCGGGGGACGCCGACACCTCCCGGCAGAAGCGCCCGGGGTCTTGTCTCGGCGGCGGCGCCGCGTCCCCGAGCGCCCGGGAGGAGCCTCTGCCCGCCGGCACGAGGGGTGCCGCCGGACCGAGCCCCCCTAGCGCCGGCGTCCGCTCCGCCGCCGGGAGCGGGGTTCACGGGCACAGACGGGGCGGCAGCGACGGGAGGGGTCACCCCCGACGGTCTGGCAATCAACCCCCTGGGAACAAGCGGTGGCCCCCAAGGCTACTTACCGTTGCTGGAGAGGAGCGCGAAGCGTGCGACAGGGCATGTCTAGTGCTTTCCATCCCCCCGTGAGCGAGATAGGCTCCCGAGCCGGAGAGGACGGCGCTTCCCCCAGCGTCCATGGTGATGCCCACCATGTTGTGAGAGGGGACGGCTGTCGGAGAAGACGCCGCTGTAGTCACCTGAGCTCCACCTCCCTGCGCTTCGAAGTAGGACGCGGCGCTGCTGGGGGCGTAGAGCTGAGCTTCCGCGTTGTAGGAGTAGGTGGCCCGTCTGCCGAAGGAACAGGGGGTCAGCGGGCGCATCGGGGCTTGCAGGACCCATGCCGAGGAGCCACGGAGTCCAAAGGGACCTCCAAAGGGCTTCCAGCCTGACCCCTGCCTCCCCAGACCAGGTTGCCCACAGCCCCAGCCAGCCTGACCTTGGGATGGAGCCATCACCATCCCCACCACCTCCCTGGGCAGCCTGTTCCAGGGGTCCCCCACCCTCAGACTCAAGACCCTTGTCCTCCTGTCCAGCCTCCCTCTGCCTTGTTCCAGCTTCCAACCAGGACCCGTCGTCCTGTCCTTCCCTGCCCTTGGGAACAGCCTTCCCCAGCCTCCTGACAGCCCTTTCCAGGGATGGGAGGGTGGCTGCAAGGTCCCCCCAGGGCCTCCTCCTCTTGAGGCTGAAGAACCCTCTCTCTCAGCCTGTCCTGGGAAGGTGGCTGCAAGGTCCCCCCAGGGCCTCCTCCTCTTGAGGCTGAAGAACCCTCTCTCTCATCTCGTCCTCGTGCAGAACCTGGCTCCTGAGACCTGGACCATCCTTGGGAGACACCTCAGTTATGGGGGCTATGCTCCACTGAAGCTCCGCAGCCGTGGTGGGAGCCCAGGGTGGCCAACGTCAGGGCAGAAGGCTGAGACCGACCCGACCCCGAGCAGGGGTGCAGCAGACGGGAGGCGGCGGGAGCCTCTCCAACGCCCTGGCTCTTCCCTTGCCCAGTGACCCGCTCCCATGGCGAGAGGGGAAGCGACGGGACGCCCTCGACGTGAGGGCCAGGGGAACGCCGGCAAAGCCATACCCAGCCTGTGCGGTGGTTGGCCGCGGCGCCGTCCCCCCGGCGAGCGCCAGGCTCCCAGTGCTGCCGCCACCGCATCTCCAGCAGAAGGAGACGAGGAGGCCCCGGGAGCGGGGTGACGGCTGGGAGCCTCCGGGGCTGGTTGCCATCGGAGCAGAGACCGTCCCCCTCCAGCTCCCCCACTTATAGCGGGCGTGACGCCGCCGTCCGGACCGGTCCTGTTGGCCAGTCGGGGTCAGCTGCCCTGGCTTTCGCTCCTCCTCGCCCCAGCACCTGGCCGAGGCGAGTTGGCTCGTGGCCTTGATCGCTATGGAGACCTGCGGCCGGCGGGCGCGGAATCTCGGCACCTTATCAGCCGCGCTGCCCCCGCGGCGCCGTGGGGCTCCTCCGGCTCCAGCCTTTGGGCACCGAGCGCCGGCCGCGCGGCTGCACCCCGGGGTGACCAGGGCCACCGCCTTCTGGCTGCCAGAGCTGGGCACTGGGCTGGGCACACAGCGGGCTGGCCACGAGCCCTGGAGAGCAGGGACCACGGCTCCTCTGGGGCCGGAACCTGCCTCAAACTGCACACAGGCAGAGAGCGTGGCACGGGGAACGGCTGCTCCTCCTCATCCCTTCCACCTCCTCGTCCTCCTTTCCACCTCCTCATCCTCCTTTCCACCCCCTCATCCTCCATTTCAACCTCTTCATCCTCCTTTCCACCTCCTCATCCTCCTTTCCACCTCCTCATCCTCCATTCAATCTCCTCATCCTCCTTTCAGCCTCTTCACTCTCCACCTCCTCATCCTCCTTTCCACCTCCTCATCCTCCTTTCCACCCCCTCATCCTCCATTTCAACCTCCTCATCCTCCATTTCAACCTCCCCACCCTCCTCGTACTGGTGGGCAGTGCCGGGGCAGAAGCCTGGCGGGGCCAAGGGGAGGGGATGGGGCTGTGCTGCAGGCAGAGGGGACTCTTACATGGCTCCGTTGGTATAAACGGCTTCTCCTCCTTCCACATACTGGACCTGGGACGGGTAAACGTGCTGCACGGGCTGCACCTAGGACGAGCAGCAGAGGCTCCTGTCAGGGACAGTCCCTGCCTGGGGACAGCAGCAGAAATCCCACCTCCCACCCTTTAGAGGACTCTCAACCCTACCCTGGCTTCCAGGCTGCTTTCTAGAAGAAACAAAACAAAGACCCCCCCTTCCATGTCTAGAAATCCCTGAGGGGGTTTCTGTTGTGAAAGGTCACAATAACATCCACAGCTGGATCACTGACTGGGCAGCTGCTCCACAGGCAGCAGGAGCGATGGAGCTGGGTCTGGGGGCTGCTCCTTGACTAGGTCACTGCTCCACAGGCAGCAGGAGCGATGGAGCTGGGTCTGGGGGCTGCTGACTGTGAAGGGGCAGCCCGGCAGTGGCCACCTGCCACCCTGCCTCGTCAGCCTGGGAAGGACCCGGTCGCCCTCCCTCAGGGCTGTTGGGTCTTCCAGCAGTGACTGGAAAGAAGCCCCTCGAGGCAGGAGCCAGGAGGGAGCCAGCCACGGGGCAGCACCGCGTGGGGCCGGTCCCTCGGGGAACAGGGGCTGCCACAGGCAGAGCTCAGACGAATCCGCTCGCCCGGCTCCCTGTCCCCGCGGTGGCCCTTGGCTTTGTGCCGCTCGGAACCCATCCCTGCCGCTAAAAGAAATCCTCCCAGAGCAGGGTGAGGGCTTGGAAGCGGCAACTGGAAGCCCCTCCCGTCTCACCCCAGAGACGTTACCTGTTGTGGAACCTGCTGGACTCTGGGGACAGAGATCTGCTGCATCTGCGCTCCTTTGGGAGCGGAGCCGGCGGCTTGGACCAGAACCCTCTGCAAGAAGAAGACAGGAGAGGAGTGAGCTGCAGCTGCAGCAGAGGTCACCGAGCTCTTCTCCTCCAGCCCTCCACCAAGAGCTGGCTACTGCTCCAGCAGCACCAGCACCCCGCAGCCTTCCCAGCTGGTCTGAACCAGCAGCCCCAAGCCCTGCAAACGGGCTGGAGCCACGTTTCCCAGCAGGGACCAGCTCCAGGTCCCAACGGCGGGTGCGGGAGGAGCCCAGCCTGAGCCAGCGAGGGCCGCACGGCAGCCTCTCCTCGCACCCCCTGCCTTTCCCACCACCCCTTGGTCTCTGGTGACGCCCAGCCCTGGCCGAGGTTGGACCCCGTCCCGTGGGGATCCCCTCCACCAGTGTGGGGACAGGGCGCCTGCAAAGGAGCGGCCCAGGGAGCCCCAGGGTCAGGAGGGGCTCTGGAGCAGCGCGAGGGGCCATCCCCTGCAGCCTGGAGCTAAGAAACACCCAGCGGGCCGGGCCAACGGAGCAGGCACCTGCCAGACGATCCCACGTGGAGCCTACGAGAGACCTCGGCAGCTCCTGGCTACCTCCCCGTCCCGTGGGCACGATCTCACCCTGCCCTGCCAGCGCGCCCTCGGCAGCCGGCCGCAGCCCCTGCTGCAGCAGCGCTCTAGGGGGCTGATGCCAGCCCAGAGCTCCAGGCAGCCCCTGCATCACCAGTGCCAGGCTGGGCTCCGCCGTGGGCTGGATGCCCGGGAGACCCTGCGAGGACTGAGGCCTCAGCCGGCCACCGCGTTGTCGTCTTGTCCCCATGTCAGGCTGTGGCAGCGTCACCCACACCAGAGCCTGGGCGAGCACCTCCCTTCCCCCTGCTTTGGGTCCATCCCTGCTGTGGCTCTTCCCAAGCGACCCCCCAGCCCCAGGACATCTCGGGCTGGAGGAGCCCTTCGAGCTCGTCGGATCCAGCCACTAACCCACCCGTCCCAGGCTGACTTCAGTCTCCTTCTCCCCAGGCTGACTTCAGCCTCCTTCTCCCCAGGCTAACCTCAGCCTCCTTCTCCACACGTTAACTTCAGCCTCCTTCTCCCCAAGCTGACTTCAGCCTCCTTCTCCCCAGGCTAACCTCAGCCTCCCTCTCTCCAGACTGACTTCAGCCTCCTTCTCCCCAGGCTGACTTCAGCCTCCCTCTCTCCAGACTGACTTCAGCCTCCTTCTCCCCAGGCTGACTTCAGCCTCCTTCTCCCCAGGCTAACCTCAGCCTCCCTCTCTCCAGACTGACTTCAGCCTCCTTCTCCCCAGGCTGACTTCAGCCTCCTTCTCCCCAGGCTAACCTCAGCCTCCCTCTCTCCAGACTGACTTCAGCCTCCTTCTCCCCAGGCTGACTTCAGCCTCCTTCTCCCCAGGCTAACCTCAGCCTCCCTCTCTCCAGACTGACTTCAGCCTCCTTCTCCCCAGGCTGACTTCAGCCTCCTTCTCCCCAGGCTAACCTCAGCCTCCCTCTCTCCAGACTGACTTCAGCCTCCTTCTCCCCAGGCTGACTTCAGCCTCCTTCTCCCCAGGCTAACCTCAGCCTCCCTCTCTCCAGACTGACTTCAGCCTCCTTCTCCCCAGGCTGACTTCAGCCTCCTTCTCCCCAGGCTAACCTCAGCCTCCCTCTCTCCAGACTGACTTCAGCCTCCTTCTCCCCAGGCTGACTTCAGCCTCCTTCTCCCCAGGCTAACCTCAGCCTCCCTCTCTCCAGACTGACTTCAGCCTCCTTCTCCCCAGGCTGACTTCAGCCTCCTTCTCCCCAGGCTAACCTCAGCCTCCCTCTCTCCAGACTGACTTCAGCCTCCTTCTCCCCAGGCTGACTTCAGCCTCCTTCTCCCCAGGCTAACCTCAGCCTCCCTCTCTCCAGACTGACCAGCCCCAGCTCCCTCAGCTGCTGCCCATCAGCAGCCCTCTTCCCCAGCCTCGTTGCCCTTCTCCAGCCCCACTCCAGCCCCTCAGTGTCCCCCTGGTATTGAGGTGCCCAAACCTGACCCCAGCACTGCAGGGGAGGCTGCACCAGTGCCCAGAACTGGGGGGTAATCACTACCAGCCACTAGCAGCAATATTTAAGCCCGACACCCCCCGTCTCACACAACCCCTTGGCTCAACTCCTCGTGCAGCCTGTCCAGCTCCAACCAGAGACCCTCTCCAACCTGCAAGACGAGGCCATCCTGCTCACACAGCCTCCGCTCGCACTGGAAGGTTGCCCAGTGGTCAAGGACACCACAGGCGTCCGCCCCGCAGCACTCGTGCTGCCAGCAGTCCATCCCCGGTCTTCTCTCGGTCCTGCTGGTGAGAAGGGGGGCTCTGGATGCTCGTCCTCTTCAGGAATCTTCCACCACCTGCTGGGTCTTCACGGAGCCGCGGGGCTCGGCTCCATCCCGGGGCCCAGGCTGGACAGGTCAGATCGCAGCCCGGAGCCGCGGGGCCTCCTCATTTCTTCACCGTGTGGCCACGATCCAGCTCACAGGAGGTGACCCCGAGGGCCCTGACGCTGCTGGTCCCAGCTGTTCACACGGGCCCAAGAGGCACCAGCCAGAGACGCAGCCAAGGGGGAGAGCTGGCCGCCAGCTGGTGGCCAACGGGCTAGCTGGCGCGACGTGAACATCCACATCTCCCGGCAGGTCGAAGACTCCGGCTGGTTCAGGGCTCTGCGCTGCCCCTTCGCATCAGCATCCAATGGCAGCTACTTCTGCTCCCTTGGGAGCTGGGGAGGGTGTAGCCAACCCACCCATCCTCTGATCCCTCCAGCTTCCTGAGGCTTCTTTTGACAGTTCCCCAAAAGGCACAAGAAGGAACCAGCCCTGCTTAACCCTTCCCGTCTCGCGCCGGGGAGCTCTCAGCCACCAGCCACCGCTCCCCTCCGGCCACGAGGCTTCCCCTGGCCAGCGAATCCTCCATCCTAGGGGACATCACCCAGCCCCAGGGGACCTCCATCCTCAGGGACATCCCCTGGCCAGGGGATCCTCCATCCTAGGGGACATCACCCAGCCCCAGGGGACCTCCATCCTCAGGGACATCCCCTGGCCAGGGGATCCTCCATCCTAGAGGACATCACCCAGCCCCAGGGGACCTCCATCCTCAGGGACATCTCTCCTTCTCCTACTGACCCACCAAACCACAACCCTGAGGCTGGTGGGAAGCGACTGGTTGAAGCCCAACCCCTGTGTCTTAAAGCAGGCCTGTTCCTGGCGCTGGCCGACACGTGGGGCGCCTGTGGCCTCTGCGACGCCGAGTGTGGCCACCACCTCCACGAGCCGATGAACAACCCTGCCCCTCACACAAAACCCCTGGACTCAGATGCAGCTGCCAGGACACCCGCTCTCCTCTCCGTGAGAACGGCCACCCGCCCGCGTTTACCTGCTGAGACGCCGGCACCGGCTGCACCACCGGCGCTTGGGCCGACGCAGAGGCGTGAAGGGCCACCGAAGCTGCGGGGTCGGATCCACCCTCGGCGCTCTGCATGCTCCCTGTGGGGAGAGCGGGGGGACGTGAGCGGGGAGAGCGGGGGGACGCGAGCGGGGAGAGCAGCGCTACCCCCCACCGACCCACCGCTGCCGGGAACCGAGCCCCGCCGAGGACCCAGGGGAAGCGCTCGGAAGGAAGGCAGTCACCTTCCTACACAGGGGAGGGAGGGCTCCTTTTGAGCAGCCGCCGGGCTAATTTTAATGCAGGATTCTATTAGGAGGGGAGAAAAACACCCGTGGAGAAAAGAAAGTTGCACAATTGTTCCACAGAGAGGAGAGGGAAGGAACAGAAAATGCTCTTCTAAATATAACCGCGAAGCAGCGCTGGAGACGGAGCGCGTCAGCGCCAGGGCAGCTCCGCGCTGCCGCCACGGAGGGGGCACTTGCCCGGCTCAGGCCCTGCCGCCCGCTCTGCTTTGGCCACTCAGCTCAGCCAAGGCGGCTGCGGGGGCTTCGCTGCTGGACTAGTCGGGCTCCCAGCCGCAGCCCGTCGGCAGACAGCAGCAGCTGGGGAGCGGTGATGTCCCTGTCACTTGGAGGCCTCCAGAGAAACACGGAACCATAGAATCATCAGGGACTGGAAGGGACCTCGAAGGATCTAGTCCCATCCCCCTGACACAGCAGGATCACCCAGACCCAGTCACACGGGAACACATCCAGGCGGGTCATAAACGTCTCCAGAGAAGGAGACCCCACAACCCCCCGGGCAGCCCCTGCCAGCGCTCTGGCACCCTCATCATGAAGAAGGTCCTTCTCACACTGATGTGGAACCTCCTCTGCTCCAGCTCACACCCGCTGCCCCTTGAACCAAGTCGCAGCCCTGCTGGATGGATCAGGCAGACGAGAGCCGCTGCCCCTGGACACGGTCTGTTCACACACGGCTCCAGGTATCCAAGCAAACAGCGGCAGCAGGGGAGGACCTCTGGGTGCTGCGACCTCTGGGTGCTGCGACCTCTGGGTGCTGCGACCTCTGGGCGCTGCTCCTGGTGGCCAGCCAGAGGAGCAGGCACTTGCAGGTGGCCAGCACACAGCTCTGAGCTGAGCCCGGGGACCAAGCACGTCCCATCTCTGGAAACAAACCGCAATCCCAGTTCATCCTTGAGTGGCACCAAACCAAACTCTTTGCTTTCGGACGGCTGAGCCAAAGGAAACCTGCTCTACCAGTAGCCCAGGACTGGGAGTTGTTTTCCCTCAGAGCTGACAAGAGGTGCTGGCAGACCAGTGCTCCCAGCAGGGCTGTTGGCCATGGATGCAGCTCAGAGAGTGTCCAAGTCAGCTGGAACTTAGTGCAGGAGTGGACAGTCCCAGCTCACTGAATCCTTGGCCTCCACCCCAACCCTCATCCCACAGCTGACCCACAGCTCATGGTGCCTGCAGCCACGCGGCACCGAGCCCTGGAGCCAGCACCCTGCCAGCGGTGACCAGCGCTCACGGGCCACCCACATCCCGAGGGCTGGAGCAGCACCTGCCTCCAGCAAACGATGGCAGACAGGTTGGGGCCTCTCTGAGAGGTGAACACGACTTACAAGTGCAGGCTGAGCGAGCTGGGGTTGTGCAGCCTGAAGAAGAGGAGGCTGAGGGGAGACCCCAGTGCCCTTTAGAGCTCCCTGAAAGGAGGCTGCACGGAGGCCAGTGACGGCCTCTTCTCCCAGACAAGGAGCAGAGGAAACGGCCACCGGTTGCACCAGGGGAAGTTCAGACTGGAAACGAGGAGGAGTTAGTGGGAGAGCAGGATCTCCTGGATCCAGTCATTAGGGGCTGGAAAGGACCTCGAGAGATCATCCAGTCCAGTCTCCCTGCCACAGCAGGGTCCCCTAGACCAAGGTGCACGGGTCCCAACCCATCCCAGTAGTCCATGTGCGTTTCAGCAAGCTGCCACAGCAGGATCTCCTGGATCCAGTCATTAGGGGCTGGAAAGGACCTCGAGAGATCATCCAGTCCAATCCCCTGCCACAGCAGGGTCCCCTAGACCAAGGTGCACGGGTCCCAACCCATCCCAGTAGTCCNAGTGCCCTTTAGAGCTCCCTGAAAGGAGGCTGCACGGAGGCCAGTGACGGCCTCTTCTCCCAGACAAGGAGCAGAGGAAACGGCCACCGGTTGCACCAGGGGAAGTTCAGACTGGAAACGAGGAGGAGTTAGTGGGAGAGCAGGATCTCCTGGATCCAGTCATTAGGGGCTGGAAAGGACCTCGAGAGATCATCCAGTCCAGTCTCCCTGCCACAGCAGGGTCCCCTAGACCAAGGTGCACGGGTCCCAACCCATCCCAGTAGTCCATGTGCGTTTCAGCAAGTAACAGGACAGCAGCACCCACTTCCCAGACCAGTGCCCAGCCCTCATGGGGCGACTGGACTCCTCCTGGGGACATTCATCCAGCCGTGGGGGACAAGTGCTGCGGACTCCAGCGCTAGCACAGCAGACACCAACCACCGCGGGGAGGAGAAGAGCCGAGGAGGCGGCTCTGGATGCCCACAAGTGGAGCGCTGCGCCCCTGGGCGGGAGGTGCTGCTGCAGCCCCGGGGGGGACAACGACGGCCGGAGCAGACCCCGCTCGGCCCCGCGGGACCTCCTCCGGAACCATCGCGTGTGGGGAGGGGAGGGCGGGGGAGATCGGGCCCCAGTGGCAGCCCTGAGGGTGCCGGGGACCCCGAAGCCCGCGGGCGCGCGGGGCAGGCAGAGGCCGGCGGCGGGGAGGATGCGGGGCCGGCGCTGTTTGGGGCGCAGTTGCCGGGGCGACGCGGTCCCTCCCGGGCGCAGGGCGCGTTGCCGGGCGACGCGGGGAGCGCTGCCCAAACCAACCCCCCCTCCCCGCCGCGCTCGCACTAAATATGCCAGCGGGTATTTTCAGGAGCCCGGGAGGGCTGACAAACAATTTCCTCGCCATAGTAACTGCAAAGGAGGGGCGGGGGGCGGGCCGCGGGGTTCGCCGCTTTGTTTGGGGTTCCGCGTGTCGGGGGTTTAACTGCTGCCGCAGAATAAACGGATTAGCAGCCCTCTCCAGCAGATGCCCAGGAAAGGAAGCCGCTTCTTTCTGCTGCCCTGGGTTTTTTCAAACGGATTAATACGAAGCAGCTCGTCCCTCTGGGGACGGCACCAGCCCCCCGGCAGGCAAAGCCCCCCGCGCCCCCGGTCTGCTGCCAGAGCCACCCGCACACGGGCCCCTCCAAGCAAGTCTCCTCCAGCCTCGTCTTCCCCACCCACCGGCTCCCAGGAGCTTCCCCGCAGAACCCGGACCCCTTTGGGGAGGGTTTAGCTGACTGGGGCCACGTTGGCTTTCCGCGGTGGCATCTGTGACTCCAGGGGATTCAGCTCTCGGGGGATGGAGGGGTTGTTGGGTGCCCCCTGTTTTAGGGGGGAAACGCTTCGAACAGACGGTTTCCTCCAGCTCCACCGACACGGAAACCCCACCTCAGCACTACCGAGTTTCTTCTCTATTGTTTTGTTATTCCTATTCCATTATTTTGTTTTCTTCTTATTCTACTGTTAAACGTAATATTTATTATTATTATTCTACTTATCTGTATTTTCGCTAGAGTCTCTCCTCCCTACATCCCTTCCTCCCTACCTCCCCTCCTCCCTACATCCCCTCCTCCCTACCTCCTCTCCTCCCCACATCCCCTCTTCCCTACAGTCTCTCTGCAGTCTCTCCACACATCTACGTTCTAAGCTGAGGCACCCCGTGGCAAGCAAAGCCCTGGAGATGCTCAGGGGGTTCTAAGGGCACCTGCTCTCTGCCCCAGTGAAGAGCAGAGAGAGGCGGCCGCGGGGCTGCCGGGGGCAGAGCATCGTCCTGGGGGCAGCGCCCGGGTCGCAGGCACAGAGGTCCTGCTGCGCTCGCTCATCGCCACTAACACCCCGGGCTGCTGCCACAGCTCCCCGAACCCAGCAGGAGCAGAGCTGGGGCACAATGTGCCCCTCTGGGTTTTGGCACCTCAGCTCAGGCACTTCTCCTGACCTCAGCCCCCCCAAACTACTCCTGACCTCAGCTCCCCCCCAAACTACTCCTGACCTCAGCCCCCCCAAACTACTCCATGGTCCTGCACTCAGCAGAGGGGACACGGACACCCGACGACCAAGAGCTCAGCATCACTTGGCAACTTCAAAACACCAACTGAAGACAAAGAAACGTCACCAACGTGCAGACCCTCCCCAGCAAAGGGGTCAAACACACAGCTCTGCAGCCTTTTGGGGTTCACACCCCTTCCACAACAAGGGGAACCCCAAACAGGCTCCTTTACCGAAGGGTCTCTTCAGCCATCCAAAGGTGCCTGATGGTAGACTTTGGTGCCCACGTCTCCAAGCTGAGCGAAAGGTGGTCAAAGACGCTCCAGTGTTGGCAGCGCTGGACCAGCTGGAGGACTTGGAGACAGAGGAACATCTCTCCCACAACAGCAGGAGCGCAGCCCAACAGAAACAGCCTCCAGAACCATCTCACCTCCCGCACTCCCTGGTCCTTCCCCCCAGCCGAGGGGGCGATGTCTGTGCTGCCAGTGCCCCAAGACCCCCCAGAGGCTGGCTGCCCCACAACATCTTCCTTGTTAAGATGGGCAAACCAAGTCCAAGATCCTTCTCACTCCCTCCCCTCTTCCCGGCGCCCTCATTCCTGCTCTCAACGTGCTAAGAAGTTACTGCTGCGATGAGGAAAACCCAGGAGAGCCGACACCTGGCATCTCGAGGGCTGGTGCTGCTGGGGGGGCTGCGGGGTTTCAGTTGCTGGATCCTGTTACTCCCACAGGCAGTGCCTGGCCAGGACAAGGGTTTCCAGCCTTCACTGAAGGCACCACCCCGTCTCAGACAGTCCCCGCGGCAGCAGCCTTCCCTTGCCCTTGGCTCTGGTGGGTTTGGAGTCACCCTGGTGCTCCTGGCCTCACAGGGGAGGGAGCAGTTCGTTTGCAGCCACAAAGCAGCTCGAACCCCTGGGTGGGACTTTTGTGTTTGATTTCACCCCTTCACTTTTGCTTGCCAGCAGACAAAACCTCTTGCACCAGGAAGAGCCAGGGTGCCAGCAGAGCCAGGGGGCCACCAGCAGAGCCAGGGTGGTACCACCAGCAGAGCCAAAGGTACCACCAGCACAGCCAAGGGTGCCACCAGCACAGCCAAAGGTGCCACCAGCACAGCCAAGGTTACCACCAGCACAGCCAAGGTTACCACCAGCACAGCCAAAGGTGCCACCAGCACAGCCAA